>CAUDLX010000256.1:0-79615 GCA_958450335.1 Hibiscus tridactylites
AAACTCCTAAAATTTGATTAAAACCTTTTTTGCAGTCCTTTTGATACGTTTCGGACGAGCAGGTCTAATGGGCCTTACAACGGACCCGTTGGAATTTTTTTTTTTGAAGAAAGCGGGCCTCATTAAAAACCCTACTAAAATCCCCAAGCACAAGACTTGTAGAAACCTAAGAAGGGGAAAAGAGTACCCAAAATATATTATTAAGACGAGGTTAAACCTCGCAAAGTACAAGATTTTTGATACAATCAGGGTAAATGGAACCAAAAGACAAAGAAGACATGGATCTAAGGGCATGAGTAGCCAACGTATGAGCTACAAAATTAGCCTCACGGCGAATAAACTGAACATGTGCTACAGAAAAATCCTCCAAAGCAGAATGAGCCTGCAAAATCAAAGGCCCCAAAGGAGAAAGATCTGGCCCAAGAGAGTTGATCCGGTTTGCTAGAGATGCACAGTCTGTCTCGAAAACCAAGTGCCTCCATCCCTGAGATAGAGCAAAGGTAATACCGGCAAGAAGACCTCTCCCTTCAGCTGAAATAGCATCAGAACAGCTGCCAAGCGGAAAAGCCAGACCACCAACAACCGTACCAGTGTCATCCCGAGCGACAACACCAACCGCCGCTGCACGAGTGGAAGGATCAAAAGCTCCATCCACATTAACTTTAATAAACCCACGAGGGGGTTGTCTTCATCGAGGAGGGGATGCCAAAGGAATAGATGATGTAGATGAAGAAATTGAGTTAGAGTAGTCCTTATGGAGACTAATAGAGTTGACAGCAATTAGCCAAGGGGGTTGAAGGTGTTGAAAAGTACAGAAATTTAGCTTTTGCAATATAATTGTGTTGAAAAGCTCCTAATCAATTATTTGAACTCCTAAAATTTGATTAAAACTTGTTTAGCGGTCCTTTTTTGTAGAGGTTTCAGACGAGCAGGTCTAAATGAGCCTTTCAATGGACCCGTTGGAATTAAATTGAGTAAAAAGTACAAAAATTGAGGTTTTGGAATATAATTGTTTGGAAAAGCTCCTAATCAATTTCATGAACTCCTAAAATTTTATTAAACTTATTTTGCAGTCCTTTTTGTAGAGGTTTCGGACGAGCGGGCCGAAATGGGCCTTTCAATGGACCCGTTGGTATTTTAACTGAGTAAAAAGTACAGAAATTGAGGTTTCGCAATATAATTGTGTTGAAAAGCTCCTAATCAATTATTTGAACTCCTAATATTTGAATAAAACATTTTTGCGGTCCTTTTTGTAGAGGTTTCAGACGAGCGGGTCTAAATTGGCCTTTCAATGGACCCGTTGAAATTTTAACTGAGTAAAAAGTATAAAATTGTGGTTTTGCAATATAATTGTGTTGAAAAGCTCCTAATCAATTACAAAAACTCCTAAAATTTGATTAAAACCTTTTTTGCAGTCCTTTTTGATACGTATCGGACGAGCAGGTGTAAATGGGCCGTACAATGGACCCGTTGGAATCTTAACTGAGTACAAAGTACTTAAATTTAGCTTTTGCAATATAATTGCGTTGAAAAGCTCCTAATCAATTATTTGAACTCCTAAAATTTGATTAAAACTTCTTTTGTGGTCCTTTTTTGTAGAGGTTTCGGACGAGCAGGTCTAAATGGGCCTTTCAATGGACCCGTTGGAATTAAATTGAGTAAAAAGTACGAAAATTGAGGTTTTGTAATATAATTGTGTTGAAAAGCTCCTAATCAATTATATGAACTCCTATAATTTGATTAAAACTTATTTTGCAGTCCTTTTTGTAGAGGTTTCGGACGAGCGAGTCGAAATGGGCCTTTCAATGGACCCGTTGGTATTTTAACTGAGTAAAAAGTACATAAATTGAGGTTTCGCAATATAATAGTGTTAAAAAGCTCCTAATCAATTATTTGAACTCCTAATATTTGAATAAAACATTTTTGCGGTGCTTTTTGTAGAGGTTTCGGACGAGCAGGTCTAAATGGGCCTTTCAATGGACCCGTTGAAATTTTAACTGAGTAAAAAGTACAGAAATTGAGGTTTTGCAATATAATTGTGTTGAAAAGCTCCTAATCAATTATTTGAACTCCTAATATTTGAATAAAACATTTTTGCAAACCTTTTTGTAGAGGTTTCGGACGAGCAGGTCTAAATAGGCCTTTCAATGGGCCCGTTTGAATTTTAACTGAGTAAAAATTATAAAATTGAGGTTTTGCAATAAAATTGTGTTGAAAAGCTCCTAATAAATTATTTGAACTTCTAAAATTTGATTAAAACTATTTTGCAGTCCTTTTTGTCGAGGTTTCGGACGAGCAGGTCTAAAAGGGCCTTTCAATGGACCCGTTAGAATTTTAACTGACTAAAAAGTACAGAAATTGAGGTTTTGCAGTATAAATGTGTTGAAAAGCTCCTAATCAATTATTTGAACTCCTAAAATTTGAATAAAACATTTTTGCGGTCCTTTTTGTAGAGGTTTCGGACAAGCGGGTCTAAATGGGCCTGTCAATGGACCCGTTGAAATTTTAACTGAGTAAAAAGTATAAATTGAGATTTTGCAATATAATTGTGTTAAAAAGCTCCTAATCAATTACATAAACTCCTAAAATTTGATTAAAACCTTTTTTGCAGTCCTTTTTGATACGTTTCGGACGAGCAGGTCTAAATGGGCCTTACAATGGACCCGTTGGAATTTTACTGAGTACAAAGTACATAAATTTAGCTTTTGCAATATAATTGTGTTGAAAAGCTCCTAATCAATTATTTGAACTCCTAAAATTTGATTAAAACTTCTTTTGAGGTCCTTTTTTGTAGAGGTTTCGGACGAGCAGGTCTAAATGGGCCTTTCAATGGACCCGTTGGAATTTTAACTGAGTAAAAAGTACAGAAATTGAGGTTTTGCAATATAATTGTGTTGAAAAGCTCCTAATCAATTATTTGAACTCCTAATATTTGAATAAAACATTTTTGCGAACCTTTTTTTAGAGGTTTCGGACGAGCAGGTCTAAATGGGCCTTTCAATGGGCCCGTTTGAATTTTAACTGAGTAAAATTATAAAATTGAGGTTTTGCAATAAAATTGTGTTGAAAAGCTCCTAATAAATTATTTGGACTCCTAAAATTTGATTAAAACTATTTTGCAGTCCTTTTTGTCGAGGTTTCGGACGAGCAGGTCTAAATGGGCCTTTCAATGGACCCGTTAGAATTTTAACTGACTAAAAAGTACAGAAATTGAGGTTTTGCAGTATAAATGTGTTGAAAAGCTCCTAATCAATTATTTGAACTCCTAAAATTTGAATAAAACATTTTTGCAAACCTTTTTGTAGAGGTTTCGGACGAGCAGGTCTAAATAGGCCTTTCAATGGGCCCGTTTGAATTTTAACTGAGTAAAAATTATAAAATTGAGGTTTTGCAATAAAATTGTGTTGAAAAGCTCCTAATAAATTATTTGAACTTCTAAAATTTGATTAAAACTATTTTGCAGTCCTTTTTGTCGAGGTTTCGGACGAGCAGGTCTAAAAGGGCCTTTCAATGGACCCGTTAGAATTTTAACTGACTAAAAAGTACAGAAATTGAGGTTTTGCAGTATAAATGTGTTGAAAAGCTCCTAATCAATTATTTAAACTCCTAAAATTTGAATAAAACATTTTTGCGGTCCTTTTTGTAGAGGTTTCGGACAAGCGGGTCTAAATGGGCCTGTCAATGGACCCGTTGAAATTTTAACTGAGTAAAAAGTATAAAATTGAGATTTTGCAATATAATTGTGTTAAAAAGCTCCTAATCAATTACATAAACTCCTAAAATTTGATTAAAACCTTTTTTGCAGTCCTTTTTGATACGTTTCGGACGAGCAGGTCTAAATGGGCATTACAATGGACCCGTTGGAATTTTAACTGAGTACAAAGTACATAAATTTAGCTTTTGCAATATAATTGTGTTGAAAAGCTCCTAATCAATTATTTGAACTCCTAAAATTTGATTAAAACTTCTTTTGAGGTCCTTTTTTGTAGAGGTTTCGGACGAGCAGGTCTAAATGGGCCTTTCAATGGACCCGTTGGAATTTTAACTGAGTAAAAAGTACAGAAATTGAGGTTTTGCAATATAATTGTGTTGAAAAGCTCCTAATCAATTATTTGAACTCCTAATATTTGAATAAACATTTTTGCGAACCTTTTTTTAGAGGTTTCGGACGAGCAGGTCTAAATGGGCCTTTCAATGGACCCGTTTGAATTTTAACTGAGTAAAAATTATAAAATTGAGGTTTTGCAATAAAATTGTGTTGAAAAGCTCCTAATAAATTATTTGAACTCCTAAAATTTGATTAAAACTATTTGCAGTCCTTTTTGTCGAGGTTTCGGACGAGCAGGTCTAAATGGGCCTTTCAATGGACCCGTTAGAATTTTAACTGACTAAAAGTACAGAAATTGAGGTTTTGCAGTATAAATGTGTTGAAAAGCTCCTAATCAATTATTTGAACTCCTAAAATTTGAATAAAACATTTTTGCGGTCCTTTTTGTAGAGGTTTCGGACCAGCGGGTCTAAATGGGCCTTTCAATGGACCCGTTGAAATTTTAACTGAGTAAAAAGTATAAAATTGAGGTTTTGCAATATAATTGTGTTGAAAAGCTCCTAATCAATTACATAAACTCCTAAAATTTGATTAAAACCTTTTTTGCAGTCCTTTTTGATACGTTTCGACGAGTAGGTCTAAATGGGCCTTACAATGGACCCGTTGGAATTTTAACTGAGTACAAAGTACAGAAATTTAGCTTTTGCAATATAATTGTGTTGAAAAGCTCCTAATCAATTATTTGAACTCCTAAAATTTGATTAAAACTTGTTTTTTGGTCCTTTTTTGTAGAGGTTTCGACGAGCATGTCTAAATGGGCCTTTCAATGGACCCGTTGGAATTAAATTGAGTAAAAAGTACAAAAATTGAGGTTTTGCAATATAATTGTGTTGAAAAGCTCCTTATCAATTACATGAACTCCTAAAATTTGATTAAAACTTATTTTAGAGTCCTTTTTGTACAGGTTTCGGACGAGCGGGTCGAAATGGGCCTTTCAATGGACCCGTTAGAATTTTAACTGAGTAAAAAGTACAGAAATTGAGGTTTCGCAATATAATTGTGTTGAAAAGCTCCAAATCAATTATTTGAACTCCTAATATTTGAATAAAACATTTTTGCGGTCGTTTTTGTAGAGGTTTCGGACGAGCAGGTCTAAATGGGCCTTTTAATGGACCCCTTGGAATTTTAACTGAGTAAAAAGTACAACAATTGAGGTTTTGCAATATAATTGTGTTGAAAAGCTCCTAATCAATTATTTGAACTCCTAATATTTGAATAAAACATTTTTGCGAACCTTTTTGTAGAGGTTTCGGACGAGCAGGTCTATATGGGCCTTTCAATGGGCCCGTTTGAACTTTAACTGAGTAAAAATTATAAAATTGAGGTTTTGCAATATAATTGTGTTGAAAAGCTCCTAATAAATTATTTGAACTCCTAAAATTTGATTAAAACTATTTTGCAGTCCTTTTTGTCGAGGTTTCGGACGAGCAGGTCTAAATGGGCCTTTCATTGGACCCGTTAGAATTTTAACTGAGTAAAAAGTACAGAAATTGAGGTTTTGCAGTATAAATGTGTTGAAAAGCTCCTAATCAATTATTTGAACTCCTAAAATTTGAATAAAACATTTTTGCGGTCCTTTTTGTAGAGGTTCGGACCAGCGGGTCTAAATGGGCCTTTCAATGGACCCGTTGAAATTTTAACTGAGTAAAAAGTATAAAATTGAGGTTTTGCAATATAATTGTGTTGAAAAGCTCCTAATCAATTACATAAACTCCTAAAATTTGATTAAAACCTTTTTTGCAGTCCTTTTTGATACGTTTCGGACGAGCAGGTCTAAATGGGCCTTAAAATGGACCCGTTGGAATTTTTTTTTGAAGAAAGCGGGCCTCATTAAAAACCCCTACTAAAATCCCCAAGCACAAGACTTGTAGAAACCTAGGAAGGGGAAAAGAGTACCCAAAATATATTATTAAGACGAGGTTAAACCTCGCAAAGTACAAGATTTTTGATACAATCAGGGTAAATGGAACCAAAAGACAAAGAAGACATGGATCTAAGGGCATGAGTAGCCAACGTATGAGCTACAAAATTAGCCTCACGGCGAATAAACTAAACATGTGCTACAGAAAAATCCTCCAAAGCAGAATGAGCCTGCAAAATCAAAGGCCCCAAAGGAGAAAGATCTGGCCCAAGAGAGTTGATCCGGTTTGCTAGAGATGCACAGTCTGTCTCGAAAACCAAGTACCTCCATCCCTGAGATAGAGCAAAGGTAATACCGGCAAGAAGACCTCTCCCTTCAGCTGAAATAGCATCGGAACAGCTGCCAAGCGGAAAAGCCAGACCACCAACAACCGTACCAGTGTCATCCCGAGCGACAACACCAACCGCCGCTGCACGAGTGGAAGGATCAAAAGCTCCATCCACATTAACTTTAATAAACCCACGAGGGGGTTGTCTCCATCGAGGAGGGGATGCCAAAGGAATAGATGATGTAGATGAAGAAATTGAGTTAGAGTAGTCCTTATGGAGACTAATAGAGTTGACAGCAATTAGCCAAGGGGGTTGAAGGTGTTGAAAAGTACAGAAATTTAGCTTTTGCAATATAATTGTGTTGAAAAGCTCCTAATCAATTATTTGAACTCCTAAAATTTGATTAAAACTTGTTTAGCGGTCCTTTTTTGTAGAGGTTTCAGACGAGCAGGTCTAAATGAGCCTTTCAATGGACCCGTTGGAATTAAATTGAGTAAAAAGTACAAAAATTGAGGTTTTGGAATATAATTGTTTGGAAAAGCTCCTAATCAATTTCATGAACTCCTAAAATTTGATTAAAACTTATTTTGCAGTCCTTTTTGTAGAGGTTTCGGACGAGCGGGCCGAAATGGGCCTTTCAATGGACCCGTTGGTATTTTAACTGAGTAAAAAGTACAGAAATTGAGGTTTCGCAATATAATTGTGTTGAAAAGCTCCTAATCAATTATTTGAAATCCTAATATTTGAATAAAACATTTTTGCGGTCCTTTTTGTAGAGGTTTCGGACGAGCATGTCTAAATGGGCCTTTCAATGGAACCGTTGGAATTTTAACTGAGTAAAAAGTACAGAAATTGAGGTTTTGCAATATAATTGTGTTGAAAAGCTCCTAATCAATTATTTGAACTCCTAATATTTGAATAAAACATTTTTGCGAACCTTTTTGTATAGGTTTCAGACGAGCAGGTCTAAATGGGCCTTTCAATGGCCCCGTTTGAATTTTAACTGAGTAAAAAGTATAAAATTGAGGTTTTTCAATATAATTGTGTTGAAAAGTTCCTAATAAATTATTTGAACTCCTAAAATTTGATTAAAACTATTTTGCAGTCCTTTTTGTCGAGGTTTCGGGCGAGCATGTCTAAATGGGTCTTTCAATGGACCCGTTAGAATTTTAACTGAGTAAAAAGTAAAGAAATTGAGGTTCTGCAGTACAAATGTGTAAGCTCCTAATCAATTATTTGAACTCCTAATATTTGAATAAAACATTTTTGCGGACCTTTTTGTAGAGGTTTCGGACGAGCGGGTCTAAATGGGCCTTTCAATGGACCCGTTGAAATTTTAACTGAGTAAAAAGTATAAAATTGTGGTTTTGCAATATAATTATGTTGAAAAGCTCCTAATCAATTACATAAACTCCTAAAATTTGATTAAAACCTTTTTTGCAGTCCTTTTTGATACGTTTCGGACGAGCAGGTCTAAATGGGCCTTACAATGGACCCGTTGGAATTTTAACTGAGTACAAAGTACAAAAATTTAGATTTTGCAATATAATTGTGTTGAAAAGCTCCTAATCAATTATTTGAACTCCTAAAATTTGATTAAAACTTGTTTTGCTGTCCTTTTTTGTAGAGGTTTCGGACGAGCAGGTCTAAATGGGCCTTTCAATGGACCCGTTGGAATTAAATTGAGTAAAAAGTACAAAAAATGAGGTTTTGCAATATAATTGTGTTGAAAAGCTCCTAATCAATTACATATACTCCTAAAATTTCATTAAAACTTATTTTAGAGTCCTTTTTGTAGAGATTTCGGACGAGTGGGTCGAAATGGGCCTTTAATTGGACCCGTTGGTATTTTAACTGAGTAAAAAGTACAGAAATTAAGGTTTCGCAATATAATTGTGTTGAAAAGCTCCAAATCAATTATTTGAACTCCTAATATTTGAATAAAACATTTTTGCGGTCCTTTTTGTAGAGGTTTCGGACGAGCAGGTCTAAATGGGCCTTTCAATGGACCCGTTGGAATTTTAATTGAGTAAAAAGTACAACAATTGTGGCCCGTTTAGACCTGCTCGTCCGAAACCTCGACAAAAAGGACTGCAAAATAGTTTTAATCAAATTTTAGGAGTTCAAATAATTTATTAGGAACTTTTCAACACAATTATATTGAAAAACCTCAATGTTATACTTTTTACTCAGTTAAAATTCAAACGGGCCCATTGAAGGCCCATTTAGACCTGCTCGTCCGAAACCTCTACAAAAAGGTTCGCAAAAATGTTTTATTCAAATATTAGGAGTTCAAATAATTGATTAAGATCTTTTCAACACAATTATATTGCAAAACCTCAATTTCTGTACTTTTTACTCAGTTAAAATTCCAACGGGTCCATTGAAAGGCCCATTTAGACATGCTCGTCCGAAACCTCTACAAAAAGGACCGCAAAAATGTTTTATTCAAATATTAGGAGTTCAAATAATTTATTAGGAGCTTTTCACCACAATTATATTGCGAAACCTCAATTTCTGTACTTTTTACTCAGTTAAAATACCAGCGGGTCCATTGAAAGGCCCATTTCGACCCCCTCGTCCGAAACCTCTACAAAAAGGACTGCAAAATACGTTTAATCAAATTTTAGGAGTTCATGTAATTGATTAGGAGCTTTTCCACACAATTATATTGCAAAACCTCAATTTTTGTACTTTTTACTCAATTTAATTCCAACGGGTCCATTGAAAGGCTCATTTAGACCTGCTCGTCCGAAACCTCTACAAAAAAGGACCGCAAAACAAGTTTTAATCAAATTTTAGGAGTTCAAATAATTGATTAGGAGCTTTTCAACACAATTATATTCAAAAGCTAAATTTCTGTACTTTTTACTCAGTTAAAATTCCAACGGGTCCATTGTAAGGCCCATTTAGAACTGCTCGTCCGAAACATATCAAAAAGGACTGCAAAAAAGGTTTTAATCAAATTTTAGGAGATTATGTAATTGATTAGGAGCTTTTCAACACAATTATATTGCAAAACCTCAATTTTAAACTTTTTACTCAGTTAAAATTTCAACGGGTCCATTGAAAGGCCCATTTAGACCCGCTCGTCAGAAACCTCTACAAAAAGGACCGCAAAAATGTTTTATTCAAATATTAGGAGTTCAAATAATTGATTAGGATCTTTTCAACACATTTATACTGCAAAACCTCAATTTCTGTACTTTTTACTCAGTTAAAATTCTAACGGGTCCATTGAAAGGCCCATTTAGACCTGCTCGTCCGAAACCTCGACAAAAGGACTGCAAAATAGTTTTAATCAAATTTTAGGAGTTCAAATAATTTATTAGGATCTTTTCAACACAATTATATTGCAAAACCTCAATTTCTGTAATTTTTACTCAGTTAAAATTCTAACGGGTCCATTGAAAGGCTCATTTAGACCTGCTCGTCCGAAACCTCGACAAAAAGGACTGCAAAATAGTTTTAATCAAATTTTAGGAGTTCAAATAATTTATTAAGAACTTTTCAACACAATTTTATTGAAAAACCTCAATTTTATACATTTTACTCAGTTAAAATTCAAACGGGCCCATTGAAAGGCCCATTTAGACCTGCTCGTCCGAAACCTCTACAAATAGGTTCGCAAAAATGTTTTATTCAAATATTAGGAGTTCAAATAATTGATTAGGAGCTTTTCAACACATTTATACTGCAAAACCTAAATTTATGTACTTTTTACTCAGTTAAAATTCTAACAGGTCCATTGAAAGGCCCATTTAGACCTGCTCGTCCGAAACCTCGACAAAAAGGACTGCAAAATAGTTTTAATCAAATTTTAGGAGTTCAAATAATTTATTAGGAGCTTTTCAACACAATTTTATAGCAAAACCTCAATTTTATAATTTTTACTCAGTTAAAATTCAAACGGGCCCATTGAAAGGCCCATTTAGACCTGCTCGTCCGAAACCTCTACAAAAAGGTTCGCAAAAATGTTTTATTCAAATATTAGGAGTTCAAATAATTGATTAGGAGCTTTTCAACACAATTATATTGCAAAACCTCAATTTATGTACTTTTTACCCAGTTAAAATTCCAACGGGTCCATTGAAAGGCCCATTTAGACCTGCTCGTCCGAAACCTCTACAAAAAGGACCGCAAAAATGTTTTATTCAAATATTAGGAGTTCAAATAATTGATTAGGAGATTTTTAACACAATTATATTGCGAAACGTCAATTTATGTACTTTTTACTCAGTTAAAATACCAACGGGTCCATTGAAAGGCCCATTTCGACTCGCTCGTCCGAAACCTCTACAAAAAGGACTGCAAAATAAGTTTTAATCAAATTATAGGAGTTCATGTAATTGATTAGGAGCTTTTCAACACAATTATATTACAAAACCTCAATTTTTTTACTTTTTACTCAATTTAATTCCAACGGGTCCATTGAAAGGCCCATTTAGACCTGCTCGTCCGAAACCTCTACAAAAAAGGACCGCAAAAGAAGTTTTAATCAAATTTTAGGAGTTCAAATAATTGATTAGGAGCTTTTCAACACAATTATATTGCAAAAGCTAAATTTAGGTACTTTGTACTCAGTTAAAATTCCAACGGGTCCATTGTAAGGCCCATTTAGACCTGCTCGTCCGAAACGTATCAAAAAGGACTGCAAAAAAGGTTTTAATCAAATTTTAGGAGTTTATGTAATTGATTAAGAGCTTTTCAACACAATTATATTGCAAAACCTCAATTTTATACTTTTTACTCGGTTAAAATTTCAACGGGTCCATTGATAGGCCCATTTAGACCTGCTTGTCCGAAACCTCTACAAAAAGGACCGCAAAAATGTTTTATTCAAATTTTAGGAGTTCCAATAATTGATTAGGAGCTTTTCAACACATTTATACTGCAAAACCTCAATTTCTGTACTTTTTAGTCAGTTAAAATTCTGACGGGTCCATTGAAAGGCCCATTTAGACCTGCTCGTCCGAAACCTCGACAAAAAGGACTGCAAAATAGTTTTAATCAAATTTTAGGAGTTCAAATAATTTATTAGGAGCTTTTCAACACAATTTTATTGCAAAACCTCAATTTTATAATTTTTACTCATTTAAAATTCAAACGGGCCCATTGAAAGGCCCATTTAGACCTGCTCGTCCGAAACCTCTACAAAAAGGTTCGCAAAAATGTTTTATTCAAATATTAGGAGTTCAAATAATTGATTAGGAGCTTTTCAACACAATTATATTGCAAAACCTCAATTTCTGTACTTTTTACTCAGTTAAAATTCCAACGGGTCCATTGAAAGGCCCATTTAGACCTGCTAGTCCGAAACCTCTACAAAAAGGACCGCAAAAATGTTTTATTCAAATATTAGGAGTTCAAATAATTGATTAAGAGCTTTTTAACTCTATTATATTGCGAAACCTCAATTTATGTACTTTTTACTCAGTTAAAATACGAACGGGTCCATTGAAAGGCCCATTTCGACTCGCTCGTCCGAAACCTCTACAAAAAGGACTGCAAAATAAGTTTTAATCAAATTATAGGAGTTCATGTAATTGATTAGGAGCTTTTCAACACAATTATATTACAAAACCTCAATTTTTGTACTTTTTACTCAATTTAATTCCAACGGGTCCATTGAAAGGCCCATTTAGACCTGCTCGTCCGAAACCTCTACAAAAAAGGACCGCAAAAGAAGTTTTAATCAAATTTTAGGAGTTCAAATAATTGATTAGGAGCTTTTCAACGCAATTATATTGCAAAAGCTAAATTTAAGTACTTTGTACTCAGTTAAAATTCCAACGGGTCCATTGTAAGGCCCATTTAGACCTGCTCGTCCGAAACGTATCAAAAAGGACTGCAAAAAAGGTTTTAATCAAATTTTAGGAGTTTATGTAATTGATTAGGAGCTTTTCAACACAATTATATTGCAAAACCACAATTTTATACTTTTTACTCAGTTAAAATTTCAACGGGTCCATTGAAAGGCCAATTTAGACCCGCTCGTCTGAAACCTCTACAAAAAGGACCGCAAAAATGTTTTATTCAAATATTAGGAGTTCAAATAATTGATTAGGAGCTTTTCAACAAATTTATACTGCAAAACCACAATTTCTGTACTTTTTACTCAGTTAAAATTCTAACGGGTCCATTGAAAGGCCCATTTAGACCTGCTCGTCCGAAACCTCGACAAAAAGGACTGCAAAATAGTTTTAATCAAATTTTAGGAGTTCAAATAATTTATTAGGAACTTTTCAACACAATTATATTGAAAAACCTCAATTTTATACTTTTTACTCAGTTAAAATTCAAACGGGCCCATTGAAAGGCCCATTTAGACCTGCTCGTCCGAAACCTCTACAAAAAGGTTCGCAAAAATGTTTTATTCAAATATTAGGAGTTCAAATAATTGATTAAGATCTTTTCAACACAATTATATTGCAAAACCTCAATTTCTGTACATTTTACTCAGTTAAAATTCCAACGGGTCCATTGAAAGGCCCATTTAGACATGCTCGTCCGAAACCTCTACAAAAAGGACCGCAAAAATGTTTTATTCAAATATTAGGAGTTCAAATAATTTATTAGGAGCTTTTCACCACAATTATATTGCGAAACCTCAATTTCTGTACTTTTTACTCAGTTAAAATACCAGCGGGTCCATTGAAAGGCCCATTTCGGCCCGCTCGTCTGAAACCTCTACAAAAAGGACTGCAAAATAAGTTTAATCAAATTTTAGGAGTTCATGTAATTGATTAGGAGCTTTTCCACACAATTATATTGCAAAACCTCAATTTTTGTACTTTTTATTCAATTTAATTCCAACGGGTCCATTGAAAGGCTCATTTAGACCTGCTCGTCCGAAACCTCTACAAAAAAGGACCGCAAAACAAGTTTTAATCAAATTTTAGGAGTTCAAATAATTGATTAGGAGCTTTTCAATACAATTATATTGCAAAAGCTAAATTTCTGTACTTTTTACTCAGTTAAAATTCCAACGGGTCCATTGTAAGGCCCATTTAGACCTGCTCGTCCGAAACGTATCAAAAAGGACTGCAAAAAAGGTTTTAATCAAATTTTAGGAGTTTATGTAATTGATTAGGAGCTTTTCAATACAATTATATTGCAAAACCTCAATTTTATACTTTTTACTCAGTTAAAATTTCAAAGGGTCCATTGAAAGGCCCATTTAGACCCGCTCGTCAGAAACCTCTACAAAAAGGACCGCAAAAATGTTTTATTCAAATATTAGGAGTTCAAATAATTGATTAGGATGTTTTCAAAACATTTATACTGCAAAACCTCAATTTCTGTACTTTTTACTCAGTTAAAATTCTAACGGGTCCATTGAAAGGCCCATTTAGACCTGCTCGTCTGAAACCTCGACAAAAGGACTGCAAAATAGTTTTAATCAAATTTTAGGAGTTCAAATAATTTATTAGGATCTTTTCAACACAATTATATTGCAAAACCTCAATTTCTGTACTTTTTACTTAGTTAAAATTCTAACGGGTCCATTGAAAGGCTCATTTAGACCTGCTCGTCCGAAACCTCGACAAAAAGGACTGCAAAATAGTTTTAATCAAATTGTAGGAGTTCAAATAATTTATTAGGAACTTTTCAACACAATTTTATTGAAAAACCTCAATTTTATACTTTTTACTCAGTTAAAATTCAAACGGGCCCATTGAAAGGCCCATTTAGACCTGCTCGTCCGAAACCTCTACAAAAAGGTTCGCAAAAATGTTTTATTCAAATATTAGGAGTTCAAATAATTGATTAGGAGCTTTTCAACACAATTATATTGCAAAACCTCAATTTATGTACTTTTTACTCAGTTAAAATTCCAACGGGTCCATTGAAAGGCCCATTTAGACCTGCTCGTCCGAAACCTCTACAAAAAGGACCGCAAAAATGTTTTATTCAAATATTAGGAGTTCATATAATTTATTTGGAGCTTTTCAACACAATTATATTGCGAAACCTTAATTTCTGTACTTTTTACTCAGTTAAAATACTAACGGGTCCATTGAAAGGCCCATTTCGACCCACTCGTCCGAAACCTCTACAAAAAGGACTCTAAAATAAGTTTTAATGGAATTTTAGGAGTATATGTAATTGATTAGGAGCTTTTCAACACAATTATATTGCAAAACCTCATTTTTTGTACTTTTTACTCAATTTAATTCCAATGGATCATTGAAAGGCCCATTTAGACCTGCTCGTCCGAAACCTCTACAAAAAAGGACCGCAAAACAAGTTTTAATAAAATTTTAGGAGTTCAAATAATTTATTAGGAGCTTTTCAACACAATTATATTGCAAAAGCTAAATTTCTGTACTTTGTACTCAGTTAAAATTCCAACGGGTCCATTGTAAGGCCCATTTAGACCTGCTCGTTCGAAACCTCGACAAAAAGACTGCAAAATAGTTTTAATCAAATTTTAGGAGTTCAAATAATTTATTAGGATCTTTTCAACACAATTATATTGCAAAACCTCAATTTCTGTACTTTTTACTCAGTTAAAATTCTAACGGGTCCATTGAAAGGCTCATTTAGACCTGCTCGTCCGAAACCTCGACAAAAAGGACTGCAAAATAGTTTTAATCAAATTTTAGGAGTTCAAATAATTTATTAGGAACTTTTCAACGCAATTTTATTGAAAAACCTCAATTTTATACTTTTTACTCAGTTAAAATTCAAACGGGCCCATTGAAAGGCCCATTTAGACCTGCTCGTCCGAAACCTCTACAAAAAGTTCGCAAAAATGTTTTATTCAAATATTAGGGGTTCAAATAATTGATTAGGAGCTTTTCAACACAATTATATTGCAAAACCTCAATTTCTGTACTTTTTACTCAGTTAAAATTCCAACGGGTCCATTGAAAGGCCCATTTAGACCTGCTCGTTTGAAACCTCTACAAAAAGGACCGAAAAATGTTTTATTCAAATATTAGGAGTTCAAATAATTGATTAGGAGCTTTTCAACACAATTATATTGCGAAACCTCAATTTCTGTACTTTTTACTCAGTTAAAATACCAACAGGTCCATTGAAAGGCCCATTTCGACCCGCTCGTCCGAAACCTCTACAAAAAGGACTGCAAAATAAGTTTTAATCAAATTTTAGGAGTTCATGTAATTGATTAGGAGCTTTTCAACACAATTATATTGCAAAACCTCAATTTTTGTACTTTTTACTCAATTTAATCAAAATTTAGGAGTTCAAATAATTTATTAGGAGCTTTTCAACACAATTATATTGCAAAAGCTCAATTTCTGTACTTTTTACTCGGTTAAAATTCCAACGGGTCCATTGTAAGGCCCATTTAGACTTGCTCGTCCGAAACATATCAAAAACGACTGTAAAAAAGGTTTTAATCAAATTCTAGGAGTTTATGTAATTGATTAGGAGCTTTTCAACACAATTATATTGCAAAACCTCAATTTTATACTTTTTACTCAGTTAAAATTTCAACGGGTCCATTGAAAGGCCCATTTAGACCCGCTCGTCCGAAACCTCTACAAAAAGGACCGAAAAAATGTTTTATTCAAATATTAGGAGTTCAAATAATTGATTAGGTGCTTTTCAGCACAATTATATTGCAAAACCACAATTGTTGTACTTTTTACTCAGTTAAAATTCCAACGGGTCAATTGAAAGGCCCATTTAGACCTGCTCGTCCGAAACCTCGACAAAAGGACTGCAAAATAGTTTTAATCAAATTTTAGGAGTTCAAATAATTTATTATGAACTTTTCAACACCATTTTATTGAAAAACCTCAGTTTTATACTTTTTACTCAGTTAAAATTCAAACGGGCCCATTGAAAGGCCCATTTAGACCTGCTCGTCCGAAACCTCTACAAAAAGGTTCGCAAAAATGTTTTATTCAAATATTAGGAGTTCAAATAATTGATTAGGAGCTTTTCAACAGAATTATATAGCAAAACCACAATTGTTGAACTTTTTACTCAGTTAAAATTCCAACGGGTCAATTGAAAGGCCCATTTAGACCTGCTCGTCCGAAACCTCTACAAAAAGGACCGCAAAAATGTTTTATTCAAATATTAGGAGTTCAAATAATTGATTTGGAGCTTTTCAACACAATTATATTGCGAAACCTTAATTTCTGTACTTTTTACTCAGTTAAAATACCAATGGGTCCATTGAAAGGCCCATTTCGACCCACTCGTCCGAAACCTCTACAAAAAGGACTTTAAAATATGTTTTAATGAAATTTTAGGAGTATATGTAATTGATTAGGAACTTTTCAACACAATTATATTGCAAAACCTCATTTTTTATACTTTTTAATCAATTTAATTCCAACGGGTCCATTGAAAGGCCCATTTAGACCTGCTCGTCCGAAACCTCTACAAAAAAGGACCGCAAAACAAGTTTTAATCAAATCATAGGAGTTTAAATAATTGATTAGGAGCTTTTCAACACAATTATATTGCAAAAGCTAAATTTCTGTTCTTTGTACTCAGTTAAAATTCCAACGGGTCCATTGTAAGGCCCATTTAGACCTGCTCGTCCGAAACGTATCAAAAAGGACTGCAAAAAAGGTTTTAATCAAATTTTAGGAGTTTATGTAATTGATTAGGAGCTTTTCAACACAATTATATTGCAAAACCTCAATTTTATACTTTTTACTCATTTAAAATTTCAACGGGTCCATTGAAAGGCCCATTTAGACCCGCTCGTCCGAAACCTCTACAAAAAGGACCGCAAAAATGTTTTATTCAAATATTAGGAGTTCAAATAATTGATTAGGAGCTTACACATTTATACTGCAAAACCTCAATTTCTTTACTTTTTACTCAGTTAAAATTCTAACGGGTCCATTGAAAGGCCCATTTAGACATGCTCGCCCGAAACCTCGACAAAAAGGACTGCAAAATAGTTTTAATCAAATTTTAGGAGTTCAAATAATTTATTAGGAACTTTTCAACACAATTATATTGAAAAACCCCAATTTTATACTTTTTACTCAGTTAAAATTCAAACGGGCCCATTGAAAGGCCCATTTAGACCTGCTCGTCCGAAACCTCTACAAAAAGGTTCGCAAAAATGTTTTATTCAGATATTAGGAGTTCAAATAATTGATTAGGAGCTTTTCAACACAATTATATTGCAAAACCTCAATTTCTGTACTTTTTACTCAGTTAAAATTCCAACGGGTCCATTGAAAGGCCCATTTCGACCCGCTCGTCCGAAACCTCTACAAAAAGGACCGCAAAACAAGTTTTAATGAAATTTTAGGAATTCATGTAATTGATTAGGATCTTTTCAAAACAATTATATCGCAAACCCGCAATTTCTGTACTTTTTACTCAGTTAAAATTCCAACTGGTCCATTGAAAGGCCCATTTAGACATGCTCGTCCGAAACCTCTACAAAAAGGACCGTAAAAATGTTTTATTCAAATATTAGGAGTTCAAATAATTGATTAGGAGCTTTTCAACACAATTATATTGCGAAACCTCAATTACTGTACTTTTTACTCAGTTAAAATACCAACGGGTCCATTGAAAGGCCCATTTCCGCCTGCTCGTCCGAATCCTCTACAAAAAGGACTACAAAATAAGTTTTAATCAAATTTTAGGAGTTCATGTAATTGATTAGGAGCTTTTCCACACAATTATATTGCAAAACCTCAATTTTTGTACTTTTTACTCAATTTAATTCCAACGGGTTCATTGAAAGGCTCATTTAGACATGCTCGTCCGAAACCTCTACAAAAAAGGACCGCAAAACAAGTTTTAATCAAATTTTAGGAGTTGAAATAATTTATTAGGAGCTTTTCAACACAATTATATTGCAAAAGATAAATTTCTGTACTTTTTACTCAGTTAAAATTCCAACGGGTCCATTGAAAGGCCCATTTAGACCCGCTCGTCAGAAACCTCTACAAAAAGGACCGCAAAAATGTTTTATTCAAATATTAGAAGTTCAAATAATTGATTAGGAGCTTTTCAACACATTTATACTGCAAAACCTCAATTTCTGTACTTTTTACTCAGTTAAAATTCTAACGGGTCCATTGAAAGGCCCATTTAGATATGCTCGTCCGAAACCTCGACAAAAGGACTGCAAAATAGTTTTAATCAAATTTTAGGAGTTCAAATAATTTATTAGGATCTTTTCAACACAATTATATTGCAAAACCTCAGTTTCTGTACTTTTTACTCAGTTAAAATTCTAACGGGTCCTTTGAAAGGCTCATTTAGACCTGCTCGTCCGAAACCTCGACAAAAAGGACCGCAAAATAGTTTTAATCAAATTTTAGGAGTTCAAATAATTTATTAGGAACTTTTCAACACAATTTTATTGAAAAACCTCAATTTTATACTTTTTACTCAGTTAAAATTCAAACGGGCCCATTGAAAGAACCATTTAGATCTGCTCGTCCGAAATCTCTACAAAAAGGTTCGCAAAAATGTTTTATTCAAATATTAGGAGTTCAAATAATTGATTAGGAGCTTTTCAACACAATTATATTGCAAAACCTCAATTTTTGTACTTTTTACTCAGTTAAAATTCCAACGAGTCCATTGAAAGGCCCATTTAGACCTGCTCGTCCGAAACCTCTACAAAAAGGACCGCAAAAATGTTTTATTCAAATATTAGGAGTTCAAATAATTGATTAGGAGCTTTTCAACACAATTATATTGCGAAACCTCAATTTCTGTACTTTTTACTCAGTTAAAATACCAACGGGTCCATTGAAAGGCCCATTTCGACCCGCTCGTCCGAAACCTCTATAAAAAGGACTGCAAAATAAGTTTTAATCAAATTTTAGGAGTTCATGTAATTGATTAGGAGCTTTTCAACACAATTATATTGCAAAACCTCAATTTTTGTACTTTTTACTCAATTTAATTCCAACGGGTCCATTGAAAGCCCCATTTAGACATGCTCGTCCGGAACCTCTACAAAAAGGACCGCAAAACAAGTTTTAATCAAAATTTAGGAGTTCAAATAATTTATTAGGAGCTTTTCAACACAATTATATGGCAAAAGCTCAATTTCTGTACTTTTTACTCAGTTAAAATTCCAACGGGTCCATTGTAAGGCCTATTTAGACCTGCTCGTCCGAAACATATCAAAAAGGACTGCAAAAAAGGTTTCAATCAAATTCTAGGAGTTTATGTAATTGATTAGGAGCTTTTAAACACAATTATATTGCAAAACCTCAATTTTATACTTTTTACTCAGTTAAAATTTAAACGGGTCCATTGAGAGGCCCATTTAGACCCGCTCGTCCGAAACCTCTACAAAAAGGACCGCAAAAATGTTTTATTCAAATATTAGGAGTTCAAATAATTAATTAGGAGCTTTTCAACACAATTATATTGCAAAACCACAATTGTTGTACTTTTTACTCAGTTAAAATTCCAACGGGTCAATTGAAAGGCCCATTTAGACCTGCTCGTCCAAAACCTCGACAAAAAGGACTGCAAAATAGTTTTAATCAAATTTTAGGAGTTCAAATAATTTATTAGGAACTTTTCAACACAATTTTATTGAAAAACCTAAATTTTATACTTTTTACTCAGTTAAAATTCAAACATGCCCATTCAGACCTGCTCGTCTGAAACCTCTACAAAAAGGTTCGCAAAAATGTTTTATTCAAATATTAGGAGTTCAAATAATTGATTAGGAGCTTTTCAACACAATTATATTGCAAAACCACAATTGTTGTACTTTTTACTCAGTTAAAATTCCAACGGGTCAATTGAAAGGCCCATTTAGACCTGCTCGTCCGAAACCTCTACAAAAAGGACCGCAAAAATGTTTTATTCAAATATTAGGAGGTCAAATAATTGATTAGGAGCTTTTCAACACAATTATATTGCGAAACCTCAATTTCTGTACTTTTTACTCAGTTAAAATACCAACAGGTCCATTGAAAGGCCCATTTCGACCCGCTCGTCCGAAACCTCTACAAAAAGGACTGCAAAATAAGTTTTAATTAAATTTTAGGAGTTCATGTAATTGATTAGGAGCTTTTCAACACAATTATATTGCAAAACCTCAATTTTTGTACTTTTTACTCAATTTAATTCCAACGGTTCCATTGAAAGGCCCATTTAGACATGCTCGTCCGAAACCTCTACAAAAAAAGACCGAAAAACATGTTTTAATCAAAATTTAGGAGTTCAAATAATTTATTAGGAGCTTTTCAACACAATTATATTGCAAAAGCTCAATTTCTGTACTTTTTACTCGGTTAAAATTCCAACGGGTCCATTGTAAGGCCCATTTAGACTTGCTCGTCCGAAACATATCAAAAACGACTGTAAAAAAGGTTTTAATCAAATTCTAGGAGTTTATGTAATTGATTAGGAGCTTTTCAACACAATTATATTGCAAAACCTCAATTTTATACTTTTTACTCAGTTAAAATTTCAACGGGTCCATTGAAAGGCCCATTTAGACCCGCTCGTCCGAAACCTCTACAAAAAGGACCGAAAAAATGTTTTATTCAAATATTAGGAGTTCAAATAATTGATTAGGTGCTTTTCAGCACAATTATATTGCAAAACCACAATTGTTGTACTTTTTACTCAGTTAAAATTCCAACGGGTCAATTGAAAGGCCCATTTAGACCTGCTCGTCCGAAACCTCGACAAAAGGACTGCAAAATAGTTTTAATCAAATTTTAGGAGTTCAAATAATTTATTATGAACTTTTCAACACCATTTTATTGAAAAACCTCAGTTTTATACTTTTTACTCAGTTAAAATTCAAACGGGCCCATTGAAAGGCCCATTTAGACCTGCTCGTCCGAAACCTCTACAAAAAGGTTCGCAAAAATGTTTTATTCAAATATTAGGAGTTCAAATAATTGATTAGGAGCTTTTCAACAGAATTATATTGCAAAACCACAATTGTTGAACTTTTTACTCAGTTAAAATTCCAACGGGTCAATTGAAAGGCCCATTTAGACCTGCTCGTCCGAAACCTCTACAAAAAGGACCGCAAAAATGTTTTATTCAAATATTAGGAGTTCAAATAATTGATTTGGAGCTTTTCAACACAATTATATTGCGAAACCTTAATTTCTGTACTTTTTACTCAGTTAAAATACCAATGGGTCCATTGAAAGGCCCATTTCGACCCACTCGTCCGAAACCTCTACAAAAAGGACTCTAAAATATGTTTTAATGAAATTTTAGGAGTATATGTAATTGATTAGGAACTTTTCAACACAATTATATTGCAAAACCTCATTTTTTGTACTTTTTACTCAATTTAATTCCAACGGGTCCATTGAAAGGCCCATTTAGACCTGCTCGTCCGAAACCTCTACAAAAAAGGACCGCAAAACAAGTTTTAATCAAATCATAGGAGTTTAAATAATTGATTAGGAGCTTTTCAACACAATTATATTGCAAAGCTAAATTTCTGTTCTTTGTACTCAGTTAAAATTCCAACGGGTCCATTGTAAGGCCCATTTAGACCTGCTCGTCCGAAACGTATCAAAAAGGACTGCAAAAAAGGTTTTAATCAAATTTTAGGAGTTTATGTAATTGATTAGGAGCTTTTCAACACAATTATATTGCAAAACCTCAATTTTATACTTTTTACTCATTTAAAATTTCAACGGGTCCATTGAAAGGCCCATTTAGACCCGCTCGTCCGAAACCTCTACAAAAAGGACCGCAAAAATGTTTTATTCAAATATTAGGAGTTCAAATAATTGATTAGGAGCTTACACATTTATACTGCAAAACCTCAATTTCTTTACTTTTTACTCAGTTAAAATTCTAACGGGTCCATTGAAAGGCCCATTTAGACATGCTCGCCCGAAACCTCGACAAAAGGACTGCAAAATAGTTTTAATCAAATTTTAGGAGTTCAAATAATTTATTAGGAACTTTTCAACACAATTATATTGAAAAACCCCAATTTTATACTTTTTACTCAGTTAAAATTCAAACGGGCCCATTGAAAGGCCCATTTAGACCTGCTCGTCCGAAACCTCTACAAAAAGGTTCGCAAAAATGTTTTATTCAGATATTAGGAGTTCAAATAATTGATTAGGAGCTTTTCAACACAATTATATTGCAAAACCTCAATTTCTGTACTTTTTACTCAGTTAAAATTCCAACGGGTCCATTGAAAGGCCCATTTCGACCCGCTCGTCCGAAACCTCTACAAAAAGGACCGCAAAACAAGTTTTAATGAAATTTTAGGAATTCATGTAATTGATTAGGATCTTTTCAAAACAATTATATCGCAAACCCGCAATTTCTGTACTTTTTACTCAGTTAAAATTCCAACTGGTCCATTGAAAGGCCCATTTAGACATGCTCGTCCGAAACCTCTACAAAAAGGACCGTAAAAATGTTTTATTCAAATATTAGGAGTTCAAATAATTGATTAGGAGCTTTTCAACACAATTATATTGCGAAACCTCAATTACTGTACTTTTTACTCAGTTAAAATACCAACGGGTCCATTGAAAGGCCCATTTCCGCCTGCTCGTCCGAATCCTCTACAAAAAGGACTACAAAATAAGTTTTAATCAAATTTTAGGAGTTCATGTAATTGATTAGGAGCTTTTCCACACAATTATATTGCAAAACCTCAATTTTTGTACTTTTTACTCAATTTAATTCCAACGGGTTCATTGAAAGGCTCATTTAGACATGCTCGTCCGAAACCTCTACAAAAAAGGACCGCAAAACAAGTTTTAATCAAATTTTAGGAGTTGAAATAATTTATTAGGAGATTTTCAACACAATTATATTGCAAAAGATAAATTTCTGTACTTTTTACTCAGTTAAAATTCCAACGGGTCCATTGAAAGGCCCATTTAGACCCGCTCGTCAGAAACCTCTACAAAAAGGACCGCAAAAATGTTTTATTCAAATATTAGAAGTTCAAATAATTGATTAGGAGCTTTTCAACACATTTATACTGCAAAACCTCAATTTCTGTACTTTTTACTCAGTTAAAATTCTAACGGGTCCATTGAAAGGCCCATTTAGATATGCTCGTCCGAAACCTCGACAAAAGGACTGCAAAATAGTTTTAATCAAATTTTAGGAGTTCAAATAATTTATTAGGATCTTTTCAACACAATTATATTGCAAAACCTCAGTTTCTGTACTTTTTACTCAGTTAAAATTCTAACGGGTCCTTTGAAAGGCTCATTTAGACCTGCTCGTCCGAAACCTCGACAAAAAGGACCGCAAAATAGTTTTAATCAAATTTTAGGAGTTCAAATAATTTATTAGGAACTTTTCAACACAATTTTATTGAAAAACCTCAATTTTATACTTTTTACTCAGTTAAAATTCAAACGGGCCCATTGAAAGAACCATTTAGATCTGCTCGTCCGAAATCTCTACAAAAAGGTTCGCAAAAATGTTTTATTCAAATATTAGGAGTTCAAATAATTGATTAGGAGCTTTTCAACACAATTATATTGCAAAACCTCAATTTTTGTACTTTTACTCAGTTAAAATTCCAACGAGTCCATTGAAAGGCCCATTTAGACCTGCTCGTCCGAAACCTCTACAAAAAGGACCGCAAAAATGTTTTATTCAAATATTAGGAGTTCAAATAATTGATTAGGAGCTTTTCAACACAATTATATTGCGAAACCTCAATTTCTGTACTTTTTACTCAGTTAAAATACCAACGGGTCCATTGAAAGGCCCATTTCGACCCGCTCGTCCGAAACCTCTATAAAAAGGACTGCAAAATAAGTTTTAATCAAATTTTAGGAGTTCATGTAATTGATTAGGAGCTTTTCAACACAATTATATTGCAAAACCTCAATTTTTGTACTTTTTACTCAATTTAATTCCAACGGGTCCATTGAAAGCCCCATTTAGACATGCTCGTCCGGAACCTCTACAAAAAGGACCGCAAAACAAGTTTTAATCAAAATTTAGGAGTTCAAATAATTTATTAGGAGCTTTTCAACACAATTATATGGCAAAAGCTCAATTTCTGTACTTTTTACTCAGTTAAAATTCCAACGGGTCCATTGTAAGGCCTATTTAGACCTGCTCGTCCGAAACATATCAAAAAGGACTGCAAAAAAGGTTTCAATCAAATTCTAGGAGTTTATGTAATTGATTAGGAGCTTTTAAACACAATTATATTGCAAAACCTCAATTTTATACTTTTTACTCAGTTAAAATTTAAACGGGTCCATTGAGAGGCCCATTTAGACCCGCTCGTCCGAAACCTCTACAAAAAGGACCGCAAAAATGTTTTATTCAAATATTAGGAGTTCAAATAATTAATTAGGAGCTTTTCAACACAATTATATTGCAAAACCACAATTGTTGTACTTTTTACTCAGTTAAAATTCCAACGGGTCAATTGAAAGGCCCATTTAGACCTGCTCGTCCAAAACCTCGACAAAAAGGACTGCAAAATAGTTTTAATCAAATTTTAGGAGTTCAAATAATTTATTAGGAACTTTTCAACACAATTTTATTGAAAAACCTAAATTTTATACTTTTTACTCAGTTAAAATTCAAACATGCCCATTCAGACCTGCTCGTCTGAAACCTCTACAAAAAGGTTCGCAAAAATGTTTTATTCAAATATTAGGAGTTCAAATAATTGATTAGGAGCTTTTCAACACAATTATATTGCAAAACCACAATTGTTGTACTTTTTACTCAGTTAAAATTCCAACGGGTCAATTGAAAGGCCCATTTAGACCTGCTCGTCCGAAACCTCTACAAAAAGGACCGCAAAAATGTTTTATTCAAATATTAGGAGGTCAAATAATTGATTAGGAGCTTTTCAACACAATTATATTGCGAAACCTCAATTTCTGTACTTTTTACTCAGTTAAAATACCAACAGGTCCATTGAAAGGCCCATTTCGACCCGCTCGTCCGAAACCTCTACAAAAAGGACTGCAAAATAAGTTTTAATCAAATTTTAGGAGTTCATGTAATTGATTAGGAGCTTTTCAACACAATTATATTGCAAAACCTCAATTTTTGTACTTTTTACTCAATTTAATTCCAACGGTTCCATTGAAAGGCCCATTTAGACATGCTCGTCCGAAACCTCTACAAAAAAAGACCGAAAAACATGTTTTAATCAAAATTTAGGAGTTCAAATAATTTATTAGGAGCTTTTCAACACAATTATATTGCAAAAGCTCAATTTCTGTACTTTGTACTCGGTTAAAATTCCAACGGGTCCATTGTAAGGCCCATTTAGACTTGCTCGTCCGAAACATATCAAAAACGACTGTAAAAAAGGTTTTAATCAAATTCTAGGAGTTTATGTAATTGATTAGGAGCTTTTCAACACAATTATATTGCAAAACCTCAATTTTATACTTTTTACTCAGTTAAAATTTCAACGGGTCCATTGAAAGGCCCATTTAGACCCGCTCGTCCGAAACCTCTACAAAAAGGACCGAAAAAATGTTTTATTCAAATATTAGGAGTTCAAATAATTGATTAGGTGCTTTTCAGCACAATTATATTGCAAAACCACAATTGTTGTACTTTTTACTCAGTTAAAATTCCAACGGGTCAATTGAAAGGCCCATTTAGACCTGCTCGTCCGAAACCTCGACAAAAGGACTGCAAAATAGTTTTAATCAAATTTTAGGAGTTCAAATAATTTATTATGAACTTTTCAACACCATTTTATTGAAAAACCTCAGTTTTATACTTTTTACTCAGTTAAAATTCAAACGGGCCCATTGAAAGGCCCATTTAGACCTGCTCGTCCGAAACCTCTACAAAAAGGTTCGCAAAAATGTTTTATTCAAATATTAGGAGTTCAAATAATTGATTAGGAGCTTTTCAACAGAATTATATTGCAAAACCACAATTGTTGAACTTTTTACTCAGTTAAAATTCCAACGGGTCAATTGAAAGGCCCATTTAGACCTGCTCGTCCGAAACCTCTACAAAAAGGACCGCAAAAATGTTTTATTCAAATATTAGGAGTTCAAATAATTGATTTGGAGCTTTTCAACACAATTATATTGCGAAACCTTAATTTCTGTACTTTTTACTCAGTTAAAATACCAATGGGTCCATTGAAAGGCCCATTTCGACCCACTCGTCCGAAACCTCTACAAAAAGGACTCTAAAATATGTTTTAATGAAATTTTAGGAGTATATGTAATTGATTAGGAACTTTTCAACACAATTATATTGCAAAACCTCATTTTTTGTACTTTTTACTCAATTTAATTCCAACGGGTCCATTGAAAGGCCCATTTAGACCTGCTCGTCCGAAACCTCTACAAAAAAGGACCGCAAAACAAGTTTTAATCAAATCATAGGAGTTTAAATAATTGATTAGGAGCTTTTCAACACAATTATATTGCAAAAGCTAAATTTCTGTTCTTTGTACTCAGTTAAAATTCCAACGGGTCCATTGTAAGGCCCATTTAGACTTGCTCGTCCGAAACGTATCAAAAAGGACTGCAAAAAAGGTTTTAATCAAATTTTAGGAGTTTATGTCATTGATTAGGAGCTTTTCAACACAATTATATTGCAAAACCTCAATTTTATACTTTTTACTCATTTAAAATTTCAACGGGTCCATTGAAAGGCCCATTTAGACCCGCTCGTCCGAAACCTCTACAAAAAGGACCGCAAAAATGTTTTATTCAAATATTAGGAGTTCAAATAATTGATTAGGAGCTTACACATTTATACTGCAAAACCTCAATTTCTTTACTTTTTACTCAGTTAAAATTCTAACGGGTCCATTGAAAGGCCCATTTAGACATGCTCGCCCGAAACCTCGACAAAAAGGACTGCAAAATAGTTTTAATCAAATTTAGGAGTTCAAATAATTTATTAGGAACTTTTCAACACAATTATATTGAAAAACCCCAATTTTATACTTTTTACTCAGTTAAAATTCAAACGGGCCCATTGAAAGGCCCATTTAGACCTGCTCGTCCGAAACCTCTACAAAAAGGTTCGCAAAAATGTTTTATTCAGATATTAGGAGTTCAAATAATTGATTAGGAGCTTTTCAACACAATTATATTGCAAAACCTCAATTTCTGTACTTTTTACTCAGTTAAAATTCCAACGGGTCCATTGAAAGGCCCATTTCGACCCGCTCGTCCGAAACCTCTACAAAAAGGACCGCAAAACAAGTTTTAATGAAATTTTAGGAATTCATGTAATTGATTAGGATCTTTTCAAAACAATTATATCGCAAACCCGCAATTTCTGTACTTTTTACTCAGTTAAAATTCCAACTGGTCCATTGAAAGGCCCATTTAGACATGCTCGTCCGAAACCTCTACAAAAAGGACCGTAAAAATGTTTTATTCAAATATTAGGAGTTCAAATAATTGATTAGGAGCTTTTCAACACAATTATATTGCGAAACCTCAATTACTGTACTTTTTACTCAGTTAAAATACCAACGGGTCCATTGAAAGGCCCATTTCCGCCTGCTCGTCCGAATCCTCTACAAAAAGGACTACAAAATAAGTTTTAATCAAATTTTAGGAGTTCATGTAATTGATTAGGAGCTTTTCCACACAATTATATTGCAAAACCTCAATTTTTGTACTTTTTACTCAATTTAATTCCAACGGGTCCATTGAAAGGCTCATTTAGACATGCTCGTCCGAAACCTCTACAAAAAAGGACCGCAAAACAAGTTTTAATCAAATTTAAGGAGTTGAAATAATTTATTAGGAGCTTTTCAACACAATTATATTGCAAAAGATAAATTTCTGTACTTTTTACTCAGTTAAAATTCCAACGGGTCCATTGAAAGGCCCATTTAGACCCGCTCGTCAGAAACCTCTACAAAAAGGAACGCAAAAATGTTTTATTCAAATATTAGAAGTTCAAATAATTGATTAGGAGCTTTTCAACACATTTATACTGCAAAACCTCAATTTCTGTACTTTTTACTCAGTTAAAATTCTAACGGGTCCATTGAAAGGCCCATTTAGATATGCTCGTCCGAAACCTCGACAAAAGGACTGCAAAATAGTTTTAATCAAATTTTAGGAGTTCAAATAATTTATTAGGATCTTTTCAACACAATTATATTGCAAAACCTCAGTTTCTATACTTTTTACTCAGTTAAAATTCTAACGGGTCCTTTGAAAGGCTCATTTAGACCTGCTCGTCCGAAACCTCGACAAAAAGGACCGCAAAATAGTTTTAATCAAATTTTAGGAGTTCAAATAATTTATTAGGAACTTTTCAACACAATTTTATTGAAAAACCTCAATTTTATACTTTTTACTCAGTTAAAATTCAAACGGGCCCATTGAAAGAACCATTTAGATCTGCTCGTCCGAAATCTCTACAAAAAGGTTCGCAAAAATGTTTTATTCAAATATTAGGAGTTCAAATAATTGATTAGGAGCTTTTCAACACAATTATATTGCAAAACCTCAATTTCTGTACTTTTTACTCAGTTAAAATTCCAACGAGTCCATTGAAAGGCCCATTTAGACCTGCTCGTCCGAAACCTCTACAAAAAGGACCGCAAAAATGTTTTATTCAAATATTAGGAGTTCAAATAATTGATTAGGAGCTTTTCAACACAATTATATTGCGAAACCTCAATTTCTGTACTTTTTACTCAGTTAAAATACCAACGGGTCCATTGAAAGGCCCATTTCGACCCGCTCGTCCGAAACCTCTATAAAAAGGACTGCAAAATAAGTTTTAATCAAATTTTAGGAGTTCATGTAATTGATTAGGAGCTTTTCAACACAATTATATTGCAAAACCTCAATTTTTGTACTTTTTACTCAATTTAATTCCAACGGGTCCATTGAAAGCCCCATTTAGACATGCTCGTCCGGAACCTCTACAAAAAGGACCGCAAAACAAGTTTTAATCAAAATTTAGGAGTTCAAATAATTTATTAGGAGCTTTTCAACACAATTATATGGCAAAAGCTCAATTTCTGTACTTTTTACTCAGTTAAAATTCCAACGGGTCCATTGTAAGGCCTATTTAGACCTGCTCGTCCGAAACATATCAAAAAGGACTGCAAAAAAGGTTTCAATCAAATTCTAGGAGTTTATGTAATTGATTAGGAGCTTTTCAACACAATTATATTGCAAAACCTCAATTTTATACTTTTTACTCAGTTAAAATTTAAACGGGTCCATTGAGAGGCCCATTTAGACCCGCTCGTCCGAAACCTCTACAAAAAGGACCGCAAAAATGTTTTATTCAAATATTAGGAGTTCAAATAATTAATTAGGAGCTTTTCAACACAATTATATTGCAAAACCACAATTGTTGTACTTTTTACTCAGTTAAAATTCCAACGGGTCAATTGAAAGGCCCATTTAGACCTGCTCGTCCAAAACCTCGACAAAAAGGACTGCAAAATAGTTTTAATCAAATTTTAGGAGTTCAAATAATTTATTAGGAACTTTTCAACACAATTTTATTGAAAAACCTAAATTTTATACTTTTTACTCAGTTAAAATTCAAACATGCCCATTCAGACCTGCTCGTCCGAAACCTCTACAAAAAGGTTCGCAAAAATGTTTTATTCAAATATTAGGAGTTCAAATAATTGATTAGGAGCTTTTCAACACAATTATATTGCAAAACCACAATTGTTGTACTTTTTACTCAGTTAAAATTCCAACGGGTCAATTGAAAGGCCCATTTAGACCTGCTCGTCCGAAACCTCTACAAAAAGGACCGCAAAAATGTTTTATTCAAATATTAGGAGGTGAAATAATTGATTAGGAGCTTTTCAACACAATTATATTGCGAAACCTTAATTTCTGTACTTTTTACTCAGTTAAAATACCAACGGGTCCATTGAAAGGCCCATTTCGACCCACTTGTCCGAAACCTCTACAAAAAAGACTCTAAAATAAGTTTTAATGAAAATTTAGGAGTATATGTAATTGATTAGGAGCTTTCAACACAATTATATTGCAAAACCTCATTTTTTGTACTTTTTACTCAATTTAATTCCAACGGGTCCATTGAAAGGCCCATTTAGACCTGCTCGTCCGAAACCTCTACAAAAAAGGACCGCAAAACAAGTTTTAATCAAATTTTAGGAGTTCAAATAATTGATTAGGAGCTTTTCAACACAATTATATTGCAAAAGCTAAATTTCTGTACTTTGTACTCAGTTAAAATTCCAACGGGTCCATTGTAAGGCCCATTTAGACCTGCTCGTCCGAAACGTATCAAAAAGGACTGCAAAAAAGGTTTTAATCAAATTTTAGGAGTTTTTGTAATTGATTATGAGCTTTTCAACACAATTATATTGCAAAACCTCAATTTTATACTTTTTACTCAGTTAAAATTTCAACGGGTCCATTGAAAGGCCCATTTAGACCCGCTCGTCCGAAACCTCTACAAAAAGGACCGCGAAAATGTTTTATTCATATATTAGGAGTTCAAATAATTGATTAGGAGCTTACACATTTATACTGCAAAACCTCAATTTCTTTACTTTTTACTTATTTAAAATTCTAACGGGTCCATTGAAAGGCCCATTTAGACCTGCTCGTCCGAAACCTCGACAAAAAGGACTGCAAAATAGTTTTAATCAAATTTTAGGAGTTCAAATAATTTATTAGGAACTTTTCAACACAATTATATTGAAAAACCTCAATTTTATACTTTTTACTCAGTTAAAATTCAAACGGGCCCATTGAAAGGCCCATTTAGACCTGCTCGTCCGAAACCTCTACAAAAAGGTTCACAAAAATGTTTTATTCAAATATTAGGAGTTCAAATAATTGATTAGGAGCTTTTCAACACAATTATATTGCAAAACCTCAATTTCTGTACTTTTTACTCAGTTATAATTCCAACGGGTCCATTGAAAGGCCCATTTAGACATGCTCGTCCGAAACCTCTACAAAAAGGACCGCAAAAATGTTTTATTCAAATATTAGGAGTTCAAATAATTGATTTGGAGCTTTTCAACACAATTATATTGCGAAACCTCAATTTCTGTACTTTTTACTCAGTTAAAATACCAACAGGTCCATTGAAAGGCCCATTTCGGCCCGCTCGTCCGAAAACTCTACAAAAAGGACTGCAAAATAAGTTTTAATCAAATTTTAGGAGTTCATGTAATTGATTAGTAGCTTTTCAACACAATTATATTGCAAAACCTCAATTTTTGTACTTTTTACTCAATTTAATTCCAACGGGTCCATTGAAAGGCCCATTTAGATATGCTCGTCCGAAACCTCTACAAAAAAGGACCGCAAAACAAGTTTTAATCAAAATTTAGGAGTTCAAATAATTTATTAGGAGCTTTTCAACACAATTATATTGCAAAAGGTCAATTTCTGTACTTTTTACTAAGTTAAAATTCCAACGGGTCCATTGTAAGGCCCATTTAGACCTGCTCGTCCGAAACGTATCAAAAAGGACTGCAAAAAAGGTTTTAATCAAATTCTAGGAGTTTATGTAATTGATTAGGAGCTTTTCAACACAATTATATTGCAAAACCTCAATTTTATACTTTTTACTCAGTTAAAATTTCAACGGGTCCATTGAAAGGCCCATTTAGACCCGCTCGTCCGAAACCTCTACAAAAAGGACCGCAAAAATGTTTTATTCAAATATTAGGAGTTCAAATAATTGATTAGGAGCTTTTCAACACATTTATACTGCAAAACTTCAATTTATGTACTTTTTACTCAGTTAAAATTCTAATGTGTCCATTGAAAGGCCCATTTAGACCTGCTCGTCCAAAACCTCGACAAAAAGGACTGCAAAATAGTTTTAATCAAATTTTAGGAGTCCAAATAATTTATTCGGAACTTTTCAATACAATTATATTGAAAAACCTCAATTTTATACTTTTTACTCAGTTAAGATTCAAACGGGCCCATTGAAAGGCCCATTTAGACCTGCTCGTCCTAAACCTCTACAAAAAGGTTCGCAAAAATGTTTTATTCAAATATTAGGAGTTCAAATAATTGATTAGGAGCTTTTCAACACAATTATATTGCAAAACCTCAATTTCTGTACTTTTTACTCAGTTAAAATTCCAACGGGTCCATTGAAAGGCCCATTTAGACATGCTCGTCCGAAACCTCTACAAAAAGGACCGCAAAAATGTTTTATTCAAATATTAGGAGTTCAAATAATTGATTTGGAGCTTTTCAACACAATTATATTGCGAAACCTCAATTTCTGTACTTTTTACTTAGTTAAAATACCAACGGGTCCATTGAAAGGCCCATTTCGGCCCGCTCGTCCGAAACCTCTACAAAAAGGACTGCAAAATAAGTTTTAATCAAATTTTAGGAGTTCATGTAATTGATTAGAAGCTTTTCCACACAATTATATTGCAAAACCTCAATTTTTGTACTTTTTACTCAATTTAATTCCAACGGGTCCATTGAAAGGCCCATTTAGACCTGCTCGTCCGAAACCTATACAAAAAAGGACCGCAAAACAAGTTTTAATCAAATTTTAGGAGTTCAAATAATTGATTTGGAGCTTTTCAAGACAATTATATTGCAAAAGCTAAATTTGTGTACTTTTTACTCAGTTAAAATTCCAACGGGTCCATTGTAAGGCCCATTTAGACCTGCTCGTCCGAAACGTATCAAAAAGGACTGCAAAAAAGGTATTAATCAAATTTTAGGAGTTTATGTAATTGATTAGGAGCTTTTCAACACAATTATATTGCAAAACCTCAATTTTATACTTTTTACTCAGTTAAAATTTCAATGGGTCCATTGAAAGGCCCATTTAGACCCGCTCGTCCGAAACCTCTACAAAAAGGACCGCAGAAATGTTTTATTCAAATATTAGGAGTTCAAATAATTGATTAGGAGCTTTTCAACACATTTATACCGCAAAACCTCAATTTCTGTACTTTTTACTCAGTTAAAATTCTAACGGGTCCATTGAAAGGCCCATTTAGACCTGCTCGTCCGAAACCTCGACAAAAGGACTGCAAAATAGTTTTAATAAAATTTTAGGAGTTCAAATAATTTATTAGGATCTTTTCAACACAATTATATTGCAAAACCTCAATTTATGTACTTTTTATTCAGTAAAAATTCAAACGGGTCCATTGAAAGGCCCATTTAGACCTGCTCGTCCGAAACCTCGACAAAAAGGACTGCAAAATAGTTCTAATCAAATTTTAGGAGTTCAAATGATTTATTAGGAACTTTTCAACACAATTTTATTGAAAAACCTCAATTTTATACTTTTTACTTAGTTAAAATTCAAACGGGCCCATTGAAAGGCCCATTTAGACCTGCTCGTCCGAAACCTCTACAAAAAGGTTCGCAAAAATGCTTTATTCAAATATTAGGAGTTTGAATAATTGATTAGGAGCTTTTCAACACAATTATATTGCAAAACCTCAATTTCTGTACTTTTTACTCAGTTAAAATTCCAACGGGTCCATTGAAAGGCCCATTTAGACCTGCTCGTCCGAAACCTCTACAAAAAGGACCGCAAAAAAGTTTTATTCAAATATTAGGAGTTCAAATAATTGATTAGGAGCTTTTCAACACAATTATATTGCGAAACCTCTATTTCTGTACTTTTTACTTAGTTAAAATACCAACGGGTCCATTGAAAGGCCCATTTCGACCCGCTCGTCCGAAACCTCTACAGAAAGGACTGCAAAATAAGTTTTAATCAAATTTTAGGAGTTCATGTAATTGATTAGGAGCATTTCAACACAATTATATTGCAAAACCTAAATTTTTGTACTTTTTACTCAATTTAATTCCAACAGGTCCATTGAAAGGCCCATTTAGACCTGCTCGTCCGAAACCTCTACAAAAAAGGACCACAAAACAAGTTTTAATCAAATTTTAGGAGTTCAAATAATTGATTAGGAGCTTTTCAACACAATTATATTGCAAAAGCTCAATTTCTGTACTTTTTACTCAGTTAAAATTCCAACGGGTCCATTGTAAGGCCCATTTAGACCTGCTCGTCCGAAACGTATCAAAAAGGACTGCAAAAAAGGTTTTAATCAAATTCTAGGAGTTTATGTAATTGATTAGGATCTTTTCAACACAATTATATAGCAAAACCTCAATTTTATACTTTTTACTCAATTAAAATTTCAACGAGTCCATTGAAAGGCCCATTTAGACCCGCTCGTCCGAAACCTCTACAAAAAGGATCGCAAAAATGTTTTATTCAAATATTAGGAGTTCAAATAATTGATTAGGAGCTTTTAACCATACTTATACTGCAAAACCTCAATTTATGTACTTTTTACTCAGTTAAAATTCTAACGGGTCCATTGAAAGGCCCATTTAGACCTGCTCGTCCGAAACCTCGACAAAAAGGACTGCAAAATAGTTTTAATCAAATTTCAGGAGTTCAAATAATTTATTAGGAACTTTTCAACACAATTATATTGAAAAACCTCAATTTTATACTTTTTACTCAGTTAAAATTCAAACGGGCCCATTGAAAGGCCCATTTAGACCTGCTCGTCCGAAACCATTACAAAAAGGTTCGCAAAAATGTTTTATTCAAATATTAGGAGTTCAAATAATTGATTAGGAGCTTTTCAACACAATTATATTGCAAAAGCTCAATTTCTGTACTTTTTACTCAGTTAAAATTCCAACGGGTCCATTGAAAGGCCCATTTAGACCTGCTCCTCCGAAACCTCTACAAAAAGGACCGCAAAAATGTTTTATTCAAATATTAGGAGTTCAAATAATTGATTATGAGATTTTCAAAACAATTATATTGTGAAACCGCAATTTATGTACTTTTTACTCGGTTAAAATACCAACGGGTCCATTGAAAGGCCCATTTCGACCCGCTCGTACGAAACCTCTACAAAAAGGACTGCAAAATAAGTTTTAATCAAATTTTAGGAGTTCATGTAATTGATTAGGAGCTTTTCAACACAATTATATTGCAAAACCTCAATTTTTGTACTTTTTACTCAATTTAATTCCAACGGGTCTATTGAAAGGCCCATTTAGACCTGCTCGTCTGAAACCTTTACAAAAAAGGACCGCAAAACAAGTTTTATTCAAATTTTAGGAGTTCAAATAATTGATTAGGAGCTTTTCAACACAATTATATTGCAAAAGCTAAATTTCTGTACTTTTTACTCAGTTAAAATTCCAACGGGTCCATTGTAAGGCCCATTTAGACCTGCTCGTCCGAAACGTATCAAAAAGGACTGCAAAAAAGGTTTTAATCAAATTTTAGGAGTTTATGTAATTGATTAGGAGCTTTTCAACACAATTATATTGCAAAACCTCAATTTTATACTTTTTACTCAGTTAAAATTTCAACGGGTCCATTGAAAGGCCCATTTAGACCCGCTTGTTCGAAACCTCTAGAAAAAGGACAACAAAAATGTTTTATTCAAATATTAGGAGTTCAAATAATTGATTAGGAGATTTTCAACACAATTATATTGAAAAACCTCAATTTTATACTTTTTACTCAGTTAAAATTCAAACGGGCCCATTGAAAGGCCCATTTAGACCCGCTTGTTCAAAACCTCTACAAAAAGGACAGCAAAAATGTTTTATTCAAATATTAGGAGTTCAAATAATTGATTAGGAGCTTTTCAACACAATTATTTTGAAAAATCTCAATTTTATACTTTTTACTCAGTTAAAATTCAAACGGGCCCATTAAAAGGCCCATTTAGACCTGCTCGTCCGAAACCTCTACAAAAAGGTTCGCAAAAATGTTTTATTCAAATATTAGGAGTTCAAATAATTGATTAGGAGCTTTTCAACACAATTATATTGCAAAACCTCAATTTCTGTACTTTTTACTCAGTTAAAATTCCAACGGGTCCATTGAAAGGCCCATTTAGACATGCTCGTCCGAAACCTCTACAAAAAGGACCGCAAAAATGTTTTATTCAAATATTAGGAGTTCAAATAATTGATTTGGAGCTTTTCAACACAATTATATTGCGAAACCTCAAGTTCTGTACTTTTTACTCAGTTAAAATACCAACGGGTCCATTGAAAGGCCCACTTCGGCCCGCTCGTCCGAAACCTCTACAAAAAGGACTACAAAATAAGTTTTAATCAAATTTTAGGAGTTCATGTAATTGATTAGGAGCTTTTCCACACAATTATATTGCAAAACCTAAATTTTTGTAATTTTTACTCTATTTAATTCCAACGGGTCCATTGAAAGGCCTATTTAGACCTGCTCGTACGAAACCTCTACAAAAAAGGACCGCAAAACAAGTTTTAATCAAATTTTAGGAGTTCAAATAATTGATTAGGAGCTTTTCAACACAATTATATTGAAAAAGCTAAATTTCTGTACTTTTTACTCAGTTAAAATTCCAACGGGTCCATTGTAAGGCCCATTTAGACCTGCTCGTCCGAAACGTATCAAAAAGGACTGCAAAAAAGGTTTTAATCAAATTTTAGGAGTTTATGTAATTGATTAGGAGCTTTTCAACACAATTATATTGCAAAACCTCAATTTTATACTTTTTACTCAGTTAAAATTCAAACGGGCCCATTGAAAGGCCCATTTAGACCTGCTCGTCCGAAACCTCTACAAAAAGGTTCGCAAAAATGTTTTATTCAAATATTAGGAGTTCAAATAATTGATTAGGAGCTTTTCAACACAATTATATTGCAAAACCTCAATTTCTGTACTTTTTACTCAGTTAAAATTCCAACGGGTCCATTGAAAGGCCCATTTAGACATGCTCGTCCGAAACCTCTACAAAAAGGACCGCAAAAATGTTTTATTCAAATATTAGGAGTTCAAATAATTGATTTGGAGCTTTTCAACACAATTATATTGCGAAACCTCAATTTCTGTACTTTTTACTCAGTTAAAATACCAACGGGTCCATTGAAAGGCCCATTTCGGCCCGCTCGTCCGAAACCTCTACAAAAAGGACTGCAAAATAAGTTTTAATCAAATTTTAGGAGTTCATGTAATTGATTAGGAGCTTTTCAACACAATTATATTGCAAAACCTCAATTTTTGTACTTTTTACTCAATTTAATTCCAACGGGTCCATTGAAAGGCCTATTTAGACCTGCTCGTCCGAAACCTCTACAAAAAGGTGTGCAAAAATGTTTTATTAAAATATTAGGAGTTCAAATAATTGATTAGGAGCTTTTCAACACAATTATATTGCAAAATCTCAATTTATGTACTTTTTACTCAGTTAAAATTCCAACGGGTCCATTGAAAGGCCCATTTAGACATGCTCGTCCGAAACCTCTACAAAAAGGACCGCAAAAATGTTTTATTCAAATATTAGGAGTTCAAATAATTGATTTGGAGCTTTTCAACACAATTATATTGCGAAACCTCAATTTCTGTACTTTTTACTCAGTTAAAATACCAACGGGTCCATTGAAAGGCCCATTTCGGCCCGCTCGTCCGAAACCTCGACAAAAAGGACTACAAAATAAGTTTTAATCAAATTTTAGGAGTTCATGTAATTGATTAGGAGGTTTTCCACACAATTATATTGCAAAACCTAAATTTTTGTACTTTTTACTTAATTTAATTCCAACGGGTCCATTGAAAGGCCTATTTAGACCTGCTCGTACGAAACCTCTACAAAAAAGGTTCGCAAAAATGTTTTATTCAAATATTAGGAGTTCAAATAATTGATTAGGAGCTTTTCAACACAATTATATTTCAAAACCTCAATTTCTGTACTTTTTACTTAGTTAAAATTCCAACGGGTCCATTGAAAGGCCCATTTATACCAGCTCGTTCGAAACCTCTACAAAAAGGACCGCAAAAATGTTTTATTCAAATATTAGGAGTTCAAATAATTGATTAGGAGCTTTTCAACACAATTATATTGCGAAACCTCAATTTCTGTACTTTTTACTCAGTTAAAATTCCAACGGGTCCATTGAAAGGCCCATTTCGACCCGCTCGTCCGAAACTTCTACAGAAAGGACTGCAAAATAAGTTTTAATCAAATTTTTGGAGTTCATGTAATTGATTAGGAGCTTTTCAACACAATTATATTGCAAAACCTCAATTTTTGTAGTTTTTACTCAATTTAATTCCAACGGGTCCATTGAAAGGCCCATTTAGACCTGCTCGTCCGAAACCTCTACAAAAAAGGACCGCAAAACAAGTTTTAATCAAATTTTAGGAGTTCAAATAATTGATTAGGAGCTTTTGAACAGAATTATAATGCAATAGCTAAATTTATGTACTTTTTACCTAGTTAAAATTCCAACGGGTCCATTGTAAGGCCCATTTAGACCTGCTCGTCTGAAACGTATCAAAAAGGACTGCTAAAAAGGTTTTAATCAAATTTTAGGAGTTTATGTAATTGATTAGGAGCTTTTCAACACAATTATATTGCAAAACCTCAATTTTATACTTTTTACTCATTTAAAATTTCAACGAGTCCATTGAAAGGCCCATTTAGACCCGCTCGTCTGAAACCTCTACAAAAAGGACCGCAAAAATGTTTTATTCAAATATTATGAGTTAAAATAATTGATTAGGAGGTGGTGTTTCTTGGGCATGTGGTCTCAGCTGAGGGGATTCGTGTTGATCCTCAGAAGATTGAGGCAGTGATGAACTGGAAGGTTCCAAAGTCTGTTCATGAGGTCCGTAGTTTCCTTGGTTTGGCAGGATACTACCGAAGGTTTGTGGATGGTTTTTCCAAGATTGCTGCTCCTTTGACGAAGCTGTTGCAGAAAGATGTTAAGTATGAGTGGACGGAAGCGAGACAGCAGGCTTTTGAGAAGCTGAAGGTGGCTTTGACGCAAGCTCCTATCTTGGTTCAGCCTGAATCAAGGAAAGAGTTTGTGGTCTACAGTGATGCATCCTATGTTGGTTTGGGATGTGTGCTGATGCAAGAGGGTAAGGTGGTGGCTTATGCATCGCGGCAGTTGAAAGTGTATGAGCGTAATTACCCTACGCATGATATTGAGCTGGCTGCAGTGGTTTTTGCTCTGAAGATCTGGAGGCATTATCTGTATGGTGAGAAGTGTACTGTGTACACGGATCACAAGAGTTTGAGGTATCTGATGTCACAAAAGGAGTTGAATCTTAGGCAGCGATGTTGGTTGGAGTTGCTCAAGGATTATGATCTGACGATTGAGTACCATCCTGGAAAGGCTAATGTTGTTGCGGATGCCTTGAGTAGGAAGGTAGCTGTTGAGCTGAGGGCTATGTTTGCTAGCTTGAGCATATCGCGAGATGGTGGTCTTGTTGCTGAGTTGTAGGTGAAACCATCATTGGTTCAGTTGATCAAGGATAAGCAGTTGCTGGATGATTCCTTGGTGTCTCATGTTCAGGATATCGCGGAGGGTAGACCTTCGGATTTCTGCTTTAATGATAATGGAGTGTTGTGTTTTGGGAGTCGAATAGTAGTGCCTGCTGATGCTGAGTTGAGGCGTGCTATTCTGACTGAAGGTCATAGTAGTCCTTTTGCTATGCACCCTGGTAGTACTAAGATGTATCGTGATCTTCGTGATGAGTACTATTGGGTGGGTTTGAAGAAGGATGTTGCAGAGTTTGTGAGCAAGTGTTTGGTGTGTCAGCGAGTTAAGGCTGAACATCAGGTTCCTTCTGGTTTGTTGCAACCGTTGAAAATCCCTGAATGGAAGTGGGAGAGGGTTACCATGGATTTTGTATCTGGTTTACCTTTGTCTCCATCAAAGAAGAATTCTGTTTGGGTGATTGTGGACCGCCTGACGAAGTGTGCGCATTTCTTGCCTGTGCATACTACGTTTTCTTTGGATAAGTTGGCAGAGCTGTACATTGCTGAGATTGTGAGGCTGCATGGTGTGCCTAAGTTGATTGTGTCGGATAGGGATCCGAGGTTCACATCGCGTTTCTGGCAGTGTTTGCATCAAGCTTTGGGTACAAGGTTGCATTTCAGTACATCCTATCATCCTCAGTCGGATGGTCAGTCTGAGCGAGTTATTCAGATCTTGGAGGATATGTTGAGATGCTGTGTGATTGAGTTCCAAGGTTCTTGGGAGAAGCATCTGCCTTTGGTTGAGTTCGCTTATAACAATAGTTATCAGGCGAGTATACAGATGGAACCTTATGAGGCTTTGTACGGGAGGAAGTGTAGGACTCCTCTTTGTTGGGCTGAAACTGGTCAAAAGTTGGTTTCGATGCCAGCTTTGTTGAAAGGGACCACTAAGAAGGTGAAGCTTATCTGTGAGCGGTTGAAGGTTGCTTCTGATCGGCAAAAGTCTTACGCGGATTTGAAGCGTAAGGAGATAGAGTATGCGGTGGGTGACCGTGTGTTCTTGAAGGTTTCTCCTTGGAAGAAGGTGATGAGGTTTGGTCGGAAGGGTAAGTTGAGCCCTAGATACATTGGACCATATGAGGTTGTTGAGCGTGTGGGTCCTGTTGCGTATCGGTTGAGGTTACCTCAGGAGTTGGAGAAGATTCATGATGTGTTCCATGTTTCTATGCTCCGGAAGTATAGATCTGATCCTTCGCATGTGATGCCTGTGGAGGAAGTGGAATTGAATCCGGATTTGACCTACGATGAGGAACCGGTGAAGGTTCTGGATTCGGATAGTAAGGTTCTTCGTGGCAAGACCATTGAGTTGGTGAAGGTGCTGTGGAAGCATCGAGGTGTTGAGGAAGCCACGTGGGAGCGGAAGGAAGACATGCTGAAGCAGTTTCATTATCTCTTTCCTTCAGGTAAATTTCGAGGACGAAATTTCTTTAGGGGGGAGAGTTGTAACGCCCCGGTTTTGGGCTTAGAAGTTTGAGCGTTGACCGGTTCGGTCAAAGTGCTGTTCGAATCTAAAAGGGGGAATTTAGGAAAGCCTAGTTCGGGTTGCATTAAAAATATGGAAAAATGTTCTAAAATCATCTTTTAATATAATTAAGTGAACTGTGAAATCAATTTTGGAAAATGAGTTTCGGAAGGGTGACATTTTGGCTAGTGACCAGAATGAAATTTTCGAAAGTTTTGTGGCTGTTTTGTAAAGGGTTGAAACTTTGAATCTTTAAGGAGCTATTTACCCAAAGAGAGTTTCTCCAGATTTTTCTAAGATATTTTAAGACTAAATTCTGATTTTAAATGATATTAAAAGTGGAGGGAAAGCCATTTGGCTATTTTGGATTTTGTAACCAACTTTTCTCAATTTTCTTTCTCTCATTTTCTCTCAACCCAAACACCTATTCTCCAGAGAATTGGATCTGATTTTCTCACCTAAATCCCTCCTTTCAACTCTCATTTGATTCCTAATCATCTCTACAACAAAACCTTGCAATTTGCTATTTGGATTTTCAAGCTTTTTGGCTCTAAAGAGGAGAAACTCAAGTTTGGAGGTAAGAACGTCCTTCTCCTCTAAACTATCAGTTCTTTACTGAAATTCCTAAGTTTTCAATCCTTAATTGAAGTTTAATTAAAGGTTTTTAAGTGGTGAAATGGATCTTGGCTTATAATGCAAGATTTTGATGATTTTTGATGATTTTCGTTAGATCTGATTAATCTGTGATTTGAGATGTGTTTTTGATGTTAAATGAACTCTAAATTGATAAGGAATTGAGTTTTGATTGATGCAATCCCGGATAGGTTGAGTTTCCTAAGTTTAGCTTGTGTTTCAAGGTTGTTTTTGAGGTGATCTTGGTGATCTGATGTTCCTGGAGGAATAAGGATGTTAATAGGTTGTTTTTAGATGTTATATGATGTTTATGGAAGTGTGGTTTTGCTGGTTTATGGCTGGGCTTTGTTTAGAAGTGGTTTGGATGCATTTTCGGTTGTGTTTGGTGGCCGAAAATGGTGTGTGGATGAGAGCAGCGAGTTTAAGTGCTTTCATTGAAGCAATTAATGCATGATGATGCATTAATCCTCTGCTTTGATGTGTTGAAACAGGGGAGGCATCTTTGGATCCAAGAGTTGTTGATCCGGAAGCTTGATTTGGTGCTTTGGCTTGAAGCAAAGTGGAAATCGGTGAGTGAAGTTGGGTTTTCAGATTTTAAAACCAAGGTTTGAAGGTTTTGGGAGCTTAGTTTAAGTCTAAACAACTTTGCTAAGCTCAAGTGTAAGTTTTCGGGATTTCTCTCTAGTGGTGGCCATGGTTTTGTTGTGATGCAAAGTGGTTAATTGCATGTTTTAATTACTGTTTTGAAAGCATGTTTTAGCATGGTTTTTGCTGTTGATGTAAGCCATATGTTGAAGGAAACTCAAGGTAAGAGTTCCTTGTTTTTGTACATTGAAAAGATGTGGTTTGATGCTTTTGAATGCATGTTGAATATGGCTTGGTTTAATGCTTTAAAAAGTGGGTTAAATGATGAAAAAGATGTATATTGGCAAGTGATGTTTTGAAAAAGTTAAGGTCACTAAGGTGGTTAAAAGTCCTTGAGTGAGCCTTGTATTCTTAAGATCATCAAGGTGGTTAAAAGTCCTTGGATGATTCTTGTTGCGGACACTAAGGTGGTTAAAAGTCCTTAGGTGATCCTTTCCATGGTGTTTAAAAGTCCATGGGGCCAATGTGTTTAAAAGTCCTTGGGGCCAAGGTGTTTAAAAGTCCTTGGGGTAATTCAAGCTATGGACACAAAGGTGGTTAAAAGTCCTTGTGTGGTCCTCATTCATGGTGTTTAAAAGTCCATGGCCAAGGTGTTTAAAAGTCCTTGGGGCCAAGGTGTTTAAAAGTCCTTGGGAAGTTGATGAACTTGTTTTCATGAAATGGAATCTATCACTTGAGCCAATATGACATGTTATATTATGTTGAAGCATGAGATGCTTGTTTTAAGTATGCTTTTGAGCATGTGCAAAGGTTGATTTAAAGCATGATTTGTAAATGTTTTTAAATGCATTATTGAATGGTTTTAAGAGCACACCTCACTAAGCTTTTGCTTACGCTCTCTTTCGTTTTCTTAATTCAATAATGCAGAACATTAGAGCTCTTTGAGGGCAGCAAGGAAGGCAAGTATCCAAGTGGAAGCAAAGCTCAAAGTATGGAAGGTTTTCCTAAGATCATTTAGCTTAGCAAAGTTGTTTAGACTTAAACTAAGCTCCCAAGACATTGGTTTCAAAGCTGAAAACCCAATTTCACTCACCGATTCCACTTCGCCTCTTGCCGAAGCACCAATTCAAGCTTTCGGATCAACAACTCTTGGATCCAAAGATGCCTCCCCTGTTTTAACACATCAAAGCAGAGGATTAATGCATCATCATGCATTAATTGCTTCAATGAAAGCACCTAGACTCGCTGCTCTCATCCACACTCCATTTTCGGCCACCAAACACAACCGAAAATGCATCCAAACCACTTCTCAACAAAGCCCAGCCATAAACCATAAAAACCTAACATCCTTTAACATCATATAACATCTAAAAACAACCTATCAACATCCTTATACCTCCAGCAACATCAGATCCACAAGATCACCTCAAAAACAATCAAGATTCACAAGCTAAACTTAGGAAACTCTACCTATCCGGGATTGCATTGATCAAAACTCAATTCCTTATCAATTTAGTGTTCATTTAACATCAAAAACACATCTCAAAACACAGATTTATCATATCAAACGAAAATCATCAAAAACCACCAAATCTTGCACTATAAGCCAAGATCCAATTCACAACTCAAAAGCCTTTAATAAAACATCAATTAAGGATTGAAAACTTAGGAATTTCAGTAAAGAACTGATAGTTTAGAGGAGAAGGACGTTCTTACCTCCAAACTTGAGTTTCTCCTCTTTTTGGAATCAAAAACCTTGATGAATCAAGTAGCAAATGATGAGGTTTTGTAGATATGATGATTAGGAATCAAAAGAGAGTTGAAAGGAGGAAATTAGGTGACAAAATCAGATGAAATTCTCTGGAAAGAAAGTGTTTGGGTTGAGAGAAAATGAGAGAAAAGAAAATTGGAAAGTTAGTTATCAAAATAGCCAAAATGGCTTTCCCTCCTCTTTTGATATGTTTTAAAATCAGAATATAGCTTAAAATATCTTAGAAAAATCTGGAGAAACTACTTTTGGAATAATAGCTCCTTAAAGATTCAAAGTTTCAACCCTTTCTAAAACAGTCACCAAACTTTCGAAAATTACATTTTGGTCACTAGCCAAAATGTCACCCTTCCAAAACTCATTTTCCAAAATTGATTTCACAGTTCACTTAATTATATTAAAAGATGATTTTAGAACATTTTTCCATATTTTTAATGCAACCCGAACTAGGCTTTCCTAATTTCACCTTTTTAGATTCGAACAGCACTTTGACCGAACCGGTCAACGCCCAAGACTTCTGAGCCCAAAACCGGGGCGTTACAACTCTCCCCCCCTTAAGAAATTTCGTCCTCGAAATTTACATGAAGGAAAGAGATAAGGAAACTGCTTCAGCATGTCTTCCTTCCGCTCCCACGTGGCTTCCTCAACACCTCGATGCTTCCACAGCACTTTCACCAACTCAATGGTCTTACCACGAAGAACCTTGCTATCCGAATCCAGAACCTTCACCGGTTCCTCATCATAGGTCAAATCCGGATTCAATACCACTTCCTCCACAGGCATCACATGCGAAGGATCAGACCTATACTTCCGGAGCATAGAAACATGGAACACATCATGAATCTTCTCCAACTCCTGAGGTAACCTCAACCGATACGCAATAGGACCCACACGCTCAACAACCTCATACGGCCCAATGTACCTAGGGCTCAACTTACCCTTCCGGCCAAACCTCATCACCTTCTTCCAAGGCGAAACCTTCAAGAACACACAGTCACCCACCGCATACTCTATCTCCTTACGCTTCAAATCCGCGTAAGACTTCTGCCGATCAGAAGCAGCCTTCAATCGCTCACAAATGAGCTTCACCTTCTCGGTGGTTCCCTTCAACAAAGCTGGCATCGAAACCAACTTTTGACCAGTTTCAGCCCAACAAAGAGGAGTCCTACACTTCCTCCCGTACAAAGCCTCATAAGGTGCCATCTGTATACTCGCCTGATAACTATTGTTATAAGCGAACTCAACCAAAGGCAGATGCTTCTCCCAAGAACCTTGGAACTCAATCACGCAACACCTCAACATATCCTCCAAAATCTGGATAACTCGCTCAGACTGACCATCCGACTGAGGATGATAGGATGTACTGAAATTCAACCTTGTACCCAGAGCTTGATGCAAACACTGCCAGAAACGCGATGTGAACCTCGGATCCCTATCCGACACAATCGACTTAGGCACACCATGCAGCCGCACAATCTCCGCAATGTACAGCTCTGCCAGCTTATCCAAAGAGAACGTAGTATGCACAGGCAAGAAATGCGCACACTTCGTTAGGCGATCCACAATCACCCAAACAGAACTCTTCTTTGATGGAGACAAAGGTAAACCAGATACAAAATCCATGGTAACCCTCTCCCATTTCCATTCAGGGATTCTCAACGGTTGCAACAACCCTGAAGGAACCTGATGTTCAGCCTTAACTCGCTGACACACCATACACCTGCTCACAAACTCAGCAACATCTTTCTTCAAACCCACCCAATAGTACTCATCACGAAGATCACGATACATCTTAGTACTATCAAGGTGCATAGCAAAAGGACTACTATGACCTTCAGTCAGAATAGTACGCCTCAACTCAGCATCAGCAGGCACTACTATTCGACTCCCAAAACACAGCACACCATCTTCATTAAAACAGAAATCCGAAGGTCTACCCTCCGCGATATCCTGAACATGAGACACCAAGGAATCATCGAGCAACTGCTTATCCTTGATCAACTGAACCAAAGACGGCTTCACTTGCAACTCAGCCACAAGGCCACCATCTCGCGATATACTCAAGCTAGCAAACATAGCTCTCAGCTCAACAGCTACCTTCCTACTCAAGGCATCCGCAACAACATTAGCCTTTCCAGGATGGTACTCAATCGTCAGATCATAATCCTTGAGCAACTCCAACCAACGCCACTGCCTAAGATTCAACTCCTTCTGAGACATCAGATACCTCAAACTCTTGTGATCCGTGTACACCGTACACTTCTCACCATACAGATAATGTCTCCAGATCTTCAAAGCAAAAACCACTGCAGCCAGCTCAATATCATGCGTAGGGTAATTGCGCTCATGCACTTTCAACTGCCGCGACGCATAAGCAACCACCTTACCCTCTTGCATCAACACACACCCTAAACCAACATAGGATGCATCACTATAGACCACAAACTCTTTCCTTGATTCAGGCTGAACCAAGATAGGAGCTTGCGTCAAAGCCGCCTTCAGCTTCTCAAAAGCCTGCTGTCTCGCTTCCGTCCACTCATACTTAACATCCTTCTGCAACAGCTTTGTCAAAGGAGCAGCAATCTTGGAAAACCCATCCACAAACCTTCGGTAGTATCCCGCCAAACCAAGGAAACTACGGACCTCATGAACAGACTTAGGAACTTTCCAGTTCATCACCGCCTCAATCTTCTGAGGATCAACACGAATCCCCTCAGCAGAAACTACATGACCAAGAAACACCACCTCCTTAAGCCAGAACTCACACTTGCTCAGCTTAGCATAAAGCTGATTTTCCAACAAAGCTTGCAGCACAATCCTCAAATGCTCTTCATGCTCTTCCTCAGTACGCGAGTACACAAGGATATAATCAATGAACACCACAACGAACTTATCCAGGTATTCATGAAACACACGATTCATCATGTCCATGAAAGCAGCAGGAGCATTTGTCAAACCAAACGGCATCAAAAGGAACTCATAATGCCCATACCTTGTCCTGAAAGCTGTCTTAGGCACATCCACATCCTTCACCTTCAACTGATAATACCCTGACCTCAAGTCAATCTTAGAGAACACAGCAGCTCCCCGAAAATGATCAAAGAGATCATCAATCCTCGGCAAAGGATACCGATTCTTGACAGTCAATTTGTTCAGCTGACGGTAATCAATGCACATCCTCATAGTGCCATCTTTCTTCTTCACAAACAAGACTGGTGCTCCCCAAGGTGACACACTCGGCCGGATGAAACCACGATCAAGCAACTCTTGCAACTGCGTCTTCAGCTCCTTCAGCTCCTTAGGTGCCATTCTATAGGGAGTAATGGACACAGGAGTTGTATTCTCATACAGCTCAATTCCAAACTCCACCTCGCGATTAGGAGGTAAACCAGGCAACTCTTCAGGAAAAACACCAGGAAACTCCTTCACAACCCTGATATCTTGCACCCTTAACTCCTTAGAGCTAGGATTCATCACAAAAGCTAGATAAGCTTCACAGCCTTGCCTCAGCATCCTGCTCGCCTCCAGGGTAGAAACCACATTGGCAAGAAACTTCACATTCTCACCAACTACAACTACTTCATAATCATCTGCCAGCTTAAGCGAAACACGCTTATTTTCACAATCCACAACAGCACGATGCTCAGCAAGCCAATCCATACCAAGGATTACATCAAAACCATAAAAGGGCAACTCCATAAGATCAACATGAAAAACATGCTCTTGAACAACCAAAGAACATCTTCTATAAAGCTTTCGAGTCACAACAGTTTCACCAAAAGAACTAGTGACACGAACACCAACATCCAAAGACTCAACAGGCAAACCAAGCAATTCAGCATGCTCACGCAAAATGTATGAATGCGTAGATCCAGAATCAATCAAAGAAAGCAATGACAAGGATTGCAAAGTAAAGGTACCTGCAATCACATCCGCATCATTCCTTCCCTCACGCTGAGCATACACCCTAGCTTGGCCTCCACCTTCAGGCTGAATAGCCACAACATGGGCCACTCCACGACCACCTTCCTCACGCCTCTGGAAATTACCACGGCCGCGCCCACGTCCTCTCTGTGGTGCAGCAACAGCATGAGCACGCATCTGATCACCAGCCAACCTAGGACAATCTCGCCTCAAATGGTCTGCGGAACCACAATTCCAGCATCCATTACCAGCAGCCGCAACAGGAGCTTGCACCTCCCTCACAGCACGAGGACAGTCACGCTTCAGGTGACCACGTGAACCACAGATCCAACAAGCACTCGGATCAGCTCTAGCATTGCCCCCTCTAGCAGGTGCACCACCACCTCTCTTAGCTGAGGACCGATACCTCTGATCACGTCCCCTCTTGTTCCGTCCACCACCGGAACTATATTCAGCAGCTCTCTTACCAGAACTTGCTCCTGCACCTTTCGCAGACAAACCCAAGTTCATCTCTATATCCTTGGCTCGGCCCACTAACACATCAAAATCATCATACTCAGTGGCCAACACATACATCTTCACCTCCGTTACAAGACCATAACGAAACCTTTCGCACCTCTCCCGTTCATCAAGAATAAGCTCAGGTGCATACTGACTGAGTCGCACAAACTGCACCAAGATATCTCATCAAGATATCTCACACCAAGATATCTCCGCTTGAACACATTCTGGAAGAATGTCCAAGTCACATCAACTTCAGCCATTCCAGCTATAGTGGTCATCCACCACGTATAAGCATCGTCCTGCAGCAAGGACACAACACAACCTAGCTTTTGCACATCCGTGCAGCTCATCTGTCCCAAAATCCTCTTGGTACTCTCTAACCAAGCCTCAGAACTCTCAGCTGACATACCTCTGAACTCAGTCCCACCAAGACTGCGCAGACGCTCCAAAGGTAGTCTAACTCCAGCATCTCCCTGATGCCCAGCTCCTTGAGCTCCAGCTACTGCTGCTCGAAAAGCACCCGCAATAGCTTGTACCAACATAGACATATCAGGCATAGCTTGCCCCTGACAAACCTCTGGTCCAGTAGCTCCAGCACCAGCTGCTGCAGCTCCAGCTCCTTCCCTCTCCGCACCACCACCACCAGGTGGAGGAGGAGGTAACACAGCACTACCCGCATTCTCTTCGTTCTCATTCCCATCCGGGGTCGTAGCTCTCACGCTACTTCTTAACTCTCTACGTGGTGCCATACTTTTACCATGCAATAACAATGCAAATAAAACAAAGTCAGGCCCAGCAAGGTAAGCAATCCAAGTATTCAAGCTCAATTTCTTTCAAAATCAACATCATTTCTTTAGCTTTGATTTGGCAATGGGTACCCACATCATGCTACATCACAGCATACAACTCAATTGCATCCAAATCACAAGCCACTAAACATGCTTTTAATCAACAAGCATACAAGGCAAACATACTTCAATCATGCATACAAACATTCCCAATTACTCGAGAACTCAGCTCTGATACCACCAAATGTAACCCCCTTAACCCGGCCTAGACGGTTGACCCGAATTAAGAAAGTCACACGGGGAAAACCAAAGTCAACCCGAAAGTCAACCTTGATTAACGACCCTTTTTTTTTTTTTTTAATCTTGTCTAGATGCACATTAGCCCTATTGTGATCACTCAAACATCATACTCAAAGATCACAAACATCAGAGATCAAACAGGGACCCAATTGAACAAATTACAACTTTAGGGACCAAATTGTAATTTCTGATAAATAGGAGGACTTAACCCAAATTAAGGTTACCAGCTTGTAATTAGTCAGATTTCATGCTTCACTATGAAATTTCAGCTCAAAAGGACTTCCCAAACTCATACAATTGCACAAACAAGATTCAGGACCAAAATGCAAACAATGTAAAACATTTAACTACCAATGTCAGCCCCCAACGGTCACCCGTTCCGGAACAAGCAGAACCCGTTTGGAAACACGGGGCCGTTCCGCAACGCGTACCGCAACACGGGCTGGTAGTAGCCAAACCGTTTCGGAACGATCCCTCCCGTTTCGGACGCCTGGGTTTGTTTAAGGCACCTGTTCCGAAACGGGTGGCACTGTTCCGAAACACCCTGCACAGATTGCCCCAAAATGCATTCTTAAACATGCAATTAAACATCCAATCATGCTCCAAATGCTACCAAACTTTGCCAACATGCAATTCAACATATATAAGACATACTTGCATCAACAATTCATCAAAACAACATCATATGCAAAAAGCCCCAAATCTTTAGGCATGCTTCCTACACAAGCAAACCATACAAGCATAAACTTCCAACTCAAGCATATAAGGCCAAACACAAAATCCAGCATTTTCAATATCATTCAACATACTTAGGGAGTTCCAAACATCTTCCAAAACATACACATTGGTCCCCCATTGCCAAATTACCAAAAGCTAGAAATGCACTTATAAAACCTTCCATACTTTGAGCTTTACTTTCACTTGAATACTTGCCCTCCTTGCTGCCCTCAAAGAGCTCTAATTTTCTGCATTATTGAATTAAGAAAACGAAAGAGAGCGTAAGCAAAAGCTTAGTGAGGAATGCTCATAAAACCATTCAATAATGCATTTATAAAACATTTATAAATCATGCTTCAAAACATCAATTGCACATGCTCAAAAGCATACTTTAAACAAGCATCTCATGCTTCATATCATACATGTCATATTGGCCACAAGTGATAAGTTCCATTTCTTTTAAAACAAGTTCATCAACTTTCACCCCAAGGACTTTTAAACACCTTGGCCCCAAGGACTTTTAAACACCTTGGCCATGGACTTTTAAACACCATGAAAGAGGACCACACAAGGACTTTTAACCACCTTTGTGTCCACATCAAATTTCACCCCAAGGACTTTTAAACACCTTGGCCCCAAGGACTTTTAAACACCTTGGCCCCATGGACTTTTAAACACCATGGAAAGGATCACACAAGGACTTTTAACCACCTTTGTGTCCATAACAAGAACCATCCAAGGACTTTTAACCACCTTGATGTTCTTAAGTAAACAAGGCTCACTCAAGGACTTTTAACCACCTTAGTGACCTTAACCTTTTTCAAAACATCACTTGCCAATATACATCATTTTCATCAATTAATCCACTGTTTTAAAGCATTAAACCAAGCCATATTCATCATGCATTTAAAAGCATCAAACCACATTTAATCAATGTACAAAAACAAGGAACTCTTACCTTGAGCTTCCTTCAACATATGGCTTACATAATCAGCAAATACCATGCTAAAACATGCTTTCAAAACAGTTTTCAAAACATGCAATAAACCACATTGCATCACAACAAAATTCATGGCCACCACTAGAGAGTACTTTCCGAAAACTTACACTTGAGCTTAGCAAAGTTGTTTAGACTTAAACTAAGCTCCCAAGACATTGGTTTTAAAGCTGAAAACCCAATTTCACTCACCGATTCCACTTCGCCTCTTGCCGAAGCACCAATTCAAGCTTCCGGATCAACAACTCTTGGATCCAAAGATGCCTCCCCTGTTTTAACACATCAAAGCAGAGGATTAATGCATCATCATGCATTAATTGCTACAATGAAAGCACCTAAACTCGCTGCTCTCATCCACACTCCATTTTCGGCCACCAAACACAACCGAAAATGCATCCAAACCACTTCTCAACAAAGCCCAGCCATAAACCATCAAAACCTAACATCCTTTAACATCATATAACATCTAAAAACAACCTATCAACATCCTTATACCTCCAGCAACATCAGATCCACAAGATCACCTCAAAAACAATCAAGATTCACAAGCTAAACTTAGGAAACTCAACCTATCCGGGATTGCATTGATCAAAACTCAATTCCTTATAAATTTAGTGTTCATTTAACATCAAAAACACATCTCAAAACACAGATTTATCAGATCAAACGAAAATCATCAAAAACCACCAAATCTTGCATTATAAGCCAAGATCCAATTCACAACTCAAAAGCCTTTAATAAAACATCAATTAAGGATTGAAAACTTAGGAATTTCAGTAAAGAACTGATAGTTTAGAGGAGAAGGACGTTCTTACCTCCAAACTTGAGTTTCTCCTCTTTTTGGAATCAAAAACCTTGATGAATCAAGTAGCAAATGATGAGGTTTTGTAGATATGATGATTAGGATCAAAAGAGAGTTGAAAGGAGGAAATTAGGTGACAAAATCAGATGAAATTCTCTGGAAAGAAAGTGTTTGGGTTGAGAGAAAATGAGAGAAAAGAAAATTGGAAAGTTAGTTATCAAAATAGCCAAAATGGCTTTCCCTCCTCTTTTGATATGTTTTAAAATCAGAATATAGCTTAAAATATCTTAGAAAAATCTGGAGAAACTACTTTTGGAATAATAGCTCCTTAAAGATTCAAAGTTTCAACCCTTTCTAAAACAGTCACCAAACTTTCGAAAATTACATTTTGGTCACTTGCCAAAATGTCACCCTTCCAAAACTCATTTTCCAAAATTGATTTCACAGTTCACTTAATTATATTAAAAGATGATTTTAGAACATTTTTCCATATTTTTAATGCAACCCGAACTAGGCTTTCCTAATTTCACCTTTTTAGATTCGAACAGCACTTTGACCGAACCGGTCAACGCCCAAGACTTCTGAGCCCAAAACCGGGACGTTACAAGGAGTTTATGTAATTGATTAGGAGCTTTTCAACACAATTATATTGCAAAACCTCAATTTTATACTTTTTACTCAGTTAAAATTTCAACGGGTCCATTGAAAGGCCCATTTAGACTCGCTCGTCCGAAACCTCTACAAAAAGGACCGCAAAAATGTTTTATTCAAATATTAGGAGTTCAAATAATTGATTAGGAGCTTTTCAACACATTTATACTGCAAAACCTCAATTTCTGTACATTTTACTCATTTAAAATTCTAACGGGTCCATTAAAAGGCCCATTTAGACCTGCTCGTCCGAAACCTCGACAAAAAGGACTGCAAAATAGTTTTAATCAAATTTTAGGAGTTCAAATAATTTATTAGGAGCTTTTCAACACAATTATATTGAAAAACCTCAATTTTATACTTTTTACTCAGTTAAAATTCAAACGGGCTCATTGAAAGGCCCATTTAGACTTGCTCGTCCGAAACCTCTACAAAAAGGTTCGCAAAAATGTTTTATTCAAATATTAGGAGTTCAAATAATTGATTAGGAGCTTTTCAACACAATTATATTGCAAAACCTCAATTGATGTACTTTTTACTCAGTTAAAATTCCAACGGGTCCATTGAAAGGCCCATTTAGACCTGCTCGTCCGAAACCTCTACAAAAAGGACCGCAAAAATGTTTTATTCAAATATTAGGAGTTCAAATAATTGATTAGGAGCTTTTCAACACAATTATATTGCGAAACCTCAATTTCTGTACTTTTTACTCAGTTAAAATACCAACGGGTCCATTGAAAGGCCCATTTCGACCTGCTCGTCCGAAACCTCTACAAAAAGGACAACAAAATAAGTTTTAATCAAATTTTAGGAGTTCATGTAATTGATTAGGAGCTTTTCAACACAATTATATTGCAAAACCTCAATTTTTGTACTTTTTACTCAATTTAATTCCAACGGGTCCATTGAAAGGCCCATTTAGACCTGCTCGTCCGAAACCTCTACAAAAAAGGACCGCAAAACAAGTTTTAATCAAATTTTAGGAGTTAAAAAAATTGATTAGGAGCTTTTCAACACAATTATATTGCAAAAGCTAAATTTATGTACTTTTTACTCAGTTAAAATTCCAACGGGTCCATTGTAAGGCCCATTTAGACATGCTCGTCCGAAACGTATCAAAAAGGACTGCAAAAAAGGTTTTAATCAAATTTTAGGAGTTTATGTAATTGATTAGGAGCTTTTCAACACAATTATATTGTAAAACCTCAATTTTATACTTTTTACTCAGTTAAAATTTCAACGGGTCCATTGAAAGGCCCATATAGACCCGCTCGTCCGAAACCTCTACAAAAAGGACCGCAAAAATGTTTTATTCAAATATTATGAGTTAAAATAATTGATTAGGAGAATTTCAAAACATTTATACTGCAAAACCTCAATTTCTGTACTTTTTACTCAGTTAAAATTCTAACAGGTCCATTGAAAGGCCCATTTAGACCTGCTCGTCCGAAACCTCGACAAAAAGGACTACAAAATAGTTTTAATCAAATTTTAGGAGTTCAAATAACTTATTAGGAGCTTTTCAACACAATTATATTGAAAAACCTCAATTTTATACTTTTTACTCAGTTAAAATTCAAACGGGCCCATTGAAAGGCCCATTTAGACCTGCTCGTCCGAAACCTCTACAAAAAGGTTCGCAAAAATGTTTTATTCAAATATTAGGAGTTCAAATAATTTATTAGGAGCTTTTCAATACAATTATATTGCAAAACCTCAATTTTTGTACGTTTTACTCAGTTAAAATTCCAACGGGTCCATTGAAAGGCCCATTTAGACCTGCTCGTCCGAAACCTGTACAAAAAGGACCGCAAAAATGTGTTATTCAAACATTAGGAGTTCAAATAATTGATTAGGAGCTTTTCAACACAATTATATTGCGAAACCTCAATTTCTGTACTTTTTACTCAGTTAAAATTCCAACGGGTCCATTGAAAGGCCCATTTCGACCCGCTCGTCCGAAACTTCTACAGAAAGGACTGCCAAATAAGTTTTAATCAAATTTTAGGAGTTCATGTAATTGATTAGGAGATTTTCAACACAATTATATTGCAAAACCTCAATTTTTGTAGTTTTTACTCAATTTAATTCCAACGGGTCCATTGAAAGGCCCATTTAGACATGCTCGTCCGAAACCTCTACAAAAAAGGACCGCAAAACAAGTTTTAATCAAATTTTAGGAGTTCAAATAATTGATTAGGAGCTTTTCAACAGAATTATATTGCAAAATCTAAATTTCTGTACTTTTTACCTAGTTAAAATTCCAACGGGTCCATTGTAAGGCCCATTTAGACCTGCTCGTCCGAAACGTATCAAAAAAGACTGCTAAAAAGGTTTTAATCAAATTTTAGGAGTTTATGTAATTGATTATGACCTTTTCAACACAATTATATTGCAAAACCTCAATTTTATACTTTTTACTCAGTTAAAATTTCAACGGGTCCATTGAAAGGCCCATTTAGACTCGCTCGTCCGAAACCTCTACAAAAAGGACCGCAAAAATGTTTTATTCAAATATTAGGAGTTCAAATAATTGATTAGGAGCTTTTCAACACATTTATACTGCAAAACCTCAATTTCTGTACATTTTACTCATTTAAAATTCTAACGGGTCCATTAAAAGGCCCATTTAGACCTGCTCGTCCGAAACCTCGACAAAAAGGACTGCAAAATAGTTTTAATCAAATTTTAGGAGTTCAAATAATTTATTAGGAGCTTTTCAAGACAATTATATTGAAAAACCTCAACTTTATACTTTTTCCTCAGTTAAAATTCAAACGGGCTCATTGAAAGGCCCATTTAGACTTGCTCGTCCAAAACCTCTACAAAAAGGTTCGCAAAAATGTTTTATTCAAATATTAGGAGTTCAAATAATTGATTAGGAGCTTTTCAACACAATTATATTGCAAAACCTCAATTGATGTACTTTTTACTCAGTTAAAATTCCAACGGGTCCATTGAAAGGCCCATTTAGACCTGCTCGTCCGAAACCTCTACAAAAAGGACCGCAAAAATGTTTTATTAAAATATTAGGAGTTCAAATAATTGATTAGGAGCTTTTCAACACAATTATATTACGAAACCTCAATTTGTGTACTTTTTACTCAGTTAAAATACGAAAGGGTCCATTGAAAGGCCCATTTCGACCCGCTCGTCCGAAACCTCAACAAAAAGGACTGCAAAATAAGTTTTAATCAAATTTTAGGAGTTCATGTAATTGATTAGGAGCTTTTCAACACAATTATATTGCAAAACCTCAATTTTTGTACTTTTTACTCAATTTAATTCCAACGGGTCCATTGAAAGGCCCATTTAGACCTGCTCGTCCGAAACCTCTATAAAAAAGGACCGCAAAACAAGTTTTAATCAAATTTTAGGAGTTCAAATAATTGATTGGGAGCTTTTCAACACAATTATATTGCAAAAGCTAAATTTCTGTTCTTTTTACTCAGTTAAAATTCCAACGGGTCCATTGTAAGGCCCATTTCGACCCGCTCGTCCGAAACCTCTACAAAAAGGACCGCAAAACAAGTTTTAATGAAATTTTAGGAGTTTATGTAATTGATTAGGAGCTTTTCAACACAATTATATTGTAAAACCTCAATTTATACTTTTTACTCAGTTAAAATTTCAACGGGTCCATTGAAAGGCCCATATAGACCCGCTCGTCCGAAACCTCTACAAAAAGGACCGCAAAAATGTTTTATTCAAATATTATGAGTTAAAATAATTGATTAGGAGCATTTCAACACATTTATACTGCAAAACCTCAATTTCTGTACTTTTTACTCAGTTAAAATTCTAACGGGTCCATTGAAAGGCCCATTTAGACCTGCTCGTCCGAAACCTCGACAAAAAGGACTACAAAATAGTTTTAATCAAATTTTAGGAGTTCAAATAACTTATTAGGAGCTTTTCAACACAATTATATTGATAAACCTCAATTTTATACTTTTTACTCAGTTAAAATTCAAACGGGCCCATTGAAAGGCCCATTTAGACCTGCTCGTCCGAAACCTCTACAAAAAGGTTCGCAAAAATATTTTATTCAAATATTAGGAGTTCAAATAATTGATTAAGAGCTTTTCAACACAATTATATTGCAAAACCTCAATTTCTGTACTTTTTACTCAGTTAAAATTCCAACGGGTCCATTGAAAGGCCCATTTAGACCTGCTCGTCCGAAACCTCTACAAAAAGGACCGCAAAAATGTTTTATTAAAATATTAGGAGTTCAAATAATTGATTAGGAGCTTTTCAACACAATTATATTACGAAACCTCAATTTGTGTACTTTTTACTCAGTTAAAATACGAATGGGTCCATTGAAAGGCCCATTTCGACCCGCTCGTCCGAAACCTCAACAAAAAGGACTGCAAAATAAGTTTTAATCAAATTTTAGGAGTTCATGTAATTGATTAGGAGCTTTTCAACACAATTATATTGCAAAACCTCAATTTTTGTACTTTTTACTCAATTTAATTCCAACGGGTCCATTGAAAGGCCCATTTAGACCTGCTCGTCCGAAACCTCTACAAAAAAGGACCGCAAAACAAGTTTTAATCAAATTTTAGGAGTTCAAGTAATTGATTAGGAGCTTTTACACACAATTATATTGCAAAAGCTAAATTTCTGTACTTTTTACTCAGTTAAAATTCCAACGGGTCCATTGTAAGGCCCATTTAGACATGCTCGTCCGAAACGTATCAAAAAGGACTGCAAAAAAGGTTTTAATCAAATTTTAGGAGTTTATGTAATTGATTAGGAGCTTTTCAACACAATTATATTGTAAAACCTCAATTTTATACTTTTTACTCAGTTAAAATTTCAACGGGTCCATTGAAAGGCCCATATAGACCCGCTCGTCCGAAACCTCTACAAAAAGGACCGCAAAAATGTTTTATTCAAATATTATGAGTTAAAATAATTGATTAGGAGCATTTCAACACATTTATACTGCAAAACCTCAATTTCTGTACTTTTTACTCAGTTAAAATTCTAACGGGTCCATTGAAAGGCCCATTTAGACCTGCTCGTCCGAAACCTCGACAAAAAGGACTACAAAATAGTTTTAATCAAATTTTAGGAGTTCAAATAACTTATTAGGAGCTTTTCAACACAATTATATTGAAAAACCTCAATTTTATACTTTTTACTCAGTTAAAATTCAAACGGGCCCATTGAAAGGCCCATTTAGACCTGCTCGTCCGAAACCTCTACAAAAAGGTTCGCAAAAATGTTTTATTCAAATATTAGGAGTTCAAATAATTGATTAAGAGCTTTTCAACACAATTATATTGCAAAACCTCAATTTCTGTACTTTTTACTCAGTTAAAATTCCAACGGGTCCATTGAAAGGCCCATTTAGACCTGCTCGTCCGAAACCTCTACAAAAAGGACCGCAAAAATGTTTTATTAAAATATTAGGAGTTCAAATAATTGATTAGGAGCTTTTCAACACAATTATATTACGAAACCTCAATTTGTGTACTTTTTACTCAGTTAAAATACGAATGGGTCCATTGATAGGCCCATTTCGACCCGCTCGTCCGAAACCTCAACAAAAAGGACTGCAAAATAAGTTTTAATCAAATTTTAGGAGTTCATGTAATTGATTAGGAGCTTTTCAACACAATTATATTGCAAAACCTCAATTTTTGTACTTTTTACTCAATTTAATTCCAACTGGTCCATTGAAAGGCCCATTTAGACCTGCTCGTCCGAAACCTCTACAAAAAAGGACCGCAAAACAAGTTTTAATCAAATTTTAGGAGTTCAAGTAATTGATTAGGAGCTTTTCAACACAATTATATTGCAAAAGCTAAATTTCTGTACTTTTTACTCAGTTAAAATTCCAACGGGTCCATTGTAAGGCCCATTTAGACATGCTCGTCCGAAACGTATCAAAAAGGACTGTAAAAAAGGTTTTAATCAAATTTTAGGAGTTTATGTAATTGATTAGGAGCTTTTCAACACAATTATATTGAAAAACCTCAATTTTATACTTTTTACTCAGTTAAAATTCAAACGGGCCCATTGAAAGGCCCATTTAGACCTGCTCGTCCGAAACCTCTACAAAAAGGTTCGCAAAAATGTTTTATTCAAATATTAGGAGTTCAAATAATTTATTAGGAGCTTTTCAATACAATTATATTGCAAAACCTCAATTTTTGTACGTTTTACTCAGTTAAAATTCCAACGGGTCCATTGAAAGGCCCATTTAGACCTGCTCGTCCGAAACCTGTACAAAAAGGACCGCAAAAATGTGTTATTCAAACATTAGGAGTTCAAATAATTGATTAGGAGCTTTTCAACACAATTATATTGCGAAACCTCAATTTCTGTACTTTTTACTCAGTTAAAATTCCAACGGGTCCATTGAAAGGCCCATTTCGACCCGCTCGTCCGAAACTTCTACAGAAAGGACTGCCAAATAAGTTTTAATCAAATTTTAGGAGTTCATGTAATTGATTAGGAGCTTTTCAACACAATTATATTGCAAAACCTCAATTTTTGTAGTTTTTACTCAATTTAATTCCAACGGGTCCATTGAAAGGCCCATTTAGACATGCTCGTCCGAAACCTCTACAAAAAAGGACCGCAAAACAAGTTTTAATCAAATTTTAGGAGTTCAAATAATTGATTAGGAGCTTTTCAACAGAATTATATTGCAAAAGCTAAATTTCTGTACTTTTTACCTAGTTAAAATTCCAACGGGTCCATTGTAAGGCCCATTTAGACCTGCTCGTCCGAAACGTATCAAAAAAGACTGCTAAAAAGGTTTTAATCAAATTTTAGGAGTTTATGTAATTGATTAGGACCTTTTCAACACAATTATATTGCAAAACCTCAATTTTATACTTTTTACTCAGTTAAAATTTCAACGGGTCCATTGAAAGGCCCATTTAGACTCGCTCGTCCGAAACCTCTACAAAAAGGACCGCAAAAATGTTTTATTCAAATATTAGGAGTTCAAATAATTGATTAGGAGCTTTTCAACACATTTATACTGCAAAACCTCAATTTCTGTACATTTTACTCATTTAAAATTCTAACGGGTCCATTAAAAGGCCCATTTAGACCTGCTCGTCCGAAACCTCGACAAAAAGGACTGCAAAATAGTTTTAATCAAATTTTAGGAGTTCAAATAATTTATTAGGAGCTTTTCAAGACAATTATATTGAAAAACCTCAACTGTATACTTTTTACTCAGTTAAAATTCAAACGGGCTCATTGAAAGGCCCATTTAGACTTGCTCGTCCAAAACCTCTACAAAAAGGTTCGCAAAAATGTTTTATTCAAATATTAGGAGTTCAAATAATTGATTAGGAGCTTTTCAACACAATTATATTGCAAAACCTCAATTGATGTACTTTTTACTCAGTTAAAATTCCAACGGGTCCATTGAAAGGCCCATTTAGACCTGCTCGTCCGAAACCTCTACAAAAAGGACCGCAAAAATGTTTTATTAAAATATTAGGAGTTCAAATAATTGATTAGGAGCTTTTCAACACAATTATATTACGAAACCTCAATTTGTGTACTTTTTACTCAGTTAAAATACGAAAGGGTCCATTGAAAGGCCCATTTCGACCCGCTCGTCCGAAACCTCAACAAAAAGGACTGCAAAATAAGTTTTAATCAAATTTTAGGAGTTCATGTAATTGATTAGGAGCTTTTCAACACAATTATATTGCAAAACCTCAATTTTTGTACTTTTTACTCAATTTAATTCCAACGGGTCCATTGAAAGGCCCATTTAGACCTGCTCGTCCGAAACCTCTATAAAAAAGGACCGCAAAACAAGTTTTAATCAAATTTTAGGAGTTCAAATAATTGATTGGGAGCTTTTCAACACAATTATATTGCAAAAGCTAAATTTCTGTTCTTTTTACTCAGTTAAAATTCCAACGGGTCCATTGTAAGGCCCATTTAGACTTGCTCGTCCGAAACGTATCAAAAAGGACTGCAAAAAAGGTTTTAATCAAATTTTAGGAGTTTATGTATTTGATTAGGAGCTTTTCAACACAATTATATTGCAAAACCTCAATTTTATACTTTTTACTCAGTTAAAATTTCAACGGGTCCATTGAAAGGCCCATTTGGACCCGCTCGTCCGAAACTTCTACAAAAAGGACCGCAAAAATGTTTTATTCAAATATTAGGAGTTCAAATAATTGATTAGGAGCTTTTCAACACAATTATATTGCAAAACCTCAATTTCTATACTTTTTACTCAGTTAAAATTCCAACGGGTCCATTGAATGGCCCATTTAGACCTGCTCATCCGAAACCTCTACAAAAAGGACCGCAAAAATGTTTTATTGAAATATTAGGAGTTCAAATAATTGATTAGGAGCTTTTCAACACAATTATATTGCGAAACCTCAATTTATGTACTTTTTACTCAGTTAAAATACCAACGGGTCCTTTGAAAGGCCCATTTCGACCCGCTCGTCCGAAACCTCTACAAAAAGGACTGCAAAATAAGTTTTAATCAAATTTTAGGAGTTCATGTAATTGATTAGGAGCTTTCCAACACAATTATATTGCAAAAGCTCAATTTCTGTACTTTTTACTCAGTTAAAATTCCAACGGGTCCATTGTAAGGCCCATTTAGACATGCTCGTCCGAAACGTATCAAAAAGGACTGCAAAAAAGGTTTTAATCAAATTTTAGGAGTTTATGTAATTGATTAGGAGCTTTTCAACACAATTATATTGAAAAACCTCAATTTTATACTTTTTACTCAGTTAAAATTCAAACGGGCCCATTGAAAGGCCCATTTAGACCTGCTCGTCCGAAACCTCTACAAAAAGGTTCGCAAAAATGTTTTATTCAAATATTAGGAGTTCAAATAATTTATTAGGAGCTTTTCAATACAATTATATTGCAAAACCTCAATTTTTGTACGTTTTACTCAGTTAAAATTCCAACGGGTCCATTGAAAGGCCCATTTAGACCTGCTCGTCCGAAACCTGTACAAAAAGGACCGCAAAAATGTGTTATTCAAACATTAGGAGTTCAAATAATTGATTAGGAGCTTTTCAACACAATTATATTGCGAAACCTCAATTTATGTACTTTTTACTCAGTTAAAATTCCAACGGGTCCATTGAAAGGCCCATTTTGACCCGCTCGTCCGAAACTTCTACAGAAAGGACTGCCAAATAAGTTTTAATCAAATTTTAGGAGTTCATGTAATTGATTAGGAGCTTTTCAACACAATTATATTGCAAAACCTCAATTTTTGTAGTTTTTACTCAATTTAATTCCAACGGGTCCATTGAAAGGCCCATTTAGACATGCTCGTCCGAAACCTCTACAAAAAAGGACCGCAAAACAAGTTTTAATCAAATTTTAGGAGTTCAAGTAATTGATTAGGAGCTTTTCAACAGAATTATATTGCAAAAGCTAAATTTCTGTACTTTTTACCTAGTTAAAATTCCAACGGGTCCATTGTAAGGCCCATTTAGACCTGCTCGTCCGAAACGTATCAAAAAAGACTGCTAAAAAGGTTTTAATCAAATTTTAGGAGTTTATGTAATTGATTAGGACCTTTTCAACACAATTATATTGCAAAACCTCAATTTTATACTTTTTACTCAGTTAAAATTTCAATGGGTCCATTGAAAGGCCCATTTAGACTCGCTCGTCCGAAACCTCTACAAAAAGGACCGCAAAAATGTTTTATTCAAATATTAGGAGTTCAAATAATTGATTAGGAGCTTTTCAACACATTTATACTGCAAAACCTCAATTTCTGTACATTTTACTCATTTAAAATTCTAACGGGTCCATTAAAAGGCCCATTTAGACCTGCTCGTCCGAAACCTCGACAAAAAGGACTGCAAAATAGTTTTAATCAAATTTTAGGAGTTCAAATAATTTATTAGGAGCTTTTCAAGACAATTATATTGAAAAACCTCAACTTTATACTTTTTCCTCAGTTAAAATTCAAACGGGCTCATTGAAAGGCCCATTTAGACTTGCTCGTCCAAAACCTCTACAAAAAGGTTCGCAAAAATGTTTTATTCAAATATTAGGAGTTCAAATAATTGATTAGGAGCTTTTCAACACAATTATATTGCAAAACCTCAATTGATGTACTTTTTACTCAGTTAAAATTCCAACGGGTCCATTGAAAGGCCCATTTAGACCTGCTCGTCCGAAACCTCTACAAAAAGGACCGCAAAAATGTTTTATTAAAATATTAGGAGTTCAAATAATTGATTAGGAGCTTTTCAACACAATTATATTACGAAACCATTTGTGTACTTTTTACTCAGTTAAAATACGAATGGGTCCATTGAAAGGCCCATTTCGACCCGCTCGTCCGAAACCTCCACAAAAAGGACTGCAAAATAAGTTTTAATCAAATTTTAGGAGTTCATGTAATTGATTAGGAGCTTTTCAACACAATTATATTGCAAAACCTCAATTTTTGTACTTTTTACTCAATTTAATTCCAACGGGTCCATTGAAAGGCCCATATAGACCTGCTCGTCCGAAACCTCTATAAAAAAGGACCGCAAAACAAGTTTTAATCAAATTTTAGGAGTTCAAATAATTGATTGGGAGCTTTTCAACACAATTATATTGCAAAAGCTAAATTTCTGTTCTTTTTACTCAGTTAAAATTCCAACGGGTCCATTGTAAGGCCCATTTAGACTTGCTCGTCCGAAACGTATCAAAAAGGACTGCAAAAAAGGTTTTAATCAAATTTTAGGAGTTTATGTATTTGATTAGGAGCTTTTCAACACAATTATATTGCAAAACCTCAATTTTATACTTTTTACTCAGTTAAAATTTCAACGGGTCCATTGAAAGGCCCATTTGGACCCGCTCGTCCGAAACTTCTACAAAAAGGACCGCAAAAATGTTTTATTCAAATATTAGGAGTTCAAATAATTGATTAGGAGCTTTTCAACACAATTATATTGCAAAACCTCAATTTCTATACTTTTTACTCAGTTAAAATTCCAACGGGTCCATTGAAAGGCCCATTTAGACCTGCTCATCCGAAACCTCTACAAAAAGGACCGCAAAAATGTTTTATTCAAATATTAGGAGTTCAAATAATTGATTAGGAGCTTTTCAACACAATTATATTGCGAAACCTCAATTTATGTACTTTTTACTCAGTTAAAATACCAACGGGTCCTTTTAAAGGCCCATTTCGACCCGCTCGTCCGAAACCTCTACAAAAAGGACTGCAAAATAAGTTTTAATCAAATTTTAGGAGTTCATGTAATTGATTAGGAGCTTTCCAACACAATTATATTGCAAAACCTCAATTTTATACTTTTTACTCAGTTAAAAATTCAACGGGTCCATTGAAAGGCCCATATAGACCCGCTCGTCCGAAACCTCTACAAAAAGGACCGCAAAAATGTTTTATTCAAATATTATGAGTTAAAATAATTGATTAGGAGCATTTCAACACATTTATACTGCAAAACCTCAATTTCTGTACTTTTTACTCAGTTAAAATTCTAACGGGTCCATTGAAAGGCCCATTTAGACCTGCTCGTCCGAAACCTCGACAAAAAGGACTACAAAATAGTTTTAATCAAATTTTAGGAGTTCAAATAACTTATTAGGAGCTTTTCAACACAATTATATTGAAAAACCTCAATTTTATACTTTTTACTCAGTTAAAATTCAAACGGGCCCATTGAAAGGCCCATTTAGACCTGCTCGTCCGAAACCTCTACAAAAAGGTTCGCAAAAATATTTTATTCAAATATTAGGAGTTCAAATAATTGATTAAGAGCTTTTCAACACAATTATATTGCAAAACCTCAATTTCTGTACTTTTTACTCAGTTAAAATTCCAACGGGTCCATTGAAAGGCCCATTTAGACCTGCTCGTCCGAAACCTCTACAAAAAGGACCGCAAAAATGTTTTATTAAAATATTAGGAGTTCAAATAATTGATTAGGAGCTTTTCAACACAATTATATTACGAAACCTCAATTTGTGTACTTTTTACTCAGTTAAAATACGAATGGGTCCATTGAAAGGCCCATTTCGACCCGCTCGTCCGAAACCTCAACAAAAAGGACTGCAAAATAAGTTTTAATCAAATTTTAGGAGTTCATGTAATTGATTAGGAGCTTTTCAACACAATTATATTGCAAAACCTCAATTTTTGTACTTTTTACTCAATTTAATTCCAACAGGTCCATTGAAAGGCCCATTTAGACCTGCTCGTCCGAAACCTCTACAAAAAAGGACCGCAAAACAAGTTTTAATCAAATTTTAGGAGTTCAAGTAATTGATTAGGAGCTTTTACACACAATTATATTGCAAAAGCTAAATTTCTGTACTTTTTACTCAGTTAAAATTCCAACGGGTCCATTGTAAGGCCCATTTAGACATGCTCGTCCGAAACGTATCAAAAAGGACTGCAAAAAAGGTTTTAATCAAATTTTAGGAGTTTATGTAATTGATTAGGAGCTTTTCAACACAATTATATTGTAAAACCTCAATTTTATACTTTTTACTCAGTTAAAATTTCAACGGGTCCATTGAAAGGCCCATATAGACCCGCTCGTCCGAAACCTCTACAAAAAGGACCGCAAAAATGTTTTATTCAAATATTATGAGTTAAAATAATTGATTAGGAGCATTTCAACACATTTATACTGCAAAACCTCAATTTCTGTACTTTTTACTCAGTTAAAATTCTAACGGGTCCATTGAAAGGCCCATTTAGACCTGCTCGTCCAAAACCTCGACAAAAAGGACTACAAAATAGTTTTAATCAAATTTTAGGAGTTCAAATAACTTATTAGGAGCTTTTCAACACAATTATATTGAAAAACCTCAATTTTATACTTTTTACTCAGTTAAAATTCAAACGGGCCCATTGAAAGGCCCATTTAGACCTGCTCGTCCGAAACCTCTACAAAAAGGTTCGCAAAAATGTTTTATTCAAATATTAGGAGTTCAAATAATTTATTAGGAGCTTTTCAATACAATTATATTGCAAAACCTCAATTTTTGTACGTTTTACTCAGTTAAAATTCCAACGGGTCCATTGAAAGGCCCATTTAGACCTGCTCGTCCGAAACCTGTACAAAAAGGACCGCAAAAATGTGTTATTCAAACATTAGGAGTTCAAATAATTGATTAGGAGCTTTTCAACACAATTATATTGCGAAACCTCAATTTCTGTACTTTTTACTCAGTTAAAATTCCAACGGGTCCATTGAAAGGCCCATTTCGACCCGCTCGTCCGAAACTTCTACAGAAAGGACTGCCAAATAAGTTTTAATCAAATTTTAGGAGTTCATGTAATTGATTAGGAGCTTTTCAACACAATTATATTGCAAAACCTCAATTTTTGTAGTTTTTACTCAATTTAATTCCAACGGGTCCATTGAAAGGCCCATTTGGACCCGCTCGTCCGAAACTTCTACAAAAAGGACCGCAAAAATGTTTTATTCAAATATTAGGAGTTCAAATAATTGATTAGGAGCTTTTCAACACAATTATATTGCAAAACCTCAATTTCTATACTTTTTACTCAGTTAAAATTCCAACGGGTCCATTGAATGGCCCATTTAGACCTGCTCATCCGAAACCTCTACAAAAAGGACCGCAAAAATGTTTTATTCAAATATTAGGAGTTCAAATAATTGGTTAGGAGCTTTTCAACACAATTATATTGCGAAACCTCAATTTATGTACTTTTTACTCAGTTAAAATACCAACGGGTCCTTTGAAAGGCCCATTTCGACCCGCTCGTCCGAAACCTCTACAAAAAGGACTGCAAAATAAGTTTTAATCAAATTTTAGGAGTTCATGTAATTGATTAGGAGCTTTCCAACACAATTATATTGCAAAAGCTCAATTTCTGTACTTTTTACTCAGTTAAAATTCCAACGGGTCCATTGTAAGGCCCATTTAGACATGCTCGTCCGAAACGTATCAAAAAGGACTGCAAAAAAGGTTTTAATCAAATTTTAGGAGTTTATGTAATTGATTAGGAGCTTTTCAACACAATTATATTGAAAAACCTCAATTTTATACTTTTTACTCAGTTAAAATTCAAACGGGCCCATTGAAAGGCCCATTTAGACCTGCTCGTCCGAAACCTCTACAAAAAGGTTCGCAAAAATGTTTTATTCAAATATTAGGAGTTCAAATAATTTATTAGGAGCTTTTCAATACAATTATATTGCAAAACCTCAATTTTTGTACGTTTTACTCAGTTAAAATTCCAACGGGTCCATTGAAAGGCCCATTTAGACCTGCTCGTCCGAAACCTGTACAAAAAGGACCGCAAAAATGTGTTATTCAAACATTAGGAGTTCAAATAATTGATTAGGAGCTTTTCAACACAATTATATTGCGAAACCTCAATTTATGTACTTTTTACTCAGTTAAAATTCCAACGGGTCCATTGAAAGGCCCATTTTGACCCGCTCGTCCGAAACTTCTACAGAAAGGACTGCCAAATAAGTTTTAATCAAATTTTAGGAGTTCATGTAATTGATTAGGAGCTTTTCAACACAATTATATTGCAAAACCTCAATTTTTGTAGTTTTTACTCAATTTAATTCCAACGGGTCCATTGAAAGGCCCATTTAGACATGCTCGTCCGAAACCTCTACAAAAAAGGACCGCAAAACAAGTTTTAATCAAATTTTAGGAGTTCAAGTAATTGATTAGGAGCTTTTCAACAGAATTATATTGCAAAAGCTAAATTTCTGTACTTTTTACCTAGTTAAAATTCCAACGGGTCCATTGTAAGGCCCATTTAGACCTGCTCGTCCGAAACGTATCAAAAAAGACTGCTAAAAAGGTTTTAATCAAATTTTAGGAGTTTATGTAATTGATTAGGACCTTTTCAACACAATTATATTGCAAAACCTCAATTTTATACTTTTTACTCAGTTAAAATTTCAATGGGTCCATTGAAAGGCCCATTTAGACTCGCTCGTCCGAAACCTCTACAAAAAGGACCGCAAAAATGTTTTATTCAAATATTAGGAGTTCAAATAATTGATTAGGAGCTTTTCAACACATTTATACTGCAAAACCTCAATTTCTGTACATTTTACTCATTTAAAATTCTAACGGGTCCATTAAAAGGCCCATTTAGACCTGCTCGTCCGAAACCTCGACAAAAAGGACTGCAAAATAGTTTTAATCAAATTTTAGGAGTTCAAATAATTTATTAGGAGCTTTTCAAGACAATTATATTGAAAAACCTCAACTTTATACTTTTTCCTCAGTTAAAATTCAAACGGGCTCATTGAAAGGCCCATTTAGACTTGCTCGTCCAAAACCTCTACAAAAAGGTTCGCAAAAATGTTTTATTCAAATATTAGGAGTTCAAATAATTGATTAGGAGCTTTTCAACACAATTATATTGCAAAACCTCAATTGATGTACTTTTTACTCAGTTAAAATTCCAACGGGTCCATTGAAAGGCCCATTTAGACCTGCTCGTCCGAAACCTCTACAAAAAGGACCGCAAAAATGTTTTATTAAAATATTAGGAGTTCAAATAATTGATTAGGAGCTTTTCAACACAATTATATTACGAAACCTCAATTTGTATACTTTTTACTCAGTTAAAATACGAAAGGGTCCATTGAAAGGCCCATTTCGACCCGCTCGTCCGAAACCTCAACAAAAAGGACTGCAAAATAAGTTTTAATCAAATTTTAGGAGTTCATGTAATTGATTAGGAGCTTTTCAACACAATTATATTGCAAAACCTCAATTTTTGTACTTTTTACTCAATTTAATTCCAACGGGTCCATTGAAAGGCCCATTTAGACCTGCTCGTCCGAAACCTCTATAAAAAAGGACCGCAAAACAAGTTTTAATCAAATTTTAGGAGTTCAAATAATTGATTGGGAGCTTTTCAACACAATTATATTGCAAAAGCTAAATTTCTGTTCTTTTTACTCAGTTAAAATTCCAACGGGTCCATTGTAAGGCCCATTTAGACTTGCTCGTCCGAAACGTATCAAAAAGGACTGCAAAAAAGGTTTTAATCAAATTTTAGGAGTTTATGTATTTGATTAGGAGCTTTTCAACACAATTATATTGCAAAACCTCAATTTTATACTTTTTACTCAGTTAAAATTTCAACGGGTCCATTGAAAGGCCCATTTGGACCCGCTCGTCCGAAACTTCTACAAAAAGGACCGCAAAAATGTTTTATTCAAATATTAGGAGTTCAAATAATTGATTAGGAGCTTTTCAACACAATTATATTGCAAAACCTCAATTTCTATACTTTTTACTCAGTTAAAATTCCAACGGGTCCATTGAATGGCCCATTTAGACCTGCTCATCCGAAACCTCTACAAAAAGGACCGCAAAAATGTTTTATTGAAATATTAGGAGTTCAAATAATTGATTAGGAGCTTTTCAACACAATTATATTGCGAAACCTCAATTTATGTACTTTTTACTCAGTTAAAATACCAACGGGTCCTTTGAAAGGTCCATTTCGACCCGCTCGTCCGAAACCTCTACAAAAAGGACTGCAAAATAAGTTTTAATCAAATTTTAGGAGTTCATGTAATTGATTAGGAGCTTTCCAACACAATTATATTGCAAAAGCTCAATTTCTGTACTTTTTACTCAGTTAAAATTCCAACGGGTCCATTGTAAGGCCCATTTAGACATGCTCGTCCGAAACGTATCAAAAAGGACTGCAAAAAAGGTTTTAATCAAATTTTAGGAGTTTATGTAATTGATTAGGAGCTTTTCAACACAATTATATTGAAAAACCTCAATTTTATACTTTTTACTCAGTTAAAATTCAAACGGGCCCATTGAAAGGCCCATTTAGACCTGCTCGTCCGAAACCTCTACAAAAAGGTTCGCAAAAATGTTTTATTCAAATATTAGGAGTTCAAATAATTTATTAGGAGCTTTTCAATACAATTATATTGCAAAACCTCAATTTTTGTACGTTTTACTCAGTTAAAATTCCAACGGGTCCATTGAAAGGCCCATTTAGACCTGCTCGTCCGAAACCTGTACAAAAAGGACCGCAAAAATGTGTTATTCAAACATTAGGAGTTCAAATAATTGATTAGGAGCTTTTCAACACAATTATATTGCGAAACCTCAATTTCTGTACTTTTTACTCAGTTAAAATTCCAACGGGTCCATTGAAAGGCCCATTTCGACCCGCTCGTCCGAAACTTCTACAGAAAGGACTGCCAAATAAGTTTTAATCAAATTTTAGGAGTTCATGTAATTGATTAGGAGCTTTTCAACACAATTATATTGCAAAACCTCAATTTGTGTACTTTTTACTCAATTTAATTCCAACGGGTCCATTGAAAGGCCCATTTAGACATGCTCGTCCGAAACCTCTACAAAAAAGGACCGCAAAACAAGTTTTAATCAAATTTTAGGAGTTCAAGTAATTGATTAGGAGCTTTTCAACAGAATTATATTGCAAAAGCTAAATTTCTGTACTTTTTACCTAGTTAAAATTCCAACGGGTCCATTGTAAGGCCCATTTAGACCTGCTCGTCCGAAACGTATCAAAAAAGACTGCTAAAAAGGTTTTAATCAAATTTTAGGAGTTTATGTAATTGATTAGGACCTTTTCAACACAATTATATTGCAAAACCTCAATTTTATACTTTTTACTCAGTTAAAATTTCAACGGGTCCATTGAAAGGCCCATTTAGACTCGCTCGTCCGAAACCTCTACAAAAAGGACCGCAAAAATGTTTTATTCAAATATTAGGAGTTCAAATAATTGATTAGGAGCTTTTCAACACATTTATACTGCAAAACCTCAATTTCTGTACATTTTACTCATTTAAAATTCTATCGGGTCCATTAAAAGGCCCATTTAGACCTGCTCGTCCGAAACCTCGACAAAAAGGACTGCAAAATAGTTTTAATCAAATTTTAGGAGTTCAAATAATTTATTAGGAGCTTTTCAAGACAATTATATTGAAAAACCTCAACTTTATACTTTTTCCTCAGTTAAAATTCAAACGGGCTCATTGAAAGGCCCATTTAGACTTGCTCGTCCAAAACCTCTACAAAAAGGTTCGCAAAAATGTTTTATTCAAATATTAGGAGTTCAAATAATTGATTAGGAGCTTTTCAACACAATTATATTGCAAAACCTCAATTGATGTACTTTTTACTCAGTTAAAATTCCAACGGGTCCATTGAAAGGCCCATTTAGACCTGCTCGTCCGAAACCTCTACAAAAAGGACCGCAAAAATGTTTTATTAAAATATTAGGAGTTCAAATAATTGATTAGGAGCTTTTCAACACAATTATATTACGAAACCTCAATTTGTGTACTTTTTACTCAGTTAAAATACGAAAGGGTCCATTGAAAGGCCCATTTCGACCCGCTCGTCCGAAACCTCAACAAAAAGGACTGCAAAATAAGTTTTAATCAAATTTTAGGAGTTCATGTAATTGATTAGGAGCTTTTCAACACAATTATATTGCAAAACCTCAATTTTTGTACTTTTTACTCAATTTAATTCCAACGGGTCCATTGAAAGGCCCATTTAGACCTGCTCGTCCGAAACCTCTATAAAAAAGGACCGCAAAACAAGTTTTAATCAAATTTTAGGAGTTCAAATAATTGATTGGGAGCTTTTCAACACAATTATATTGCAAAAGCTAAATTTCTGTTCTTTTTACTCAGTTAAAATTCCAACGGGTCCATTGTAAGGCCCATTTAGACTTGCTCGTCCGAAACGTATCAAAAAGGACTGCAAAAAAGGTTTTAATCAAATTTTAGGAGTTTATGTATTTGATTAGGAGCTTTTCAACACAATTATATTGCAAAACCTCAATTTTATACTTTTTACTCAGTTAAAATTTCAACGGGTCCATTGAAAGGCCCATTTGGACCCGCTCGTCCGAAACTTCTACAAAAAGGACCGCAAAAATGTTTTATTCAAATATTAGGAGTTCAAATAATTGATTAGGAGCTTTTCAACACAATTATATTGCAAAACCTCAATTTCTATACTTTTTACTCAGTTAAAATTCCAACGGGTCCATTGAATGGCCCATTTAGACCTGCTCATCCGAAACCTCTACAAAAAGGACCGCAAAAATGTTTTATTGAAATATTAGGAGTTCAAATAATTGATTAGGAGCTTTTCAACACAATTATATTGCGAAACCTCAATTTATGTACTTTTTACTCAGTTAAAATACCAACGGGTCCTTTGAAAGGCCCATTTCGACCCGCTCGTCCGAAACCTCTACAAAAAGGACTGCAAAATAAGTTTTAATCAAATTTTAGGAGTTCATGTAATTGATTAGGAGCTTTCCAACACAATTATATTGCAAAAGCTCAATTTCTGTACTTTTTACTCAGTTAAAATTCCAACGGGTCCATTGTAAGGCCCATTTAGACATGCTCGTCCGAAAACGTATCAAAAAGGACTGCAAAAAAGGTTTTAATCAAATTTTAGGAGTTTATGTAATTGATTAGGAGCTTTTCAACACAATTATATTGAAAAACCTCAATTTTATACTTTTTACTCAGTTAAAATTCAAACGGGCCCATTGAAAGGCCCATTTAGACCTGCTCGTCCGAAACCTCTACAAAAAGGTTCGCAAAAATGTTTTATTCAAATATTAGGAGTTCAAATAATTTATTAGGAGCTTTTCAATACAATTATATTGCAAAACCTCAATTTTTGTACGTTTTACTCAGTTAAAATTCCAACGGGTCCATTGAAAGGCCCATTTAGACCTGCTCGTCCGAAACCTGTACAAAAAGGACCGCAAAAATGTGTTATTCAAACATTAGGAGTTCAAATAATTGATTAGGAGCTTTTCAACACAATTATATTGCGAAACCTCATTTATGTACTTTTTACTCAGTTAAAATTCCAACGGTCCATTGAAAGGCCCATTTTGACCCGCTCGTCCGAAACTTCTACAGAAAGGACTGCCAAATAAGTTTTAATCAAATTTTAGAGTTCATGTAATTGATTAGGAGCTTTTCAACACAATTATATTGCAAAACCTCAATTTTTGTAGTTTTTACTCAATTTAATTCCAACGGGTCCATTGAAAGGCCCATATAGACATGCTCCGTCCGAAACCTCTACAAAAAAGGACCGCAAACAAGTTTTAATCAAATTTTAGGAGTTCAAGTAATTGATTAGGAGCTTTTCAACAGAATTATATTGCAAAAGCTAAATTTCTGTACTTTTTACCTAGTTAAAATTCCAACGGGTCCATTGTAAGGCCCATTTAGACCTGCTCGTCGAAACGTATCAAAAAGACTGCTAAAAAGGTTTTAATCAAATTTTAGGAGTTTATGTAATTGATTAGGACCTTTTCAACACAATTATATTGCAAAACCTCAATTTTATACTTTTTACTCAGTTAAAATTTCAATGGGTCCATTGAAAGGCCCATTTAGACTCGCTCGTTCCGAAACTCTACAAAAAGGACCGCAAAAATGTTTTATTCAAATATTAGGAGTTCAAATAATTGATTAGGAGGTTTTCAACACATTTATACTGCAAAACCTCAATTTCTGTACATTTTACTCATTTAAAATTCTAACGGGGTCCATTAAAGGCCCATTTAGACCTGCTCGTCCGAAACCTCGACAAAAAGGACTGCAAAATAGTTTTAATCAAATTTTAGGGAGTTCAAATAATTTATTAGGAGCTTTTCAAGACAATTATATTGAAAAAACCTCAACTTTATACTTTTTCCTCAGTTAAAATTCAAACGGGCTCATTGAAAGGCCCATTTAGACTTGCTCGTCCAAAACCTCTACAAAAAGGTTCGCAAAAATGTTTTATTCAAATATTAGGAGTTCAAATAATTGATTAGGAGCTTTTCAACACAATTATATTGCAAAACCTCAATTGATGTACTTTTTTACTCAGTTAAAATTCCAACGGGTCCATTGAAAGGCCCATTTAGACCTGCTCGTCCGAAACCTCTACAAAAAGGACCGCAAAAATGTTTTATTAAAAATATTAGGAGTTCAAATAATTGATTAGAGCTTTTCAACCACAATTATATACGAAACCAATTGTGTACTTTTTACTCAGTTAAATACGAATGGGTCCATTGAAAGGCCCATTTCGACCCGCTCGTCCGAAACCTCAACAAAAAGGACTGCAAAATAAGTTTTAATCAAATTTTAGGAGTTCATGTAATTGATTAGGAGCTTTCAACACAATATATTGCAAAAACCTCAATTTTTGTACTTTTTACTCAATTTAATTCCAACGGGTCCATTGAAAGGCCCATATAGACCTGCTCGTCGAAACCTCTTATAAAAAGACCGCAAAACAAGTTTTAATCAAATTTTAGGAGTTCAAATAATTGATTGGGAGCTTTTCAACACAATTATATTGCAAAAGCTAAATTTCTGTTCTTTTTACTCAGTTAAATTCCAACGGGTCCCATTGTAAGGCCCATTTAGACTTGCTCGTTCCGAAACGTATCAAAAAGGACTGCAAAAAAGGTTTTAATCAAATTTTAGGAGTTATGTATTTGATTAGGAGCTTTTCAACACAATTATATTGCAAAACCTCAATTTTATACTTTTTTACTCAGTTAAAATTTCAACGGGTCCAATTGAAAGGCCCATTTGGACCCGCTCGTCCGAAACTTCTACAAAAAGGACCGCAAAATGTTTTATTCAAATATTAGGAGTTCAAATAATTGATTAGGAGCTTTTCAACACAATTATATGCAAAACCTCAATTTCTATACTTTTTACTCAGTTAAAATTCCAACGGGTCCATTGAAAGGCCCATTTAGACCTGCTCATCCGAAACCTCTACAAAAAGGACCGCAAAAATGTTTTATTCAAATATTAGGAGTTCAAATAATTGATTAGGAGCTTTTCAACACAATTATATTGCGAAACCTCAATTTATGTACTTTTTACTCAGTTAAAATACCAACGGGTCCTTTAAAGGCCCATTTCGACCCGCTCGTCCGAAACCTCTACAAAAAAGGACTGCAAAATAAGTTTAAATCAAATTTTAGGAGTTCATGTAATTGATTAGGAGCTTTCCAACACAATTATATTGCAAAACCTCAATTTTATACTTTTTACTTAGTTAAAAATTCAACGGGTCCATTGAAAGGCCCATATAGACCCGCTCGTCCGAAACCTCTACAAAAAGGACCGCAAAAATGTTTTATTCAAATATTATGTGTTAAAATAATTGATTAGGAGAATTTCAACACATTTATACTGCAAAACCTCAATTTCTGTACTTTTTACTCAGTTAAAATTCTAACGGGTCCATTGAAGGCCCATTTAGACCTGCTCGTCCGAAACCTCGACAAAAAGGACTACAAAATAGTTTTAAATCAAATTTTAGGAGTTCAAATAACTTATTAGGAGCTTTTCAACACAATTATATTGAAAAACCTCAATTTTATACTTTTTACTCAGTTAAAATTCAAACGGGCCATTGAAAGGCCCATTTAGACCTGCTCGTCCGAAACCTCTACAAAAAGGTTCGCAAAAATGTTTTATTCAAATATTAGGAGTTCAAATAATTGATTAAGAGCTTTTCAACACAATTATATTGCAAAACCTCAATTTCTGTACTTTTTACTCAGTTAAAATTCCAACGGGTCCATTGAAAGGCCCATTTAGACCTGCTCGTCGAAACCTCTACAAAAAGGACCGCAAAAATGTTTTATTAAAATATTAGGAGTTCAAATAATTGATTAGGAGCTTTTCAACACAATTATATTACGAAACCTCAATTTGTGTACTTTTTACTCAGTTAAATACGAATGGGTCCATTGAAAGGCCCATTTCGACCCGCTCGTCCGAAACCTCAACAAAAGGACTGCAAAATAAGTTTTAATCAAATTTTAGGAGTTCATGTAATTGATTAGGAGCTTTTCAACACAAATTATATTGCAAAACCTCAATTTTTGTACTTTTTACTCAATTTAATTCCAACTGGTCCATTGAAAGGCCCATTTAGACCTGCTCGTCCGAAACCTCTACAAAAAAGGACCGCAAACAAGTTTTAATCAAATTTTAGGAGTTCAAGTAATTGATTAGGAGCTTTTCAACACAATTATATTGCAAAAGCTAAATTTCTGTACTTTTTACTCAGTTAAAATTCCAACGGGATCCATTGTAAGGCCCATTTAGACATGCTCGTCCGAAAACGTATCAAAAAGGAATGCAAAAAAGGTTTTAATCAAATTTTAGGAGTTTATGTAATTGATTAGGAGCTTTTCAACACAATTATATTGTAAAACCTCAATTTTATACTTTTTTACTCAGTTAAAATTTCAACGAGTCCATTGAAAGGCCCATATAGACCCGCTCGTCCGAACCTCTACAAAAAGGACCGCAAAATGTTTTATTCAAATATTATGAGTTAAAATAATTGATTAGGAGCATTTCAACACATTTATACTGCAAACCTCAATTTCTGTACTTTTACTCAGTTAAAATTCTAACGGGTCCATTAAAAGGCCCCTTAGACCTGCTCGTCCGAAACCTCGACAAAAGGACTGAAAAATAGTTTTAATCAAATTTTAGGAGTTCAAATAATTTATTAGGAACTTTTCAACACAATCATATTGAAAAACCTCAATTTTATAATTTTTACTCAGTTAAAATTCAAACGGGCCCATTGAAAGGCCCATTTAGACCTGCTCTTCCGAAACCTGTACAAAAAGGTTCGCAAAATGTTTTATTCAAATATTAGGAGTTCAAATAATTGATTAGGAGCTTTTCAACACAATTATATTGAAAAACCTCAATTTCTGTACTTTTTACTAAGTTAAAATTCCAACGGGTCCATTGTAAGGCCCATTTCGACCCGCTCGTCCGAAACTCTATAAAAATGACTATAAAACAAGTTTTAATCAAATATTAGGAGTTCAAATAATTTATTAGGAGCTCTTCAAGACAATTATTTGCAAAACCTCAATTCATGTACTTTTTACTCAGTTAAAATTCCAACGGTCCATTGAAAGGCCCATTTCGACCCGCTCGTCCGAAACTCTATAAAAATGACTGTAAAACAAGATTTAATCAAATATTAGGAGTTCAAATAATTGATTAGGAGCTCTTCAAGACAATTATTTTGCAAAACCTCAATTCATGTACTTTTTACAAAGTTAAAATACGAATGGGTCCATTGAAAGGCCATTTCGACCCGCTCGTCCGAAACCTCAACAAAAAGGACTGCAAAATAAGTTTTAATCAAATTTTAGGAGTTCATGTAATTGATTAGGAGCTTTTCAACACAATTATATTGCAAAACCTCAATTTTTGTACTTTTTACTCATTTAATTCCAACGGGTCCATTGAAAGGCCATTTCGACCTGCTCGTCCGAAACCTCTTCAAAAAAGGACCGCAAAACAAGTTTTAATCAAATTTTAGGAGTTCAAATAATTGATTAGGAGCTTTTCAACAGAATTATATTGCAAAACCTCAATTTTTGTACGTTTTACTCAGTTAAAATTCCAACGGGTCCATTGAAAGGCCCATTTAGACCTGCTCGTCCGAAACCTGTACAAAAAGGACCGCAAAAATGTGTTATTCAAACATTAGGAGTTCAAATAATTGATTAGGAGCTTTTCAACACAATTATATTGCGAAACCTCAATTTCTGAACTTTTACTCAGTTAAAATTCCAACGGGTCCATTGAAAGGCCCATTTCGACCCGCTCGTCCGAAACTTCTACAGAAAGGACTGCCAAATAAGTTTTAATCAAATTTTAGGAGTTCATGTAATTGATTAGGAGCTTTTCAACACAATTATATTGCAAAACCTCAATTTTGTAGTTTTTACTCAATTTAATTCCAACGGGTCCATTGAAAGGCCCATTTAGACCTGCTCGTCCGAAACGTATCAAAAAAGACTGCTAAAAAGGTTTTAATCAAATTTTAGGAGTTATGTAATTGATTAGGGACCTTTTCAACACAATTATATTGCAAAACCTCAATTTTATACTTTTTACTCAGTTAAAATTTCAACGGGTCCATTGAGAGGCCCATTTAGACTCGCTCGTCCGAAACCTCTACAAAAAGGACCGCAAAAATGTTTTATTCAAATATTAGGAGTTCAAATAATTGATTAGGAGCTTTTCAACACATTTATACTGCAAAACCTCAATTTTCTGTACATTTTACTCATTTAAAATTCTAACGGGTCCATTAAAAGGCCCATTTAGACCTGCTCGTCCGAAACCTCGACAAAAAGGACTGCAAAATAGTTTTAATCAAATTTTAGGAGTTCAAATAATTTATTAGGAGCTTTTCAAGACAATTATATTGAAAAACCTCAATTTTATACTTTTTACTCAGTTAAAATTCAAACGGGCTCATTGAAAGGCCCATTAGACTTGCTCGTCCGAAACCTCTACAAAAAGGTTCGCAAAAATGTTTTATTCAAATATTAGGAGTTCAAATAATTGATAGGAGCTTTTCAACACAATTATATTGCAAAACCTCAATTGATGTACTTTTTACTCAGTTAAAATTCCAACGGGTCCATTGAAAGGCCCATTTAGACCTACTCGTCCGAAACCTCTACAAAAGGACCGCAAAATGTTTTATTCAAATATTAGGAGTTCAAATAATTGATTAGGAGCTTTTCAACACAATTATATTGCGAAACCTCAATTTCTGTACTTTTTACTCAGTTAAAATACCAACGGTGTCCATTGAAAGGCCCATTTCGACCCGCTCGTCCGAACCTCTACAAAAAGGACAGCAAAATAAGTTTTAATCAAATTTTAGGAGTCATGTAATTGATTAGGAGCTTTTCAACACAATTATATTGCAAAACCTCAATTTTTGTACTTTTTACTCAATTTAATTCCAACTGGTCCATTGAAAGGCCCATTTAGACCTGCTCGTCCGAAACCTCTATAAAAAGGACCGCAAAACAAGTTTTAATCAAATTTTAGGAGTTCAAATAATTGATTGGGAGCTTTTCAACACAATTATATTGCAAAAGCTAAATTTCTGTACTTTTTACTCAGTTAAAATTCCAACGGGTCCATTGTAAGGCCCGTTTAGACTTGCTCGTCCGAAACGTATCAAAAGGACTGCAAAAAAGGTTTTAATCAAATTTTAGGAGTTTATGTAATTGATTAGGAGCTTTTCAACACAATTATATTGCAAAACCTCAATTTTATACTTTTTACTCAGTTAAAATTTCAACGGGTCCATTGAAAGGCCCATTTGGACCCGCTCGTCCGAAACCTCTATAAAAAGGACCGCAAAAATGTTTTATTCAAATATTAGGAGTTCAAATAATTGATTAGGAGCTTTTCAACACAATTATATTGCAAAACCTCAATTTCTATACTTTTTACTCAGTTAAAATTCCAACAGGTCCATTGAAAGGCCCATTTAGACCTGCTCATCCGAAACCTCTACAAAAAAGGACCGCAAAAATGTTTTTTCAAATATTTGGAGTTCAAATAATTGATTAGGAGCTTTTCAACACAATTATATTGCGAAACCTCAATTTATGTACTTTTTACTCAGTTAAAATACCAACGGGTCCATTGAAAGGCCCCATTTCGACCCGCTCGTCCGAAACCTCTACAAAAAGGACAGCAAAATAAGTTTTAATCAAATTTTAGGAGTCATGTAATTGATTAGGAGCTTTTCAACACAATTATATTGCAAAACCTCAATTTTTGTACTTTTTACTCAATTTAATTCCAACTGGTCCATTGAAGGCCCATTTAGACCTGCTCGTCCGAAACCTCCATAAAAAAGGACCGCAAAACAAGTTTTAATCAAATTTTAGGAGTTCAAATAATTGATTGGGAGCTTTTCAACACAATTATATTGCAAAAGCTAAATTTCTGTACTTTTTACTCAGTTAAAATTCCAACGGGTCCATTGTAAGGCCCGTTTAGACTTGCTCGTCCGAAACGTATCAAAAAGGACTGCAAAAAAGGTTTTAATCAAATTTTAGGAGTTTATGTAATTGATTAGGAGCTTTTCAACACAATTATATTGCAAAA
>CAUDLX010000257.1:2500-5000 GCA_958450335.1 Hibiscus tridactylites
TGGTGTGCGAGGCTCCAGCACCCAAGGGCCTGGTCACCCGATGGTGTGCGAGGCTCCCGCACCCAAGGGCCTAGGACCTCCCGATGGTGTGCGAGGCTCCCGCACCCAAGGGCCTAGGACCTCCCGATGGTGTGCGAGGCTCCTGCACCCAAGGGCCTACGACCTCCCGATGGTGTGCGAGGCTCCTGCACCCAAGGGCCTAGGACCTCCCGATGGTGTGCGGGGATTCCGCACCCTAGTGTCGGCATCCTCCCGATGGTGTGCGAGGCTCCCGCACCCAAGGGCCTGGTCACCCGATGGTGTGCGAGGCTCCCGCGCCCAAGGGCCTAGGACCTCCCGATGATGTGCGAGGCTCCAGCACCCAAGGGCCTGGTCACCCGATGGTGTGCGAGGCTCCTGCACCCAAGGGCCTAGGACCGCCCGATGGTGTGCGAGGCTCCTGCACCCAAGGGCCTACGACCTCCCGATGGTGTGCGAGGCTCCTGCACCCAAGGGCCTAGGACCTCCCGATGGTGTGCGGGGATTCCGCACCCTAGTGTCGGCATCCTCCCGATGGTGTGCGAGGCTCCCGCACCCAAGGGCCTGGTTCACCCGGATGGTGTGCGAGGCTCCCACACCCTGGAGCGTTCATCCCACCGATGGGGTGCTTGGCTGCCGCACTCTAAGGGCCCCGTGGGTGCCATGTCTGAAATGGGGACACCTTCTCTAAGCACCTTGATGGTGCCCACCCAAGGGCCTTGGACCTCCCAATGGTGTGCGGGGCTTCCGCACCGTAGGGCCTTCGACCGCCCGATGTTGTTCGAGCCTCCCTACACTTGGGAGTGCTATTTTACGAAGGGGCAACTCGGGGAATTGTTCCCGTAACCAAGCCGTCATTCTTTTATCTTCACCCATGTTTTCCAAATTGTGAGGCAATCGGGAGGGACGATCGCGATTTTTGGCCTAAAGGCCACCCACCGTGGAAGCTTTCCGGCCGACCGAGACATTAGTTATATCGAATTTTCCCCATGGAGGGAGAGGGGAGGGGAGGGACGGAGTGGGGGAGGGTCGTTTTGCCTTCTTTTAGCCTCATGTTGCCTTCTTTTAGCCTCGCCGGAAAGTTCGCCGGAGACTCGCCGGAGCACCGCCGGGAACCTTGCCGGCGGTGGAGGGGGATCTCCGGTCATGGGGCTAGGCCGTGGGGCGGGCCCCACCATATGCCGCTTCAAACCCCTGGGTGCCTCGAGGATGCCCAGCAACGCTCCCCCCTATAGAGCTAAAAAAACTTTCCCACTATGCTCCCAGTAGACATTGATATGTCTGAAATGGGGACACGACCGAGGAGTCCCGATGGTGTGCGGGGCTCCCGCCCGATGGTGTGCGGGGCTGCCGCCCGATGGTGTGCGGGGCTCCCACCCGATGGTGTGCGTAGCTCCCGCCCGATGGTGTGCGGGGCTCCCGCCCGATGGTGTGCGGGGCTCCCACCCGATGGTGTGCGGGCCTCCCGCACCCTAGTGCCCGCATCTTCCCGATGGTGACCGAGGCTCCCCCACCCAAGGGCCTGGTTCACCCCGATGGTGTGCGAGGCTTCAGCACCCTTGTGCCGACATCCTCCCGATGGTGACCGAGGCTCCCGCACCCAAGGGCCTGGTTCACCCCGATGGTGTGCGAGGCTTCCGCACCCTTGTGCCGGCATCCTCCCGATGGTGACCGAGGCTCCCCCACCCAAGGGCCTGGTTCACCCCGATGGTGTGCGAGGCTTCCGCACCCTTGTGCCCGCATCCTCCCGATGGTGACCGAGGCTCCCGCACCCAAGGGCCTGGTTCACCCGATGGTGTCCGAGGCTTCCCCACCGTAGTGCCGGCATCCTCCCGATGGTGACCGAGGCTCCCGCACCCAAGGGCCTGGTTCACCCGATGGTGTCCGAGGCTTCCCCACCGTAGTGCCGGCATCCTCCCGATGGTGACCGAGGCTCCCGCACCCAAGGGCCCGGTTCACCCGATGGTGTCCGAGGCTCCCGCACACTAGTGCCCGCATCTTCCCGATGGTGACCGAGGCTCCCGCACCGTAGTGCTGGCATCCTCCCGATGGTGACCGAGGCTCCCGCACCCAAGGTGCCTGGTTCACCCGATGGTGTCCGAGGCTCCCGCACCCTAGTGCCCGCATCTTTCCGATGGTGGCCGAGGCTCCCCCACCCAAGGGCCTGGTTCACCCCGATGGTGTGCGAGGCTTCCGCACCCTTGTGCCGCCATCCTCCCGATGGTGACCGAGGCTCCCGCACCCAAGGGCCTGGTTCACCCCGATGGTGTGCGAGGCTTCCGCACCCTTGTGCCGGCATCCTCCCGATGGTGACCGAGGCTCCCCCACCCAAGGGCCTGGTTCACCCCGATGGTGTGCGAGGCTTCCGCACCCTTGTGCCCGCATCCTCCCGATGGTGACCGAGGCTCTCACACCCAAGGGCCTGGTTCACCCGATGGTGTCCGAGGCTTCCCCACCGTAGTGCCGGCATCCTCCCGATGGT
>CAUDLX010000257.1:37500-40000 GCA_958450335.1 Hibiscus tridactylites
AAGGGCCTAGGACCTCCCGATGATGTGCGAGGCTCCAGCACCCAAGGGCCTGGTCACCCGATGGTGTGCGAGGCTCCTGCACCCAAGGGCCTAGGACCGCCCGATGGTGTGCGAGGCTCCTGCACCCAAGGGCCTACGACCTCCCGATGGTGTGCGAGGCTCCTGCACCCAAGGGCCTAGGACCTCCCGATGGTGTGCGGGGATTCCGCACCCTAGTGTCGGCATCCTCCCGATGGTGTGCGAGGCTCCCGCACCCAAGGGCCTGGTTCACCCGGATGGTGTGCGAGGCTCCCACACCCTGGAGCGTTCATCCCACCGATGGGGTGCTTGGCTGCCGCACTCTAAGGGCCCCGTGGGTGCCATGTCTGAAATGGGGACACCTTCTCTAAGCACCTTGATGGTGCCCACCCAAGGGCCTTGGACCTCCCAATGGTGTGCGGGGCTTCCGCACCGTAGGGCCTTCGACCGCCCGATGTTGTTCGAGCCTCCCTACACTTGGGAGTGCTATTTTACGAAGGGGCAACTCGGGGAATTGTTCCCGTAACCAAGCCGTCATTCTTTTATCTTCACCCATGTTTTCCAAATTGTGAGGCAATCGGGAGGGACGATCGCGATTTTTGGCCTAAAGGCCACCCACCGTGGAAGCTTTCCGGCCGACCGAGACATTAGTTATATCGAATTTTCCCCATGGAGGGAGAGGGGAGGGGAGGGACGGAGTGGGGGAGGGTCGTTTTGCCTTCTTTTAGCCTCATGTTGCCTTCTTTTAGCCTCGCCGGAGAGTTCGCCGGAGACTCGCCGGAGCACCGCCGGGAACCTTGCCGGCGGTGGAGGGGGATCTCCGGTCATGGGGCTAGGCCGTGGGGCGGGCCCCACCATATGCCGCTTCAAACCCCTGGGTGCCTCGAGGATGCCCAGCAACGCTCCCCCCTATAGAGCTAAAAAAACTTTCCCACTATGCTCCCAGTAGACATTGATATGTCTGAAATGGGGACACGACCGAGGAGTCCCGATGGTGTGCGGGGCTCCCGCCCGATGGTGTGCGGGGCTGCCGCCCGATGGTGTGCGGGGCTCCCACCCGATGGTGTGCGTAGCTCCCGCCCGATGGTGTGCGGGGCTCCCGCCCGATGGTGTGCGGGGCTCCCACCCGATGGTGTGCGGGCCTCCCGCACCCTAGTGCCCGCATCTTCCCGATGGTGACCGAGGCTCCCCCACCCAAGGGCCTGGTTCACCCCGATGGTGTGCGAGGCTTCAGCACCCTTGTGCCGACATCCTCCCGATGGTGACCGAGGCTCCCGCACCCAAGGGCCTGGTTCACCCCGATGGTGTGCGAGGCTTCCGCACCCTTGTGCCGGCATCCTCCCGATGGTGACCGAGGCTCCCCCACCCAAGGGCCTGGTTCACCCCGATGGTGTGCGAGGCTTCCGCACCCTTGTGCCCGCATCCTCCCGATGGTGACCGAGGCTCCCGCACCCAAGGGCCTGGTTCACCCGATGGTGTCCGAGGCTTCCCCACCGTAGTGCCGGCATCCTCCCGATGGTGACCGAGGCTCCCGCACCCAAGGGCCTGGTTCACCCGATGGTGTCCGAGGCTTCCCCACCGTAGTGCCGGCATCCTCCCGATGGTGACCGAGGCTCCCGCACCCAAGGGCCCGGTTCACCCGATGGTGTCCGAGGCTCCCGCACACTAGTGCCCGCATCTTCCCGATGGTGACCGAGGCTCCCGCACCGTAGTGCTGGCATCCTCCCGATGGTGACCGAGGCTCCCGCACCCAAGGTGCCTGGTTCACCCGATGGTGTCCGAGGCTCCCGCACCCTAGTGCCCGCATCTTTCCGATGGTGGCCGAGGCTCCCCCACCCAAGGGCCTGGTTCACCCCGATGGTGTGCGAGGCTTCCGCACCCTTGTGCCGCCATCCTCCCGATGGTGACCGAGGCTCCCGCACCCAAGGGCCTGGTTCACCCCGATGGTGTGCGAGGCTTCCGCACCCTTGTGCCGGCATCCTCCCGATGGTGACCGAGGCTCCCCCACCCAAGGGCCTGGTTCACCCCGATGGTGTGCGAGGCTTCCGCACCCTTGTGCCCGCATCCTCCCGATGGTGACCGAGGCTCTCACACCCAAGGGCCTGGTTCACCCGATGGTGTCCGAGGCTTCCCCACCGTAGTGCCGGCATCCTCCCGATGGTGACCGAGGCTCCCGCACCCAAGGGCCTGGTTCACCCGATGGTGTCCGAGGCTTCCCCACCGTAGTGCCGGCATCCTCCCGATGGTGACCGAGGCTCCCGCACCCAAGGGCCCGGTTCACCCGATGGTGACCGAGGCTCCCGCACCCAAGGGCCTGGTTCACCCGATGGTGTCCGAGGCTTCCCCACCGTAGTGCCGGCATCCTCCCGATGGTGACCGAGGCTCCCGCACCCAAGGGCCCGGTTCACCCGATGGTGTCCGAGGCTCCCGCACACTAGTGCCCGCATCTTCCCGATGGTGACCGAGGCTCCCGCACCGTAGT
>CAUDLX010000257.1:60000-62500 GCA_958450335.1 Hibiscus tridactylites
CGATGGTGTGCGAGGCTCCCGCACCCAAGGGCCTGGTCACCCGATGGTGTGCGAGGCTCCCGCACCCAAGGGCCTAGGACCTCCCGATGGTGTGCGGGGATTCCGCACCATAGTGTCGGCATCCTCCCGATGGTGTGCGAGGCTCCCGCACCCAAGGGCCTGGTCACCCGATGGTGTGCGTGGCTCCCGCACCCAAGGGCCTAGGACCTCCCGATGGTGTGCGAGGCTCCTGCACCCAAGGGCCTAGGACCTCCCGATGGTGTGCGGGGCTCCCGCACCATAGTGTCGGCATCCTCCCGATGGTGTGCGAGGCTCCAGCACCCAAGGGCCTGGTCACCCGATGGTGTGCGAGGCTCCCGCACCCAAGGGCCTAGGACCTCCCGATGGTGTGCGAGGCTCCCGCACCCAAGGGCCTAGGACCTCCCGATGGTGTGCGAGGCTCCTGCACCCAAGGGCCTACGACCTCCCGATGGTGTGCGAGGCTCCTGCACCCAAGGGCCTAGGACCTCCCGATGGTGTGCGGGGATTCCGCACCCTAGTGTCGGCATCCTCCCGATGGTGTGCGAGGCTCCCGCACCCAAGGGCCTGGTCACCCGATGGTGTGCGAGGCTCCCGCGCCCAAGGGCCTAGGACCTCCCGATGATGTGCGAGGCTCCAGCACCCAAGGGCCTGGTCACCCGATGGTGTGCGAGGCTCCTGCACCCAAGGGCCTAGGACCGCCCGATGGTGTGCGAGGCTCCTGCACCCAAGGGCCTACGACCTCCCGATGGTGTGCGAGGCTCCTGCACCCAAGGGCCTAGGACCTCCCGATGGTGTGCGGGGATTCCGCACCCTAGTGTCGGCATCCTCCCGATGGTGTGCGAGGCTCCCGCACCCAAGGGCCTGGTTCACCCGGATGGTGTGCGAGGCTCCCACACCCTGGAGCGTTCATCCCACCGATGGGGTGCTTGGCTGCCGCACTCTAAGGGCCCCGTGGGTGCCATGTCTGAAATGGGGACACCTTCTCTAAGCACCTTGATGGTGCCCACCCAAGGGCCTTGGACCTCCCAATGGTGTGCGGGGCTTCCGCACCGTAGGGCCTTCGACCGCCCGATGTTGTTCGAGCCTCCCTACACTTGGGAGTGCTATTTTACGAAGGGGCAACTCGGGGAATTGTTCCCGTAACCAAGCCGTCATTCTTTTATCTTCACCCATGTTTTCCAAATTGTGAGGCAATCGGGAGGGACGATCGCGATTTTTGGCCTAAAGGCCACCCACCGTGGAAGCTTTCCGGCCGACCGAGACATTAGTTATATCGAATTTTCCCCATGGAGGGAGAGGGGAGGGGAGGGACGGAGTGGGGGAGGGTCGTTTTGCCTTCTTTTAGCCTCATGTTGCCTTCTTTTAGCCTCGCCGGAAAGTTCGCCGGAGACTCGCCGGAGCACCGCCGGGAACCTTGCCGGCGGTGGAGGGGGATCTCCGGTCATGGGGCTAGGCCGTGGGGCGGGCCCCACCATATGCCGCTTCAAACCCCTGGGTGCCTCGAGGATGCCCAGCAACGCTCCCCCCTATAGAGCTAAAAAAACTTTCCCACTATGCTCCCAGTAGACATTGATATGTCTGAAATGGGGACACGACCGAGGAGTCCCGATGGTGTGCGGGGCTCCCGCCCGATGGTGTGCGGGGCTGCCGCCCGATGGTGTGCGGGGCTCCCACCCGATGGTGTGCGTAGCTCCCGCCCGATGGTGTGCGGGGCTCCCGCCCGATGGTGTGCGGGGCTCCCACCCGATGGTGTGCGGGCCTCCCGCACCCTAGTGCCCGCATCTTCCCGATGGTGACCGAGGCTCCCCCACCCAAGGGCCTGGTTCACCCCGATGGTGTGCGAGGCTTCAGCACCCTTGTGCCGACATCCTCCCGATGGTGACCGAGGCTCCCGCACCCAAGGGCCTGGTTCACCCCGATGGTGTGCGAGGCTTCCGCACCCTTGTGCCGGCATCCTCCCGATGGTGACCGAGGCTCCCCCACCCAAGGGCCTGGTTCACCCCGATGGTGTGCGAGGCTTCCGCACCCTTGTGCCCGCATCCTCCCGATGGTGACCGAGGCTCCCGCACCCAAGGGCCTGGTTCACCCGATGGTGTCCGAGGCTTCCCCACCGTAGTGCCGGCATCCTCCCGATGGTGACCGAGGCTCCCGCACCCAAGGGCCTGGTTCACCCGATGGTGTCCGAGGCTTCCCCACCGTAGTGCCGGCATCCTCCCGATGGTGACCGAGGCTCCCGCACCCAAGGGCCCGGTTCACCCGATGGTGTCCGAGGCTCCCGCACACTAGTGCCCGCATCTTCCCGATGGTGACCGAGGCTCCCGCACCGTAGTGCTGGCATCCTCCCGATGGTGACCGAGGCTCCCGCACCCAAGGTGCCTGGTTCACCCGATGGTGTCCGAGGCTCCCGCACCCTAGTGCCCGCATCTTTCCGATGGTGGCCGAGGCTCCCCCACCCAAGGGCCTGGTTCACCCCGATGGT
>CAUDLX010000257.1:72500-75000 GCA_958450335.1 Hibiscus tridactylites
GGGGTGCTTGGCTGCCGCACTCTAAGGGCCCCGTGGGTGCCATGTCTGAAATGGGGACACCTTCTCTAAGCACCTTGATGGTGCCCACCCAAGGGCCTTGGACCTCCCAATGGTGTGCGGGGCTTCCGCACCGTAGGGCCTTCGACCGCCCGATGTTGTTCGAGCCTCCCTACACTTGGGAGTGCTATTTTACGAAGGGGCAACTCGGGGAATTGTTCCCGTAACCAAGCCGTCATTCTTTTATCTTCACCCATGTTTTCCAAATTGTGAGGCAATCGGGAGGGACGATCGCGATTTTTGGCCTAAAGGCCACCCACCGTGGAAGCTTTCCGGCCGACCGAGACATTAGTTATATCGAATTTTCCCCATGGAGGGAGAGGGGAGGGGAGGGACGGAGTGGGGGAGGGTCGTTTTGCCTTCTTTTAGCCTCATGTTGCCTTCTTTTAGCCTCGCCGGAAAGTTCGCCGGAGACTCGCCGGAGCACCGCCGGGAACCTTGCCGGCGGTGGAGGGGGATCTCCGGTCATGGGGCTAGGCCGTGGGGCGGGCCCCACCATATGCCGCTTCAAACCCCTGGGTGCCTCGAGGATGCCCAGCAACGCTCCCCCCTATAGAGCTAAAAAAACTTTCCCACTATGCTCCCAGTAGACATTGATATGTCTGAAATGGGGACACGACCGAGGAGTCCCGATGGTGTGCGGGGCTCCCGCCCGATGGTGTGCGGGGCTGCCGCCCGATGGTGTGCGGGGCTCCCACCCGATGGTGTGCGTAGCTCCCGCCCGATGGTGTGCGGGGCTCCCGCCCGATGGTGTGCGGGGCTCCCACCCGATGGTGTGCGGGCCTCCCGCACCCTAGTGCCCGCATCTTCCCGATGGTGACCGAGGCTCCCCCACCCAAGGGCCTGGTTCACCCCGATGGTGTGCGAGGCTTCAGCACCCTTGTGCCGACATCCTCCCGATGGTGACCGAGGCTCCCGCACCCAAGGGCCTGGTTCACCCCGATGGTGTGCGAGGCTTCCGCACCCTTGTGCCGGCATCCTCCCGATGGTGACCGAGGCTCCCCCACCCAAGGGCCTGGTTCACCCCGATGGTGTGCGAGGCTTCCGCACCCTTGTGCCCGCATCCTCCCGATGGTGACCGAGGCTCCCGCACCCAAGGGCCTGGTTCACCCGATGGTGTCCGAGGCTTCCCCACCGTAGTGCCGGCATCCTCCCGATGGTGACCGAGGCTCCCGCACCCAAGGGCCTGGTTCACCCGATGGTGTCCGAGGCTTCCCCACCGTAGTGCCGGCATCCTCCCGATGGTGACCGAGGCTCCCGCACCCAAGGGCCCGGTTCACCCGATGGTGTCCGAGGCTCCCGCACACTAGTGCCCGCATCTTCCCGATGGTGACCGAGGCTCCCGCACCGTAGTGCTGGCATCCTCCCGATGGTGACCGAGGCTCCCGCACCCAAGGTGCCTGGTTCACCCGATGGTGTCCGAGGCTCCCGCACCCTAGTGCCCGCATCTTTCCGATGGTGGCCGAGGCTCCCCCACCCAAGGGCCTGGTTCACCCCGATGGTGTGCGAGGCTTCCGCACCCTTGTGCCGCCATCCTCCCGATGGTGACCGAGGCTCCCGCACCCAAGGGCCTGGTTCACCCCGATGGTGTGCGAGGCTTCCGCACCCTTGTGCCGGCATCCTCCCGATGGTGACCGAGGCTCCCCCACCCAAGGGCCTGGTTCACCCCGATGGTGTGCGAGGCTTCCGCACCCTTGTGCCCGCATCCTCCCGATGGTGACCGAGGCTCTCACACCCAAGGGCCTGGTTCACCCGATGGTGTCCGAGGCTTCCCCACCGTAGTGCCGGCATCCTCCCGATGGTGACCGAGGCTCCCGCACCCAAGGGCCTGGTTCACCCGATGGTGTCCGAGGCTTCCCCACCGTAGTGCCGGCATCCTCCCGATGGTGACCGAGGCTCCCGCACCCAAGGGCCCGGTTCACCCGATGGTGACCGAGGCTCCCGCACCCAAGGGCCTGGTTCACCCGATGGTGTCCGAGGCTTCCCCACCGTAGTGCCGGCATCCTCCCGATGGTGACCGAGGCTCCCGCACCCAAGGGCCCGGTTCACCCGATGGTGTCCGAGGCTCCCGCACACTAGTGCCCGCATCTTCCCGATGGTGACCGAGACTCCCGCACCGTAGTGCTGGCATCCTCCCGATGGTGACCGAGGCTCCCGCACCCAAGGTGCCTGGTTCACCCGATGGTGTCCGAGGCTCCCGCACCCTAGTGCCCGCATCTTTCCGATGGTGGCCGAGGCTCCCCCACCCAAGGGCCTGGTTCACCCCGATGGTGTGCGAGGCTTCCGCACCCTTGTGCCGCCATCCTCCCGATGGTGACCGAGGCTCCCGCACCCAAGGGCCTGGTTCACCCCGATGGTGTGCGAGGCTTCCGCACCCTTGTGCCGGCATCCTCCCGATGGTGACCGAGGCTCCCCCACCCAAGGGCCTGGTTCACCCCGATGG
>CAUDLX010000257.1:95000-97500 GCA_958450335.1 Hibiscus tridactylites
CCCAAGGGCCTGGTCACCCGATGGTGTGCGAGGCTCCCGCACCCAAGGGCCTAGGACCTCCCGATGGTGTGCGAGGCTCCCGCACCCAAGGGCCTAGGACCTCCCGATGGTGTGCGAGGCTCCTGCACCCAAGGGCCTACGACCTCCCGATGGTGTGCGAGGCTCCTGCACCCAAGGGCCTAGGACCTCCCGATGGTGTGCGGGGATTCCGCACCCTAGTGTCGGCATCCTCCCGATGGTGTGCGAGGCTCCCGCACCCAAGGGCCTGGTCACCCGATGGTGTGCGAGGCTCCCGCGCCCAAGGGCCTAGGACCTCCCGATGATGTGCGAGGCTCCAGCACCCAAGGGCCTGGTCACCCGATGGTGTGCGAGGCTCCTGCACCCAAGGGCCTAGGACCGCCCGATGGTGTGCGAGGCTCCTGCACCCAAGGGCCTACGACCTCCCGATGGTGTGCGAGGCTCCTGCACCCAAGGGCCTAGGACCTCCCGATGGTGTGCGGGGATTCCGCACCCTAGTGTCGGCATCCTCCCGATGGTGTGCGAGGCTCCCGCACCCAAGGGCCTGGTTCACCCGGATGGTGTGCGAGGCTCCCACACCCTGGAGCGTTCATCCCACCGATGGGGTGCTTGGCTGCCGCACTCTAAGGGCCCCGTGGGTGCCATGTCTGAAATGGGGACACCTTCTCTAAGCACCTTGATGGTGCCCACCCAAGGGCCTTGGACCTCCCAATGGTGTGCGGGGCTTCCGCACCGTAGGGCCTTCGACCGCCCGATGTTGTTCGAGCCTCCCTACACTTGGGAGTGCTATTTTACGAAGGGGCAACTCGGGGAATTGTTCCCGTAACCAAGCCGTCATTCTTTTATCTTCACCCATGTTTTCCAAATTGTGAGGCAATCGGGAGGGACGATCGCGATTTTTGGCCTAAAGGCCACCCACCGTGGAAGCTTTCCGGCCGACCGAGACATTAGTTATATCGAATTTTCCCCATGGAGGGAGAGGGGAGGGGAGGGACGGAGTGGGGGAGGGTCGTTTTGCCTTCTTTTAGCCTCATGTTGCCTTCTTTTAGCCTCGCCGGAAAGTTCGCCGGAGACTCGCCGGAGCACCGCCGGGAACCTTGCCGGCGGTGGAGGGGGATCTCCGGTCATGGGGCTAGGCCGTGGGGCGGGCCCCACCATATGCCGCTTCAAACCCCTGGGTGCCTCGAGGATGCCCAGCAACGCTCCCCCCTATAGAGCTAAAAAAACTTTCCCACTATGCTCCCAGTAGACATTGATATGTCTGAAATGGGGACACGACCGAGGAGTCCCGATGGTGTGCGGGGCTCCCGCCCGATGGTGTGCGGGGCTGCCGCCCGATGGTGTGCGGGGCTCCCACCCGATGGTGTGCGTAGCTCCCGCCCGATGGTGTGCGGGGCTCCCGCCCGATGGTGTGCGGGGCTCCCACCCGATGGTGTGCGGGCCTCCCGCACCCTAGTGCCCGCATCTTCCCGATGGTGACCGAGGCTCCCCCACCCAAGGGCCTGGTTCACCCCGATGGTGTGCGAGGCTTCAGCACCCTTGTGCCGACATCCTCCCGATGGTGACCGAGGCTCCCGCACCCAAGGGCCTGGTTCACCCCGATGGTGTGCGAGGCTTCCGCACCCTTGTGCCGGCATCCTCCCGATGGTGACCGAGGCTCCCCCACCCAAGGGCCTGGTTCACCCCGATGGTGTGCGAGGCTTCCGCACCCTTGTGCCCGCATCCTCCCGATGGTGACCGAGGCTCCCGCACCCAAGGGCCTGGTTCACCCGATGGTGTCCGAGGCTTCCCCACCGTAGTGCCGGCATCCTCCCGATGGTGACCGAGGCTCCCGCACCCAAGGGCCTGGTTCACCCGATGGTGTCCGAGGCTTCCCCACCGTAGTGCCGGCATCCTCCCGATGGTGACCGAGGCTCCCGCACCCAAGGGCCCGGTTCACCCGATGGTGTCCGAGGCTCCCGCACACTAGTGCCCGCATCTTCCCGATGGTGACCGAGGCTCCCGCACCGTAGTGCTGGCATCCTCCCGATGGTGACCGAGGCTCCCGCACCCAAGGTGCCTGGTTCACCCGATGGTGTCCGAGGCTCCCGCACCCTAGTGCCCGCATCTTTCCGATGGTGGCCGAGGCTCCCCCACCCAAGGGCCTGGTTCACCCCGATGGTGTGCGAGGCTTCCGCACCCTTGTGCCGCCATCCTCCCGATGGTGACCGAGGCTCCCGCACCCAAGGGCCTGGTTCACCCCGATGGTGTGCGAGGCTTCCGCACCCTTGTGCCGGCATCCTCCCGATGGTGACCGAGGCTCCCCCACCCAAGGGCCTGGTTCACCCCGATGGTGTGCGAGGCTTCCGCACCCTTGTGCCCGCATCCTCCCGATGGTGACCGAGGCTCTCACACCCAAGGGCCTGGTTCACCCGATGGTGTCCGAGGCTTCCCCACCGTAGTGCCGGCATCCTCCCGATGGTGACCGAGGCTCCCGCACCCA
>CAUDLX010000257.1:130000-132500 GCA_958450335.1 Hibiscus tridactylites
GATGATGTGCGAGGCTCCAGCACCCAAGGGCCTGGTCACCCGATGGTGTGCGAGGCTCCTGCACCCAAGGGCCTAGGACCGCCCGATGGTGTGCGAGGCTCCTGCACCCAAGGGCCTACGACCTCCCGATGGTGTGCGAGGCTCCTGCACCCAAGGGCCTAGGACCTCCCGATGGTGTGCGGGGATTCCGCACCCTAGTGTCGGCATCCTCCCGATGGTGTGCGAGGCTCCCGCACCCAAGGGCCTGGTTCACCCGGATGGTGTGCGAGGCTCCCACACCCTGGAGCGTTCATCCCACCGATGGGGTGCTTGGCTGCCGCACTCTAAGGGCCCCGTGGGTGCCATGTCTGAAATGGGGACACCTTCTCTAAGCACCTTGATGGTGCCCACCCAAGGGCCTTGGACCTCCCAATGGTGTGCGGGGCTTCCGCACCGTAGGGCCTTCGACCGCCCGATGTTGTTCGAGCCTCCCTACACTTGGGAGTGCTATTTTACGAAGGGGCAACTCGGGGAATTGTTCCCGTAACCAAGCCGTCATTCTTTTATCTTCACCCATGTTTTCCAAATTGTGAGGCAATCGGGAGGGACGATCGCGATTTTTGGCCTAAAGGCCACCCACCGTGGAAGCTTTCCGGCCGACCGAGACATTAGTTATATCGAATTTTCCCCATGGAGGGAGAGGGGAGGGGAGGGACGGAGTGGGGGAGGGTCGTTTTGCCTTCTTTTAGCCTCATGTTGCCTTCTTTTAGCCTCGCCGGAAAGTTCGCCGGAGACTCGCCGGAGCACCGCCGGGAACCTTGCCGGCGGTGGAGGGGGATCTCCGGTCATGGGGCTAGGCCGTGGGGCGGGCCCCACCATATGCCGCTTCAAACCCCTGGGTGCCTCGAGGATGCCCAGCAACGCTCCCCCCTATAGAGCTAAAAAAACTTTCCCACTATGCTCCCAGTAGACATTGATATGTCTGAAATGGGGACACGACCGAGGAGTCCCGATGGTGTGCGGGGCTCCCGCCCGATGGTGTGCGGGGCTGCCGCCCGATGGTGTGCGGGGCTCCCACCCGATGGTGTGCGTAGCTCCCGCCCGATGGTGTGCGGGGCTCCCGCCCGATGGTGTGCGGGGCTCCCACCCGATGGTGTGCGGGCCTCCCGCACCCTAGTGCCCGCATCTTCCCGATGGTGACCGAGGCTCCCCCACCCAAGGGCCTGGTTCACCCCGATGGTGTGCGAGGCTTCAGCACCCTTGTGCCGACATCCTCCCGATGGTGACCGAGGCTCCCGCACCCAAGGGCCTGGTTCACCCCGATGGTGTGCGAGGCTTCCGCACCCTTGTGCCGGCATCCTCCCGATGGTGACCGAGGCTCCCCCACCCAAGGGCCTGGTTCACCCCGATGGTGTGCGAGGCTTCCGCACCCTTGTGCCCGCATCCTCCCGATGGTGACCGAGGCTCCCGCACCCAAGGGCCTGGTTCACCCGATGGTGTCCGAGGCTTCCCCACCGTAGTGCCGGCATCCTCCCGATGGTGACCGAGGCTCCCGCACCCAAGGGCCTGGTTCACCCGATGGTGTCCGAGGCTTCCCCACCGTAGTGCCGGCATCCTCCCGATGGTGACCGAGGCTCCCGCACCCAAGGGCCCGGTTCACCCGATGGTGTCCGAGGCTCCCGCACACTAGTGCCCGCATCTTCCCGATGGTGACCGAGGCTCCCGCACCGTAGTGCTGGCATCCTCCCGATGGTGACCGAGGCTCCCGCACCCAAGGTGCCTGGTTCACCCGATGGTGTCCGAGGCTCCCGCACCCTAGTGCCCGCATCTTTCCGATGGTGGCCGAGGCTCCCCCACCCAAGGGCCTGGTTCACCCCGATGGTGTGCGAGGCTTCCGCACCCTTGTGCCGCCATCCTCCCGATGGTGACCGAGGCTCCCGCACCCAAGGGCCTGGTTCACCCCGATGGTGTGCGAGGCTTCCGCACCCTTGTGCCGGCATCCTCCCGATGGTGACCGAGGCTCCCCCACCCAAGGGCCTGGTTCACCCCGATGGTGTGCGAGGCTTCCGCACCCTTGTGCCCGCATCCTCCCGATGGTGACCGAGGCTCTCACACCCAAGGGCCTGGTTCACCCGATGGTGTCCGAGGCTTCCCCACCGTAGTGCCGGCATCCTCCCGATGGTGACCGAGGCTCCCGCACCCAAGGGCCTGGTTCACCCGATGGTGTCCGAGGCTTCCCCACCGTAGTGCCGGCATCCTCCCGATGGTGACCGAGGCTCCCGCACCCAAGGGCCCGGTTCACCCGATGGTGACCGAGGCTCCCGCACCCAAGGGCCTGGTTCACCCGATGGTGTCCGAGGCTTCCCCACCGTAGTGCCGGCATCCTCCCGATGGTGACCGAGGCTCCCGCACCCAAGGGCCCGGTTCACCCGATGGTGTCCGAGGCTCCCGCACACTAGTGCCCGCATCTTCCCGATGGTGACCGAGGCTCCCGCACCGTAGTGCTGGCATCCTCCCGATG
>CAUDLX010000258.1:17500-20000 GCA_958450335.1 Hibiscus tridactylites
ACCATCGGGAGGATGCCGGCACAAGGGTGCGGAAGCCTCGCACACCATCGGGGTGAACCAGGCCCTTGGGTGCGGGAGCCTCGGTCACCATCGGGAGGATGTCGGCACAAGGGTGCTGAAGCCTCGCACACCATCGGGGTGAACCAGGCCCTTGGGTGGGGGAGCCTCGGTCACCATCGGGAAGATGCGGGCACTAGGGTGCGGGAGGCCCGCACACCATCGGGTGGGAGCCCCGCACACCATCGGGCGGGAGCCCCGCACACCATCGGGCGGGAGCTACGCACACCATCGGGCGGGAGCCCCGCACACCATCGGGCGGGAGCTACGCACACCATCGGGTGGGAGCCCCGCACACCATCGGGCGGCAGCCCCGCACACCATCGGGCGGGAGCCCCGCACACCATCGGGACTCCTCGGTCGTGTCCCCATTTCAGACATATCAATGTCTACTGGGAGCATAGTGGGAAAGTTTTTTTAGCTCTATAGGGGGGGAGCGTTGCTGGGCATCCTCGAGGCACCCAGGGGTTTGAAGCGGCATATGGTGGGGCCCGCCCCACGGCCTAGCCCCATGACCGGAGATCCCCCTCCACCGCCGGCAAGGTTCCCGGCGGTGCTCCGGCGAGTCTCCGGCGAACTTTCCGGCGAGGCTAAAAGAAGGCAACATGAGGCTAAAAGAAGGCAAAACGACCCTCCCCCACTCCGTCCCTCCCCTCCCCTCTCCCTCCATGGGGAAAATTCGATATAACTAATGTCTCGGTCGGCCGGAAAGCTTCCACGGTGGGTGGCCTTTAGGCCAAAAATCGCGATCGTCCCTCCCGATTGCCTCACAATTTGGAAAACATGGGTGAAGATAAAAGAATGACGGCTTGGTTACGGGAACAATTCCCCGAGTTGCCCCTTCGTAAAATAGCACTCCCAAGTGTAGGGAGGCTCGAACAACATCGGGCGGTCGAAGGCCCTACGGTGCGGAAGCCCCGCACACCATTGGGAGGTCCAAGGCCCTTGGGTGGGCACCATCAAGGTGCTTAGAGAAGGTGTCCCCATTTCAGACATGGCACCCACGGGGCCCTTAGAGTGCGGCAGCCAAGCACCCCATCGGTGGGATGAACGCTCCAGGGTGTGGGAGCCTCGCACACCATCCGGGTGAACCAGGCCCTTGGGTGCGGGAGCCTCGCACACCATCGGGAGGATGCCGACACTAGGGTGCGGAATCCCCGCACACCATCGGGAGGTCCTAGGCCCTTGGGTGCAGGAGCCTCGCACACCATCGGGAGGTCGTAGGCCCTTGGGTGCAGGAGCCTCGCACACCATCGGGCGGTCCTAGGCCCTTGGGTGCAGGAGCCTCGCACACCATCGGGTGACCAGGCCCTTGGGTGCTGGAGCCTCGCACATCATCGGGAGGTCCTAGGCCCTTGGGCGCGGGAGCCTCGCACACCATCGGGTGACCAGGCCCTTGGGTGCGGGAGCCTCGCACACCATCGGGAGGATGCCGACACTAGGGTGCGGAATCCCCGCACACCATCGGGAGGTCCTAGGCCCTTGGGTGCAGGAGCCTCGCACACCATCGGGAGGTCGTAGGCCCTTGGGTGCAGGAGCCTCGCACACCATCGGGCGGTCCTAGGCCCTTGGGTGCAGGAGCCTCGCACACCATCGGGTGACCAGGCCCTTGGGTGCTGGAGCCTCGCACATCATCGGGAGGTCCTAGGCCCTTGGGCGCGGGAGCCTCGCACACCATCGGGTGACCAGGCCCTTGGGTGCGGGAGCCTCGCACACCATCGGGAGGATGCCGACACTAGGGTGCGGAATCCCCGCACACCATCGGGAGGTCCTAGGCCCTTGGGTGCAGGAGCCTCGCACACCATCGGGAGGTCGTAGGCCCTTGGGTGCAGGAGCCTCGCACACCATCGGGAGGTCCTAGGCCCTTGGGTGCGGGAGCCTCGCACACCATCGGGAGGTCCTAGGCCCTTGGGTGCGGGAGCCTCGCACACCATCGGGTGACCAGGCCCTTGGGTGCTGGAGCCTCGCACACCATCGGGAGGATGCCGACACTATGGTGCGGGAGCCCCGCACACCATCGGGAGGTCCTAGGCCCTTGGGTGCAGGAGCCTCGCACACCATCGGGAGGTCCTAGGCCCTTGGGTGCGGGAGCCACGCACACCATCGGGTGACCAGGCCCTTGGGTGCGGGAGCCTCGCACACCATCGGGAGGATGCCGACACTATGGTGCGGAATCCCCGCACACCATCGGGAGGTCCTAGGCCCTTGGGTGCGGGAGCCTCGCACACCATCGGGTGACCAGGCCCTTGGGTGCGGGAGCCTCGCACACCATCGGGAGGTCCTAGGCCCTTGGGTGCGGGAGCCTCGCACACCATCGGGAGGATGCCGACACTAGGGTGCGGAATCCCCGCACACCATCGGGAGGTCCTAGGCCCTTGGGTGCAGGAGCCTCGCACACCATCGGGTGACCAGGCCCTTGGGTGCGGGAGCCTCGCACACCATC
>CAUDLX010000259.1:30000-32500 GCA_958450335.1 Hibiscus tridactylites
ACCAGGCCCTTGGGTGGGGGAGCCTCGGCCACCATCGGAAAGATGCGGGCACTAGGGTGCGGGAGCCTCGGACACCATCGGGTGAACCAGGCACCTTGGGTGCGGGAGCCTCGGTCACCATCGGGAGGATGCCAGCACTACGGTGCGGGAGCCTCGGTCACCATCGGGAAGATGCGGGCACTAGTGTGCGGGAGCCTCGGACACCATCGGGTGAACCGGGCCCTTGGGTGCGGGAGCCTCGGTCACCATCGGGAGGATGCCGGCACTACGGTGGGGAAGCCTCGGACACCATCGGGTGAACCAGGCCCTTGGGTGCGGGAGCCTCGGTCACCATCGGGAGGATGCCGGCACTACAGTGGGGAAGCCTCGGACACCATCGGGTGAACCAGGCCCTTGGGTGCGGGAGCCTCGGTCACCATCGGGAGGATGCGGGCACAAGGGTGCGGAAGCCTCGCACACCATCGGGGTGAACCAGGCCCTTGGGTGGGGGAGCCTCGGTCACCATCGGGAGGATGCCGGCACAAGGGTGCGGAAGCCTCGCACACCATCGGGGTGAACCAGGCCCTTGGGTGCGGGAGCCTCGGTCACCATCGGGAGGATGTCGGCACAAGGGTGCTGAAGCCTCGCACACCATCGGGGTGAACCAGGCCCTTGGGTGGGGGAGCCTCGGTCACCATCGGGAAGATGCGGGCACTAGGGTGCGGGAGGCCCGCACACCATCGGGTGGGAGCCCCGCACACCATCGGGCGGGAGCCCCGCACACCATCGGGCGGGAGCTACGCACACCATCGGGTGGGAGCCCCGCACACCATCGGGCGGCAGCCCCGCACACCATCGGGCGGGAGCCCCGCACACCATCGGGACTCCTCGGTCGTGTCCCCATTTCAGACATATCAATGTCTACTGGGAGCATAGTGGGAAAGTTTTTTTAGCTCTATAGGGGGGGAGCGTTGCTGGGCATCCTCGAGGCACCCAGGGGTTTGAAGCGGCATATGGTGGGGCCCGCCCCACGGCCTAGCCCCATGACCGGAGATCCCCCTCCACCGCCGGCAAGGTTCCCGGCGGTGCTCCGGCGAGTCTCCGGCGAACTTTCCGGCGAGGCTAAAAGAAGGCAACATGAGGCTAAAAGAAGGCAAAACGACCCTCCCCCACTCCGTCCCTCCCCTCCCCTCTCCCTCCATGGGGAAAATTCGATATAACTAATGTCTCGGTCGGCCGGAAAGCTTCCACGGTGGGTGGCCTTTAGGCCAAAAATCGCGATCGTCCCTCCCGATTGCCTCACAATTTGGAAAACATGGGTGAAGATAAAAGAATGACGGCTTGGTTACGGGAACAATTCCCCGAGTTGCCCCTTCGTAAAATAGCACTCCCAAGTGTAGGGAGGCTCGAACAACATCGGGCGGTCGAAGGCCCTACGGTGCGGAAGCCCCGCACACCATTGGGAGGTCCAAGGCCCTTGGGTGGGCACCATCAAGGTGCTTAGAGAAGGTGTCCCCATTTCAGACATGGCACCCACGGGGCCCTTAGAGTGCGGCAGCCAAGCACCCCATCGGTGGGATGAACGCTCCAGGGTGTGGGAGCCTCGCACACCATCCGGGTGAACCAGGCCCTTGGGTGCGGGAGCCTCGCACACCATCGGGAGGATGCCGACACTAGGGTGCGGAATCCCCGCACACCATCGGGAGGTCCTAGGCCCTTGGGTGCAGGAGCCTCGCACACCATCGGGAGGTCGTAGGCCCTTGGGTGCAGGAGCCTCGCACACCATCGGGCGGTCCTAGGCCCTTGGGTGCAGGAGCCTCGCACACCATCGGGTGACCAGGCCCTTGGGTGCTGGAGCCTCGCACATCATCGGGAGGTCCTAGGCCCTTGGGCGCGGGAGCCTCGCACACCATCGGGTGACCAGGCCCTTGGGTGCGGGAGCCTCGCACACCATCGGGAGGATGCCGACACTAGGGTGCGGAATCCCCGCACACCATCGGGAGGTCCTAGGCCCTTGGGTGCAGGAGCCTCGCACACCATCGGGAGGTCGTAGGCCCTTGGGTGCAGGAGCCTCGCACACCATCGGGAGGTCCTAGGCCCTTGGGTGCGGGAGCCTCGCACACCATCGGGAGGTCCTAGGCCCTTGGGTGCGGGAGCCTCGCACACCATCGGGTGACCAGGCCCTTGGGTGCTGGAGCCTCGCACACCATCGGGAGGATGCCGACACTATGGTGCGGGAGCCCCGCACACCATCGGGAGGTCCTAGGCCCTTGGGTGCAGGAGCCTCGCACACCATCGGGAGGTCCTAGACCCTTGGGTGCGGGAGCCACGCACACCATCGGGTGACCAGGCCCTTGGGTGCGGGAGCCTCGCACACCATCGGGAGGATGCCGACACTATGGTGCGGAATCCCCGCACACCATCGGGAGGTCCTAGGCCCTTGGGTGCGGGAGCCTCGCACACCATCGGGTGACCAGGCCCTTGGGTGCGGGAGCCTCGCACACCATCGGGAGGTCCTAGG
>CAUDLX010000259.1:72500-75000 GCA_958450335.1 Hibiscus tridactylites
CTTGGGTGGGGGAGCCTCGGTCACCATCGGGAGGATGCCGGCACAAGGGTGCGGAAGCCTCGCACACCATCGGGGTGAACCAGGCCCTTGGGTGCGGGAGCCTCGGTCACCATCGGGAGGATGGCGGCACAAGGGTGCGGAAGCCTCGCACACCATCGGGGTGAACCAGGCCCTTGGGTGGGGGAGCCTCGGCCACCATCGGAAAGATGCGGGCACTAGGGTGCGGGAGCCTCGGACACCATCGGGTGAACCAGGCACCTTGGGTGCGGGAGCCTCGGTCACCATCGGGAGGATGCCAGCACTACGGTGCGGGAGCCTCGGTCACCATCGGGAAGATGCGGGCACTAGTGTGCGGGAGCCTCGGACACCATCGGGTGAACCGGGCCCTTGGGTGCGGGAGCCTCGGTCACCATCGGGAGGATGCCGGCACTACGGTGGGGAAGCCTCGGACACCATCGGGTGAACCAGGCCCTTGGGTGCGGGAGCCTCGGTCACCATCGGGAGGATGCCGGCACTACGGTGGGGAAGCCTCGGACACCATCGGGTGAACCAGGCCCTTGGGTGCGGGAGCCTCGGTCACCATCGGGAGGATGCGGGCACAAGGGTGCGGAAGCCTCGCACACCATCGGGGTGAACCAGGCCCTTGGGTGGGGGAGCCTCGGTCACCATCGGGAGGATGCCGGCACAAGGGTGCGGAAGCCTCGCACACCATCGGGGTGAACCAGGCCCTTGGGTGCGGGAGCCTCGGTCACCATCGGGAGGATGTCGGCACAAGGGTGCTGAAGCCTCGCACACCATCGGGGTGAACCAGGCCCTTGGGTGGGGGAGCCTCGGTCACCATCGGGAAGATGCGGGCACTAGGGTGCGGGAGGCCCGCACACCATCGGGTGGGAGCCCCGCACACCATCGGGCGGGAGCCCCGCACACCATCGGGCGGGAGCTACGCACACCATCGGGTGGGAGCCCCGCACACCATCGGGCGGCAGCCCCGCACACCATCGGGCGGGAGCCCCGCACACCATCGGGACTCCTCGGTCGTGTCCCCATTTCAGACATATCAATGTCTACTGGGAGCATAGTGGGAAAGTTTTTTTAGCTCTATAGGGGGGGAGCGTTGCTGGGCATCCTCGAGGCACCCAGGGGTTTGAAGCGGCATATGGTGGGGCCCGCCCCACGGCCTAGCCCCATGACCGGAGATCCCCCTCCACCGCCGGCAAGGTTCCCGGCGGTGCTCCGGCGAGTCTCCGGCGAACTTTCCGGCGAGGCTAAAAGAAGGCAACATGAGGCTAAAAGAAGGCAAAACGACCCTCCCCCACTCCGTCCCTCCCCTCCCCTCTCCCTCCATGGGGAAAATTCGATATAACTAATGTCTCGGTCGGCCGGAAAGCTTCCACGGTGGGTGGCCTTTAGGCCAAAAATCGCGATCGTCCCTCCCGATTGCCTCACAATTTGGAAAACATGGGTGAAGATAAAAGAATGACGGCTTGGTTACGGGAACAATTCCCCGAGTTGCCCCTTCGTAAAATAGCACTCCCAAGTGTAGGGAGGCTCGAACAACATCGGGCGGTCGAAGGCCCTACGGTGCGGAAGCCCCGCACACCATTGGGAGGTCCAAGGCCCTTGGGTGGGCACCATCAAGGTGCTTAGAGAAGGTGTCCCCATTTCAGACATGGCACCCACGGGGCCCTTAGAGTGCGGCTGCCAAGCACCCCATCGGTGGGATGAACGCTCCAGGGTGTGGGAGCCTCGCACACCATCCGGGTGAACCAGGCCCTTGGGTGCGGGAGCCTCGCACACCATCGGGAGGATGCCGACACTAGGGTGCGGAATCCCCGCACACCATCGGGAGGTCCTAGGCCCTTGGGTGCAGGAGCCTCGCACACCATCGGGAGGTCGTAGGCCCTTGGGTGCAGGAGCCTCGCACACCATCGGGCGGTCCTAGGCCCTTGGGTGCAGGAGCCTCGCACACCATCGGGTGACCAGGCCCTTGGGTGCTGGAGCCTCGCACATCATCGGGAGGTCCTAGGCCCTTGGGCGCGGGAGCCTCGCACACCATCGGGTGACCAGGCCCTTGGGTGCGGGAGCCTCGCACACCATCGGGAGGATGCCGACACTAGGGTGCGGAATCCCCGCACACCATCGGGAGGTCCTAGGCCCTTGGGTGCAGGAGCCTCGCACACCATCGGGAGGTCGTAGGCCCTTGGGTGCAGGAGCCTCGCACACCATCGGGAGGTCCTAGGCCCTTGGGTGCGGGAGCCTCGCACACCATCGGGAGGTCCTAGGCCCTTGGGTGCGGGAGCCTCGCACACCATCGGGTGACCAGGCCCTTGGGTGCTGGAGCCTCGCACACCATCGGGAGGATGCCGACACTATGGTGCGGGAGCCCCGCACACCATCGGGAGGTCCTAGGCCCTTGGGTGCAGGAGCCTCGCACACCATCGGGAGGTCCTAGACCCTTGGGTGCGGGAGCCACGCACACCATCGGGTGACCAGGCCCTTG
>CAUDLX010000259.1:105000-107500 GCA_958450335.1 Hibiscus tridactylites
TAGGGTGCGGGAGCCTCGGACACCATCGGGTGAACCAGGCACCTTGGGTGCGGGAGCCTCGGTCACCATCGGGAGGATGCCAGCACTACGGTGCGGGAGCCTCGGTCACCATCGGGAAGATGCGGGCACTAGTGTGCGGGAGCCTCGGACACCATCGGGTGAACCGGGCCCTTGGGTGCGGGAGCCTCGGTCACCATCGGGAGGATGCCGGCACTACGGTGGGGAAGCCTCGGACACCATCGGGTGAACCAGGCCCTTGGGTGCGGGAGCCTCGGTCACCATCGGGAGGATGCCGGCACTACGGTGGGGAAGCCTCGGACACCATCGGGTGAACCAGGCCCTTGGGTGCGGGAGCCTCGGTCACCATCGGGAGGATGCGGGCACAAGGGTGCGGAAGCCTCGCACACCATCGGGGTGAACCAGGCCCTTGGGTGGGGGAGCCTCGGTCACCATCGGGAGGATGCCGGCACAAGGGTGCGGAAGCCTCGCACACCATCGGGGTGAACCAGGCCCTTGGGTGCGGGAGCCTCGGTCACCATCGGGAGGATGTCGGCACAAGGGTGCTGAAGCCTCGCACACCATCGGGGTGAACCAGGCCCTTGGGTGGGGGAGCCTCGGTCACCATCGGGAAGATGCGGGCACTAGGGTGCGGGAGGCCCGCACACCATCGGGTGGGAGCCCCGCACACCATCGGGCGGGAGCCCCGCACACCATCGGGCGGGAGCTACGCACACCATCGGGTGGGAGCCCCGCACACCATCGGGCGGCAGCCCCGCACACCATCGGGCGGGAGCCCCGCACACCATCGGGACTCCTCGGTCGTGTCCCCATTTCAGACATATCAATGTCTACTGGGAGCATAGTGGGAAAGTTTTTTTAGCTCTATAGGGGGGGAGCGTTGCTGGGCATCCTCGAGGCACCCAGGGGTTTGAAGCGGCATATGGTGGGGCCCGCCCCACGGCCTAGCCCCATGACCGGAGATCCCCCTCCACCGCCGGCAAGGTTCCCGGCGGTGCTCCGGCGAGTCTCCGGCGAACTTTCCGGCGAGGCTAAAAGAAGGCAAAACGACCCTCCCCCACTCCGTCCCTCCCCTCCCCTCTCCCTCCATGGGGAAAATTCGATATAACTAATGTCTCGGTCGGCCGGAAAGCTTCCACGGTGGGTGGCCTTTAGGCCAAAAATCGCGATCGTCCCTCCTGATTGCCTCACAATTTGGAAAACATGGGTGAAGATAAAAGAATGACGGCTTGGTTACGGGAACAATTCCCCGAGTTGCCCCTTCGTAAAATAGCACTCCCAAGTGTAGGGAGGCTCGAACAACATCGGGCGGTCGAAGGCCCTACGGTGCGGAAGCCCCGCACACCATTGGGAGGTCCAAGGCCCTTGGGTGGGCACCATCAAGGTGCTTAGAGAAGGTGTCCCCATTTCAGACATGGCACCCACGGGGCCCTTAGAGTGCGGCAGCCAAGCACCCCATCGGTGGGATGAACGCTCCAGGGTGTGGGAGCCTCGCACACCATCCGGGTGAACCAGGCCCTTGGGTGCGGGAGCCTCGCACACCATCGGGAGGATGCCGACACTAGGGTGCGGAATCCCCGCACACCATCGGGAGGTCCTAGGCCCTTGGGTGCAGGAGCCTCGCACACCATCGGGAGGTCGTAGGCCCTTGGGTGCAGGAGCCTCGCACACCATCGGGCGGTCCTAGGCCCTTGGGTGCAGGAGCCTCGCACACCATCGGGTGACCAGGCCCTTGGGTGCTGGAGCCTCGCACATCATCGGGAGGTCCTAGGCCCTTGGGCGCGGGAGCCTCGCACACCATCGGGTGACCAGGCCCTTGGGTGCGGGAGCCTCGCACACCATCGGGAGGATGCCGACACTAGGGTGCGGAATCCCCGCACACCATCGGGAGGTCCTAGGCCCTTGGGTGCAGGAGCCTCGCACACCATCGGGAGGTCGTAGGCCCTTGGGTGCAGGAGCCTCGCACACCATCGGGAGGTCCTAGGCCCTTGGGTGCGGGAGCCTCGCACACCATCGGGAGGTCCTAGGCCCTTGGGTGCGGGAGCCTCGCACACCATCGGGTGACCAGGCCCTTGGGTGCTGGAGCCTCGCACACCATCGGGAGGATGCCGACACTATGGTGCGGGAGCCCCGCACACCATCGGGAGGTCCTAGGCCCTTGGGTGCAGGAGCCTCGCACACCATCGGGAGGTCCTAGACCCTTGGGTGCGGGAGCCACGCACACCATCGGGTGACCAGGCCCTTGGGTGCGGGAGCCTCGCACACCATCGGGAGGATGCCGACACTATGGTGCGGAATCCCCGCACACCATCGGGAGGTCCTAGGCCCTTGGGTGCGGGAGCCTCGCACACCATCGGGTGACCAGGCCCTTGGGTGCGGGAGCCTCGCACACCATCGGGAGGTCCTAGGCCCTTGGGTGCGGGAGCCTCGCACACCATCGGGAGGATGCCGACACTAGGGTGCGGAATCCCCGCACACCATC
>CAUDLX010000259.1:212500-215000 GCA_958450335.1 Hibiscus tridactylites
GCCGGCACAAGGGTGCGGAAGCCTCGCACACCATCGGGGTGAACCAGGCCCTTGGGTGCGGGAGCCTCGGTCACCATCGGGAGGATGGCGGCACAAGGGTGCGGAAGCCTCGCACACCATCGGGGTGAACCAGGCCCTTGGGTGGGGGAGCCTCGGCCACCATCGGAAAGATGCGGGCACTAGGGTGCGGGAGCCTCGGACACCATCGGGTGAACCAGGCACCTTGGGTGCGGGAGCCTCGGTCACCATCGGGAGGATGCCAGCACTACGGTGCGGGAGCCTCGGTCACCATCGGGAAGATGCGGGCACTAGTGTGCGGGAGCCTCGGACACCATCGGGTGAACCGGGCCCTTGGGTGCGGGAGCCTCGGTCACCATCGGGAGGATGCCGGCACTACGGTGGGGAAGCCTCGGACACCATCGGGTGAACCAGGCCCTTGGGTGCGGGAGCCTCGGTCACCATCGGGAGGATGCCGGCACTACGGTGGGGAAGCCTCGGACACCATCGGGTGAACCAGGCCCTTGGGTGCGGGAGCCTCGGTCACCATCGGGAGGATGCGGGCACAAGGGTGCGGAAGCCTCGCACACCATCGGGGTGAACCAGGCCCTTGGGTGGGGGAGCCTCGGTCACCATCGGGAGGATGCCGGCACAAGGGTGCGGAAGCCTCGCACACCATCGGGGTGAACCAGGCCCTTGGGTGCGGGAGCCTCGGTCACCATCGGGAGGATGTCGGCACAAGGGTGCTGAAGCCTCGCACACCATCGGGGTGAACCAGGCCCTTGGGTGGGGGAGCCTCGGTCACCATCGGGAAGATGCGGGCACTAGGGTGCGGGAGGCCCGCACACCATCGGGTGGGAGCCCCGCACACCATCGGGCGGGAGCCCCGCACACCATCGGGCGGGAGCTACGCACACCATCGGGTGGGAGCCCCGCACACCATCGGGCGGCAGCCCCGCACACCATCGGGCGGGAGCCCCGCACACCATCGGGACTCCTCGGTCGTGTCCCCATTTCAGACATATCAATGTCTACTGGGAGCATAGTGGGAAAGTTTTTTTAGCTCTATAGGGGGGGAGCGTTGCTGGGCATCCTCGAGGCACCCAGGGGTTTGAAGCGGCATATGGTGGGGCCCGCCCCACGGCCTAGCCCCATGACCGGAGATCCCCCTCCACCGCCGGCAAGGTTCCCGGCGGTGCTCCGGCGAGTCTCCGGCGAACTTTCCGGCGAGCGGCTGAGGCTAAAGAAGGCAAAACGACCCTCCCCCACTCCGTCCCTCCCCTCCCCTCTCCCTCCATGGGGAAAATTCGATATAACTAATGTCTCGGTCGGCCGGAAAGCTTCCACGGTGGGTGGCCTTTAGGCCAAAAATCGCGATCGTCCCTCCCGATTGCCTCACAATTTGGAAAACATGGGTGAAGATAAAAGAATGACGGCTTGGTTACGGGAACAATTCCCCGAGTTGCCCCTTCGTAAAATAGCACTCCCAAGTGTAGGGAGGCTCGAACAACATCGGGCGGTCGAAGGCCCTACGGTGCGGAAGCCCCGCACACCATTGGGAGGTCCAAGGCCCTTGGGTGGGCACCATCAAGGTGCTTAGAGAAGGTGTCCCCATTTCAGACATGGCACCCACGGGGCCCTTAGAGTGCGGCAGCCAAGCACCCCATCGGTGGGATGAACGCTCCAGGGTGTGGGAGCCTCGCACACCATCCGGGTGAACCAGGCCCTTGGGTGCGGGAGCCTCGCACACCATCGGGAGGATGCCGACACTAGGGTGCGGAATCCCCGCACACCATCGGGAGGTCCTAGGCCCTTGGGTGCAGGAGCCTCGCACACCATCGGGAGGTCGTAGGCCCTTGGGTGCAGGAGCCTCGCACACCATCGGGCGGTCCTAGGCCCTTGGGTGCAGGAGCCTCGCACACCATCGGGTGACCAGGCCCTTGGGTGCTGGAGCCTCGCACATCATCGGGAGGTCCTAGGCCCTTGGGCGCGGGAGCCTCGCACACCATCGGGTGACCAGGCCCTTGGGTGCGGGAGCCTCGCACACCATCGGGAGGATGCCGACACTAGGGTGCGGAATCCCCGCACACCATCGGGAGGTCCTAGGCCCTTGGGTGCAGGAGCCTCGCACACCATCGGGAGGTCGTAGGCCCTTGGGTGCAGGAGCCTCGCACACCATCGGGAGGTCCTAGGCCCTTGGGTGCGGGAGCCTCGCACACCATCGGGAGGTCCTAGGCCCTTGGGTGCGGGAGCCTCGCACACCATCGGGTGACCAGGCCCTTGGGTGCTGGAGCCTCGCACACCATCGGGAGGATGCCGACACTATGGTGCGGGAGCCCCGCACACCATCGGGAGGTCCTAGGCCCTTGGGTGCAGGAGCCTCGCACACCATCGGGAGGTCCTAGACCCTTGGGTGCGGGAGCCACGCACACCATCGGGTGACCAGGCCCTTGGGTGCGGGAGCCTCGCACACCATCGGGAGGATGCCGACACTATGGTGCGG
>CAUDLX010000259.1:245000-247500 GCA_958450335.1 Hibiscus tridactylites
TCGGACACCATCGGGTGAACCAGGCACCTTGGGTGCGGGAGCCTCGGTCACCATCGGGAGGATGCCAGCACTACGGTGCGGGAGCCTCGGTCACCATCGGGAAGATGCGGGCACTAGTGTGCGGGAGCCTCGGACACCATCGGGTGAACCGGGCCCTTGGGTGCGGGAGCCTCGGTCACCATCGGGAGGATGCCGGCACTACGGTGGGGAAGCCTCGGACACCATCGGGTGAACCAGGCCCTTGGGTGCGGGAGCCTCGGTCACCATCGGGAGGATGCCGGCACTACGGTGGGGAAGCCTCGGACACCATCGGGTGAACCAGGCCCTTGGGTGCGGGAGCCTCGGTCACCATCGGGAGGATGCGGGCACAAGGGTGCGGAAGCCTCGCACACCATCGGGGTGAACCAGGCCCTTGGGTGGGGGAGCCTCGGTCACCATCGGGAGGATGCCGGCACAAGGGTGCGGAAGCCTCGCACACCATCGGGGTGAACCAGGCCCTTGGGTGCGGGAGCCTCGGTCACCATCGGGAGGATGTCGGCACAAGGGTGCTGAAGCCTCGCACACCATCGGGGTGAACCAGGCCCTTGGGTGGGGGAGCCTCGGTCACCATCGGGAAGATGCGGGCACTAGGGTGCGGGAGGCCCGCACACCATCGGGTGGGAGCCCCGCACACCATCGGGCGGGAGCCCCGCACACCATCGGGCGGGAGCTACGCACACCATCGGGTGGGAGCCCCGCACACCATCGGGCGGCAGCCCCGCACACCATCGGGCGGGAGCCCCGCACACCATCGGGACTCCTCGGTCGTGTCCCCATTTCAGACATATCAATGTCTACTGGGAGCATAGTGGGAAAGTTTTTTTAGCTCTATAGGGGGGGAGCGTTGCTGGGCATCCTCGAGGCACCCAGGGGTTTGAAGCGGCATATGGTGGGGCCCGCCCCACGGCCTAGCCCCATGACCGGAGATCCCCCTCCACCGCCGGCAAGGTTCCCGGCGGTGCTCCGGCGAGTCTCCGGCGAACTTTCCGGCGAGGCTAAAAGAAGGCAAAACGACCCTCCCCCACTCCGTCCCTCCCCTCCCCTCTCCCTCCATGGGGAAAATTCGATATAACTAATGTCTCGGTCGGCCGGAAAGCTTCCACGGTGGGTGGCCTTTAGGCCAAAAATCGCGATCGTCCCTCCCGATTGCCTCACAATTTGGAAAACATGGGTGAAGATAAAAGAATGACGGCTTGGTTACGGGAACAATTCCCCGAGTTGCCCCTTCGTAAAATAGCACTCCCAAGTGTAGGGAGGCTCGAACAACATCGGGCGGTCGAAGGCCCTACGGTGCGGAAGCCCCGCACACCATTGGGAGGTCCAAGGCCCTTGGGTGGGCACCATCAAGGTGCTTAGAGAAGGTGTCCCCATTTCAGACATGGCACCCACGGGGCCCTTAGAGTGCGGCAGCCAAGCACCCCATCGGTGGGATGAACGCTCCAGGGTGTGGGAGCCTCGCACACCATCCGGGTGAACCAGGCCCTTGGGTGCGGGAGCCTCGCACACCATCGGGAGGATGCCGACACTAGGGTGCGGAATCCCCGCACACCATCGGGAGGTCCTAGGCCCTTGGGTGCAGGAGCCTCGCACACCATCGGGAGGTCGTAGGCCCTTGGGTGCAGGAGCCTCGCACACCATCGGGCGGTCCTAGGACCTTGGGTGCAGGAGCCTCGCACACCATCGGGTGACCAGGCCCTTGGGTGCTGGAGCCTCGCACATCATCGGGAGGTCCTAGGCCCTTGGGCGCGGGAGCCTCGCACACCATCGGGTGACCAGGCCCTTGGGTGCGGGAGCCTCGCACACCATCGGGAGGATGCCGACACTAGGGTGCGGAATCCCCGCACACCATCGGGAGGTCCTAGGCCCTTGGGTGCAGGAGCCTCGCACACCATCGGGAGGTCGTAGGCCCTTGGGTGCAGGAGCCTCGCACACCATCGGGAGGTCCTAGGCCCTTGGGTGCGGGAGCCTCGCACACCATCGGGAGGTCCTAGGCCCTTGGGTGCGGGAGCCTCGCACACCATCGGGTGACCAGGCCCTTGGGTGCTGGAGCCTCGCACACCATCGGGAGGATGCCGACACTATGGTGCGGGAGCCCCGCACACCATCGGGAGGTCCTAGGCCCTTGGGTGCAGGAGCCTCGCACACCATCGGGAGGTCCTAGACCCTTGGGTGCGGGAGCCACGCACACCATCGGGTGACCAGGCCCTTGGGTGCGGGAGCCTCGCACACCATCGGGAGGATGCCGACACTATGGTGCGGAATCCCCGCACACCATCGGGAGGTCCTAGGCCCTTGGGTGCGGGAGCCTCGCACACCATCGGGTGACCAGGCCCTTGGGTGCGGGAGCCTCGCACACCATCGGGAGGTCCTAGGCCCTTGGGTGCGGGAGCCTCGCACACCATCGGGAGGATGCCGACACTAGGGTGCGGAATCCCCGCACACCATCGGGAGGTCCTAGGCC
>CAUDLX010000259.1:352500-355000 GCA_958450335.1 Hibiscus tridactylites
CGGAAGCCTCGCACACCATCGGGGTGAACCAGGCCCTTGGGTGCGGGAGCCTCGGTCACCATCGGGAGGATGGCGGCACAAGGGTGCGGAAGCCTCGCACACCATCGGGGTGAACCAGGCCCTTGGGTGGGGGAGCCTCGGCCACCATCGGAAAGATGCGGGCACTAGGGTGCGGGAGCCTCGGACACCATCGGGTGAACCAGGCACCTTGGGTGCGGGAGCCTCGGTCACCATCGGGAGGATGCCAGCACTACGGTGCGGGAGCCTCGGTCACCATCGGGAAGATGCGGGCACTAGTGTGCGGGAGCCTCGGACACCATCGGGTGAACCGGGCCCTTGGGTGCGGGAGCCTCGGTCACCATCGGGAGGATGCCGGCACTACGGTGGGGAAGCCTCGGACACCATCGGGTGAACCAGGCCCTTGGGTGCGGGAGCCTCGGTCACCATCGGGAGGATGCCGGCACTACGGTGGGGAAGCCTCGGACACCATCGGGTGAACCAGGCCCTTGGGTGCGGGAGCCTCGGTCACCATCGGGAGGATGCGGGCACAAGGGTGCGGAAGCCTCGCACACCATCGGGGTGAACCAGGCCCTTGGGTGGGGGAGCCTCGGTCACCATCGGGAGGATGCCGGCACAAGGGTGCGGAAGCCTCGCACACCATCGGGGTGAACCAGGCCCTTGGGTGCGGGAGCCTCGGTCACCATCGGGAGGATGTCGGCACAAGGGTGCTGAAGCCTCGCACACCATCGGGGTGAACCAGGCCCTTGGGTGGGGGAGCCTCGGTCACCATCGGGAAGATGCGGGCACTAGGGTGCGGGAGGCCCGCACACCATCGGGTGGGAGCCCCGCACACCATCGGGCGGGAGCCCCGCACACCATCGGGCGGGAGCTACGCACACCATCGGGTGGGAGCCCCGCACACCATCGGGCGGCAGCCCCGCACACCATCGGGCGGGAGCCCCGCACACCATCGGGACTCCTCGGTCGTGTCCCCATTTCAGACATATCAATGTCTACTGGGAGCATAGTGGGAAAGTTTTTTTAGCTCTATAGGGGGGGAGCGTTGCTGGGCATCCTCGAGGCACCCAGGGGTTTGAAGCGGCATATGGTGGGGCCCGCCCCACGGCCTAGCCCCATGACCGGAGATCCCCCTCCACCGCCGGCAAGGTTCCCGGCGGTGCTCCGGCGAGTCTCCGGCGAACTTTCCGGCGAGGCTAAAAGAAGGCAAAACGACCCTCCCCCACTCCGTCCCTCCCCTCCCCTCTCCCTCCATGGGGAAAATTCGATATAACTAATGTCTCGGTCGGCCGGAAAGCTTCCACGGTGGGTGGCCTTTAGGCCAAAAATCGCGATCGTCCCTCCCGATTGCCTCACAATTTGGAAAACATGGGTGAAGATAAAAGAATGACGGCTTGGTTACGGGAACAATTCCCCGAGTTGCCCCTTCGTAAAATAGCACTCCCAAGTGTAGGGAGGCTCGAACAACATCGGGCGGTCGAAGGCCCTACGGTGCGGAAGCCCCGCACACCATTGGGAGGTCCAAGGCCCTTGGGTGGGCACCATCAAGGTGCTTAGAGAAGGTGTCCCCATTTCAGACATGGCACCCACGGGGCCCTTAGAGTGCGGCAGCCAAGCACCCCATCGGTGGGATGAACGCTCCAGGGTGTGGGAGCCTCGCACACCATCCGGGTGAACCAGGCCCTTGGGTGCGGGAGCCTCGCACACCATCGGGAGGATGCCGACACTAGGGTGCGGAATCCCCGCACACCATCGGGAGGTCCTAGGCCCTTGGGTGCAGGAGCCTCGCACACCATCGGGAGGTCGTAGGCCCTTGGGTGCAGGAGCCTCGCACACCATCGGGCGGTCCTAGGCCCTTGGGTGCAGGAGCCTCGCACACCATCGGGTGACCAGGCCCTTGGGTGCTGGAGCCTCGCACATCATCGGGAGGTCCTAGGCCCTTGGGCGCGGGAGCCTCGCACACCATCGGGTGACCAGGCCCTTGGGTGCGGGAGCCTCGCACACCATCGGGAGGATGCCGACACTAGGGTGCGGAATCCCCGCACACCATCGGGAGGTCCTAGGCCCTTGGGTGCAGGAGCCTCGCACACCATCGGGAGGTCGTAGGCCCTTGGGTGCAGGAGCCTCGCACACCATCGGGAGGTCCTAGGCCCTTGGGTGCGGGAGCCTCGCACACCATCGGGAGGTCCTAGGCCCTTGGGTGCGGGAGCCTCGCACACCATCGGGTGACCAGGCCCTTGGGTGCTGGAGCCTCGCACACCATCGGGAGGATGCCGACACTATGGTGCGGGAGCCCCGCACACCATCGGGAGGTCCTAGGCCCTTGGGTGCAGGAGCCTCGCACACCATCGGGAGGTCCTAGACCCTTGGGTGCGGGAGCCACGCACACCATCGGGTGACCAGGCCCTTGGGTGCGGGAGCCTCGCACACCATCGGGAGGATGCCGACACTATGGTGCGGAATCCCCGCACACCATCGGGAG
>CAUDLX010000259.1:385000-387500 GCA_958450335.1 Hibiscus tridactylites
GAACCAGGCACCTTGGGTGCGGGAGCCTCGGTCACCATCGGGAGGATGCCAGCACTACGGTGCGGGAGCCTCGGTCACCATCGGGAAGATGCGGGCACTAGTGTGCGGGAGCCTCGGACACCATCGGGTGAACCGGGCCCTTGGGTGCGGGAGCCTCGGTCACCATCGGGAGGATGCCGGCACTACGGTGGGGAAGCCTCGGACACCATCGGGTGAACCAGGCCCTTGGGTGCGGGAGCCTCGGTCACCATCGGGAGGATGCCGGCACTACGGTGGGGAAGCCTCGGACACCATCGGGTGAACCAGGCCCTTGGGTGCGGGAGCCTCGGTCACCATCGGGAGGATGCGGGCACAAGGGTGCGGAAGCCTCGCACACCATCGGGGTGAACCAGGCCCTTGGGTGGGGGAGCCTCGGTCACCATCGGGAGGATGCCGGCACAAGGGTGCGGAAGCCTCGCACACCATCGGGGTGAACCAGGCCCTTGGGTGCGGGAGCCTCGGTCACCATCGGGAGGATGTCGGCACAAGGGTGCTGAAGCCTCGCACACCATCGGGGTGAACCAGGCCCTTGGGTGGGGGAGCCTCGGTCACCATCGGGAAGATGCGGGCACTAGGGTGCGGGAGGCCCGCACACCATCGGGTGGGAGCCCCGCACACCATCGGGCGGGAGCCCCGCACACCATCGGGCGGGAGCTACGCACACCATCGGGTGGGAGCCCCGCACACCATCGGGCGGCAGCCCCGCACACCATCGGGCGGGAGCCCCGCACACCATCGGGACTCCTCGGTCGTGTCCCCATTTCAGACATATCAATGTCTACTGGGAGCATAGTGGGAAAGTTTTTTTAGCTCTATAGGGGGGGGAGCGTTGCTGGGCATCCTCGAGGCACCCAGGGGTTTGAAGCGGCATATGGTGGGGCCCGCCCCACGGCCTAGCCCCATGACCGGAGATCCCCCTCCACCGCCGGCAAGGTTCCCGGCGGTGCTCCGGCGAGTCTCCGGCGAACTTTCCGGCGAGGCTAAAAGAAGGCAAAACGACCCTCCCCCACTCCGTCCCTCCCCTCCCCTCTCCCTCCATGGGGAAAATTCGATATAACTAATGTCTCGGTCGGCCGGAAAGCTTCCACGGTGGGTGGCCTTTAGGCCAAAAATCGCGATCGTCCCTCCCGATTGCCTCACAATTTGGAAAACATGGGTGAAGATAAAAGAATGACGGCTTGGTTACGGGAACAATTCCCCGAGTTGCCCCTTCGTAAAATAGCACTCCCAAGTGTAGGGAGGCTCGAACAACATCGGGCGGTCGAAGGCCCTACGGTGCGGAAGCCCCGCACACCATTGGGAGGTCCAAGGCCCTTGGGTGGGCACCATCAAGGTGCTTAGAGAAGGTGTCCCCATTTCAGACATGGCACCCACGGGGCCCTTAGAGTGCGGCAGCCAAGCACCCCATCGGTGGGATGAACGCTCCAGGGTGTGGGAGCCTCGCACACCATCCGGGTGAACCAGGCCCTTGGGTGCGGGAGCCTCGCACACCATCGGGAGGATGCCGACACTAGGGTGCGGAATCCCCGCACACCATCGGGAGGTCCTAGGCCCTTGGGTGCAGGAGCCTCGCACACCATCGGGAGGTCGTAGGCCCTTGGGTGCAGGAGCCTCGCACACCATCGGGCGGTCCTAGGCCCTTGGGTGCAGGAGCCTCGCACACCATCGGGTGACCAGGCCCTTGGGTGCTGGAGCCTCGCACATCATCGGGAGGTCCTAGGCCCTTGGGCGCGGGAGCCTCGCACACCATCGGGTGACCAGGCCCTTGGGTGCGGGAGCCTCGCACACCATCGGGAGGATGCCGACACTAGGGTGCGGAATCCCCGCACACCATCGGGAGGTCCTAGGCCCTTGGGTGCAGGAGCCTCGCACACCATCGGGAGGTCGTAGGCCCTTGGGTGCGGGAGCCTCGCACACCATCGGGAGGTCCTAGGCCCTTGGGTGCGGGAGCCTCGCACACCATCGGGAGGTCCTAGGCCCTTGGGTGCGGGAGCCTCGCACACCATCGGGTGACCAGGCCCTTGGGTGCTGGAGCCTCGCACACCATCGGGAGGATGCCGACACTATGGTGCGGGAGCCCCGCACACCATCGGGAGGTCCTAGGCCCTTGGGTGCAGGAGCCTCGCACACCATCGGGAGGTCCTAGACCCTTGGGTGCGGGAGCCACGCACACCATCGGGTGACCAGGCCCTTGGGTGCGGGAGCCTCGCACACCATCGGGAGGATGCCGACACTATGGTGCGGAATCCCCGCACACCATCGGGAGGTCCTAGGCCCTTGGGTGCGGGAGCCTCGCACACCATCGGGTGACCAGGCCCTTGGGTGCGGGAGCCTCGCACACCATCGGGAGGTCCTAGGCCCTTGGGTGCGGGAGCCTCGCACACCATCGGGAGGATGCCGACACTAGGGTGCGGAATCCCCGCACACCATCGGGAGGTCCTAGGCCCTTGGGTGCAGGAGC
>CAUDLX010000259.1:450000-452500 GCA_958450335.1 Hibiscus tridactylites
AGGATGCCGGCACAAGGGTGCGGAAGCCTCGCACACCATCGGGGTGAACCAGGCCCTTGGGTGCGGGAGCCTCGGTCACCATCGGGAGGATGGCGGCACAAGGGTGCGGAAGCCTCGCACACCATCGGGGTGAACCAGGCCCTTGGGTGGGGGAGCCTCGGCCACCATCGGAAAGATGCGGGCACTAGGGTGCGGGAGCCTCGGACACCATCGGGTGAACCAGGCACCTTGGGTGCGGGAGCCTCGGTCACCATCGGGAGGATGCCAGCACTACGGTGCGGGAGCCTCGGTCACCATCGGGAAGATGCGGGCACTAGTGTGCGGGAGCCTCGGACACCATCGGGTGAACCGGGCCCTTGGGTGCGGGAGCCTCGGTCACCATCGGGAGGATGCCGGCACTACGGTGGGGAAGCCTCGGACACCATCGGGTGAACCAGGCCCTTGGGTGCGGGAGCCTCGGTCACCATCGGGAGGATGCCGGCACTACGGTGGGGAAGCCTCGGACACCATCGGGTGAACCAGGCCCTTGGGTGCGGGAGCCTCGGTCACCATCGGGAGGATGCGGGCACAAGGGTGCGGAAGCCTCGCACACCATCGGGGTGAACCAGGCCCTTGGGTGGGGGAGCCTCGGTCACCATCGGGAGGATGCCGGCACAAGGGTGCGGAAGCCTCGCACACCATCGGGGTGAACCAGGCCCTTGGGTGCGGGAGCCTCGGTCACCATCGGGAGGATGTCGGCACAAGGGTGCTGAAGCCTCGCACACCATCGGGGTGAACCAGGCCCTTGGGTGGGGGAGCCTCGGTCACCATCGGGAAGATGCGGGCACTAGGGTGCGGGAGGCCCGCACACCATCGGGTGGGAGCCCCGCACACCATCGGGCGGGAGCCCCGCACACCATCGGGCGGGAGCTACGCACACCATCGGGTGGGAGCCCCGCACACCATCGGGCGGCAGCCCCGCACACCATCGGGCGGGAGCCCCGCACACCATCGGGACTCCTCGGTCGTGTCCCCATTTCAGACATATCAATGTCTACTGGGAGCATAGTGGGAAAGTTTTTTTAGCTCTATAGGGGGGAGCGTTGCTGGGCATCCTCGAGGCACCCAGGGGTTTGAAGCGGCATATGGTGGGGCCCGCCCCACGGCCTAGCCCCATGACCGGAGATCCCCCTCCACCGCCGGCAAGGTTCCCGGCGGTGCTCCGGCGAGTCTCCGGCGAACTTTCCGGCGAGGCTAAAAGAAGGCAACATGAGGCTAAAAGAAGGCAAAACGACCCTCCCCCACTCCGTCCCTCCCCTCCCCTCTCCCTCCATGGGGAAAATTCGATATAACTAATGTCTCGGTCGGCCGGAAAGCTTCCACGGTGGGTGGCCTTTAGGCCAAAAATCGCGATCGTCCCTCCCGATTGCCTCACAATTTGGAAAACATGGGTGAAGATAAAAGAATGACGGCTTGGTTACGGGAACAATTCCCCGAGTTGCCCCTTCGTAAAATAGCACTCCCAAGTGTAGGGAGGCTCGAACAACATCGGGCGGTCGAAGGCCCTACGGTGCGGAAGCCCCGCACACCATTGGGAGGTCCAAGGCCCTTGGGTGGGCACCATCAAGGTGCTTAGAGAAGGTGTCCCCATTTCAGACATGGCACCCACGGGGCCCTTAGAGTGCGGCAGCCAAGCACCCCATCGGTGGGATGAACGCTCCAGGGTGTGGGAGCCTCGCACACCATCCGGGTGAACCAGGCCCTTGGGTGCGGGAGCCTCGCACACCATCGGGAGGATGCCGACACTAGGGTGCGGAATCCCCGCACACCATCGGGAGGTCCTAGGCCCTTGGGTGCAGGAGCCTCGCACACCATCGGGAGGTCGTAGGCCCTTGGGTGCAGGAGCCTCGCACACCATCGGGCGGTCCTAGGCCCTTGGGTGCAGGAGCCTCGCACACCATCGGGTGACCAGGCCCTTGGGTGCTGGAGCCTCGCACATCATCGGGAGGTCCTAGGCCCTTGGGCGCGGGAGCCTCGCACACCATCGGGTGACCAGGCCCTTGGGTGCGGGAGCCTCGCACACCATCGGGAGGATGCCGACACTAGGGTGCGGAATCCCCGCACACCATCGGGAGGTCCTAGGCCCTTGGGTGCAGGAGCCTCGCACACCATCGGGAGGTCGTAGGCCCTTGGGTGCAGGAGCCTCGCACACCATCGGGAGGTCCTAGGCCCTTGGGTGCGGGAGCCTCGCACACCATCGGGAGGTCCTAGGCCCTTGGGTGCGGGAGCCTCGCACACCATCGGGTGACCAGGCCCTTGGGTGCTGGAGCCTCGCACACCATCGGGAGGATGCCGACACTATGGTGCGGGAGCCCCGCACACCATCGGGAGGTCCTAGGCCCTTGGGTGCAGGAGCCTCGCACACCATCGGGAGGTCCTAGGCCCTTGGGTGCGGGAGCCACGCACACCATCGGGTGACCAGGCCCTTGGGTGCGGGAGCCTCGCACACCATCGGGAGGAT
>CAUDLX010000259.1:482500-485000 GCA_958450335.1 Hibiscus tridactylites
GCCCTTGGGTGGGGGAGCCTCGGCCACCATCGGAAAGATGCGGGCACTAGGGTGCGGGAGCCTCGGACACCATCGGGTGAACCAGGCACCTTGGGTGCGGGAGCCTCGGTCACCATCGGGAGGATGCCAGCACTACGGTGCGGGAGCCTCGGTCACCATCGGGAAGATGCGGGCACTAGTGTGCGGGAGCCTCGGACACCATCGGGTGAACCGGGCCCTTGGGTGCGGGAGCCTCGGTCACCATCGGGAGGATGCCGGCACTACGGTGGGGAAGCCTCGGACACCATCGGGTGAACCAGGCCCTTGGGTGCGGGAGCCTCGGTCACCATCGGGAGGATGCCGGCACTACGGTGGGGAAGCCTCGGACACCATCGGGTGAACCAGGCCCTTGGGTGCGGGAGCCTCGGTCACCATCGGGAGGATGCGGGCACAAGGGTGCGGAAGCCTCGCACACCATCGGGGTGAACCAGGCCCTTGGGTGGGGGAGCCTCGGTCACCATCGGGAGGATGCCGGCACAAGGGTGCGGAAGCCTCGCACACCATCGGGGTGAACCAGGCCCTTGGGTGCGGGAGCCTCGGTCACCATCGGGAGGATGTCGGCACAAGGGTGCTGAAGCCTCGCACACCATCGGGGTGAACCAGGCCCTTGGGTGGGGGAGCCTCGGTCACCATCGGGAAGATGCGGGCACTAGGGTGCGGGAGGCCCGCACACCATCGGGTGGGAGCCCCGCACACCATCGGGCGGGAGCCCCGCACACCATCGGGCGGGAGCTACGCACACCATCGGGTGGGAGCCCCGCACACCATCGGGCGGCAGCCCCGCACACCATCGGGCGGGAGCCCCGCACACCATCGGGACTCCTCGGTCGTGTCCCCATTTCAGACATATCAATGTCTACTGGGAGCATAGTGGGAAAGTTTTTTTAGCTCTATAGGGGGGAGCTTTGCTGGGCATCCTCGAGGCACCCAGGGGTTTGAAGCGGCATATGGTGGGGCCCGCCCCACGGCCTAGCCCCATGACCGGAGATCCCCCTCCACCGCCGGCAAGGTTCCCGGCGGTGCTCCGGCGAACTTTCCGGCGAGGCTAAAAGAAGGCAACATGAGGCTAAAAGAAGGCAAAACGACCCTCCCCCACTCCGTCCCTCCCCTCCCCTCTCCCTCCATGGGGAAAATTCGATATAACTAATGTCTCGGTCGGCCGGAAAGCTTCCACGGTGGGTGGCCTTTAGGCCAAAAATCGCGATCGTCCCTCCCGATTGCCTCACAATTTGGAAAACATGGGTGAAGATAAAAGAATGACGGCTTGGTTACGGGAACAATTCCCCGAGTTGCCCCTTCGTAAAATAGCACTCCCAAGTGTAGGGAGGCTCGAACAACATCGGGCGGTCGAAGGCCCTACGGTGCGGAAGCCCCGCACACCATTGGGAGGTCCAAGGCCCTTGGGTGGGCACCATCAAGGTGCTTAGAGAAGGTGTCCCCATTTCAGACATGGCACCCACGGGGCCCTTAGAGTGCGGCAGCCAAGCACCCCATCGGTGGGATGAACGCTCCAGGGTGTGGGAGCCTCGCACACCATCCGGGTGAACCAGGCCCTTGGGTGCGGGAGCCTCGCACACCATCGGGAGGATGCCGACACTAGGGTGCGGAATCCCCGCACACCATCGGGAGGTCCTAGGCCCTTGGGTGCAGGAGCCTCGCACACCATCGGGAGGTCGTAGGCCCTTGGGTGCAGGAGCCTCGCACACCATCGGGCGGTCCTAGGCCCTTGGGTGCAGGAGCCTCGCACACCATCGGGTGACCAGGCCCTTGGGTGCTGGAGCCTCGCACATCATCGGGAGGTCCTAGGCCCTTGGGCGCGGGAGCCTCGCACACCATCGGGTGACCAGGCCCTTGGGTGCGGGAGCCTCGCACACCATCGGGAGGATGCCGACACTAGGGTGCGGAATCCCCGCACACCATCGGGAGGTCCTAGGCCCTTGGGTGCAGGAGCCTCGCACACCATCGGGAGGTCGTAGGCCCTTGGGTGCAGGAGCCTCGCACACCATCGGGAGGTCCTAGGCCCTTGGGTGCGGGAGCCTCGCACACCATCGGGAGGTCCTAGGCCCTTGGGTGCGGGAGCCTCGCACACCATCGGGTGACCAGGCCCTTGGGTGCTGGAGCCTCGCACACCATCGGGAGGATGCCGACACTATGGTGCGGGAGCCCCGCACACCATCGGGAGGTCCTAGGCCCTTGGGTGCAGGAGCCTCGCACACCATCGGGAGGTCCTAGGCCCTTGGGTGCGGGAGCCACGCACACCATCGGGTGACCAGGCCCTTGGGTGCGGGAGCCTCGCACACCATCGGGAGGATGCCGACACTATGGTGCGGAATCCCCGCACACCATCGGGAGGTCCTAGGCCCTTGGGTGCGGGAGCCTCGCACACCATCGGGTGACCAGGCCCTTGGGTGCGGGAGCCTCGCACACCATCGGGAGGTCCTAGGCCCTTGGGTGCGGGAGC
>CAUDLX010000259.1:505000-507500 GCA_958450335.1 Hibiscus tridactylites
GCGAGCACTAGTGTGCGGGAGCCTCGGACACCATCGGGTGAACCGGGCCCTTGGGTGCGGGAGCCTCGGTCACCATCGGGAGGATGCCGGCACTACGGTGGGGAAGCCTCGGACACCATCGGGTGAACCAGGCCCTTGGGTGCGGGAGCCTCGGTCACCATCGGGAGGATGCCGGCACTACGGTGGGGAAGCCTCGGACACCATCGGGTGAACCAGGCCCTTGGGTGCGGGAGCCTCGGTCACCATCGGGAGGATGCGGGCACAAGGGTGCGGAAGCCTCGCACACCATCGGGGTGAACCAGGCCCTTGGGTGGGGGAGCCTCGGTCACCATCGGGAGGATGCCGGCACAAGGGTGCGGAAGCCTCGCACACCATCGGGGTGAACCAGGCCCTTGGGTGCGGGAGCCTCGGTCACCATCGGGAGGATGTCGGCACAAGGGTGCTGAAGCCTCGCACACCATCGGGGTGAACCAGGCCCTTGGGTGGGGGAGCCTCGGTCACCATCGGGAAGATGCGGGCACTAGGGTGCGGGAGGCCCGCACACCATCGGGTGGGAGCCCCGCACACCATCGGGCGGGAGCCCCGCACACCATCGGGCGGGAGCTACGCACACCATCGGGTGGGAGCCCCGCACACCATCGGGCGGCAGCCCCGCACACCATCGGGCGGGAGCCCCGCACACCATCGGGACTCCTCGGTCGTGTCCCCATTTCAGACATATCAATGTCTACTGGGAGCATAGTGGGAAAGTTTTTTTAGCTCTATAGGGGGGAGCGTTGCTGGGCATCCTCGAGGCACCCAGGGGTTTGAAGCGGCATATGGTGGGGCCCGCCCCACGGCCTAGCCCCATGACCGGAGATCCCCCTCCACCGCCGGCAAGGTTCCCGGCGGTGCTCCGGCGAGTCTCCGGCGAACTTTCCGGCGAGGCTAAAAGAAGGCAACATGAGGCTAAAAGAAGGCAAAACGACCCTCCCCCACTCCGTCCCTCCCCTCCCCTCTCCCTCCATGGGGAAAATTCGATATAACTAATGTCTCGGTCGGCCGGAAAGCTTCCACGGTGGGTGGCCTTTAGGCCAAAAATCGCGATCGTCCCTCCCGATTGCCTCACAATTTGGAAAACATGGGTGAAGATAAAAGAATGACGGCTTGGTTACGGGAACAATTCCCCGAGTTGCCCCTTCGTAAAATAGCACTCCCAAGTGTAGGGAGGCTCGAACAACATCGGGCGGTCGAAGGCCCTACGGTGCGGAAGCCCCGCACACCATTGGGAGGTCCAAGGCCCTTGGGTGGGCACCATCAAGGTGCTTAGAGAAGGTGTCCCCATTTCAGACATGGCACCCACGGGGCCCTTAGAGTGCGGCAGCCAAGCACCCCATCGGTGGGATGAACGCTCCAGGGTGTGGGAGCCTCGCACACCATCCGGGTGAACCAGGCCCTTGGGTGCGGGAGCCTCGCACACCATCGGGAGGATGCCGACACTAGGGTGCGGAATCCCCGCACACCATCGGGAGGTCCTAGGCCCTTGGGTGCAGGAGCCTCGCACACCATCGGGAGGTCGTAGGCCCTTGGGTGCAGGAGCCTCGCACACCATCGGGCGGTCCTAGGCCCTTGGGTGCAGGAGCCTCGCACACCATCGGGTGACCAGGCCCTTGGGTGCTGGAGCCTCGCACATCATCGGGAGGTCCTAGGCCCTTGGGCGCGGGAGCCTCGCACACCATCGGGTGACCAGGCCCTTGGGTGCGGGAGCCTCGCACACCATCGGGAGGATGCCGACACTAGGGTGCGGAATCCCCGCACACCATCGGGAGGTCCTAGGCCCTTGGGTGCAGGAGCCTCGCACACCATCGGGAGGTCGTAGGCCCTTGGGTGCAGGAGCCTCGCACACCATCGGGAGGTCCTAGGCCCTTGGGTGCGGGAGCCTCGCACACCATCGGGAGGTCCTAGGCCCTTGGGTGCGGGAGCCTCGCACACCATCGGGTGACCAGGCCCTTGGGTGCTGGAGCCTCGCACACCATCGGGAGGATGCCGACACTATGGTGCGGGAGCCCCGCACACCATCGGGAGGTCCTAGGCCCTTGGGTGCAGGAGCCTCGCACACCATCGGGAGGTCCTAGGCCCTTGGGTGCGGGAGCCACGCACACCATCGGGTGACCAGGCCCTTGGGTGCGGGAGCCTCGCACACCATCGGGAGGATGCCGACACTATGGTGCGGAATCCCCGCACACCATCGGGAGGTCCTAGGCCCTTGGGTGCGGGAGCCTCGCACACCATCGGGTGACCAGGCCCTTGGGTGCGGGAGCCTCGCACACCATCGGGAGGTCCTAGGCCCTTGGGTGCGGGAGCCTCGCACACCATCGGGAGGATGCCGACACTAGGGTGCGGAATCCCCGCACACCATCGGGAGGTCCTAGGCCCTTGGGTGCAGGAGCCTCGCACACCATCGGGTGACCAGGCCCTTGGGTGCGGGAGCCTCGCACACCATCGGGAGGTCCTAGGCCCT
>CAUDLX010000259.1:527500-530000 GCA_958450335.1 Hibiscus tridactylites
ACCATCGGGTGAACCGGGCCCTTGGGTGCGGGAGCCTCGGTCACCATCGGGAGGATGCCGGCACTACGGTGGGGAAGCCTCGGACACCATCGGGTGAACCAGGCCCTTGGGTGCGGGAGCCTCGGTCACCATCGGGAGGATGCCGGCACTACGGTGGGGAAGCCTCGGACACCATCGGGTGAACCAGGCCCTTGGGTGTGAGAGCCTCGGTCACCATCGGGAGGATGCGGGCACAAGGGTGCGGAAGCCTCGCACACCATCGGGGTGAACCAGGCCCTTGGGTGGGGGAGCCTCGGTCACCATCGGGAGGATGCCGGCACAAGGGTGCGGAAGCCTCGCACACCATCGGGGTGAACCAGGCCCTTGGGTGCGGGAGCCTCGGTCACCATCGGGAGGATGGCGGCACAAGGGTGCGGAAGCCTCGCACACCATCGGGGTGAACCAGGCCCTTGGGTGGGGGAGCCTCGGCCACCATCGGAAAGATGCGGGCACTAGGGTGCGGGAGCCTCGGACACCATCGGGTGAACCAGGCACCTTGGGTGCGGGAGCCTCGGTCACCATCGGGAGGATGCCAGCACTACGGTGCGGGAGCCTCGGTCACCATCGGGAAGATGCGGGCACTAGTGTGCGGGAGCCTCGGACACCATCGGGTGAACCGGGCCCTTGGGTGCGGGAGCCTCGGTCACCATCGGGAGGATGCCGGCACTACGGTGGGGAAGCCTCGGACACCATCGGGTGAACCAGGCCCTTGGGTGCGGGAGCCTCGGTCACCATCGGGAGGATGCCGGCACTACGGTGGGGAAGCCTCGGACACCATCGGGTGAACCAGGCCCTTGGGTGCGGGAGCCTCGGTCACCATCGGGAGGATGCGGGCACAAGGGTGCGGAAGCCTCGCACACCATCGGGGTGAACCAGGCCCTTGGGTGGGGGAGCCTCGGTCACCATCGGGAGGATGCCGGCACAAGGGTGCGGAAGCCTCGCACACCATCGGGGTGAACCAGGCCCTTGGGTGCGGGAGCCTCGGTCACCATCGGGAGGATGTCGGCACAAGGGTGCTGAAGCCTCGCACACCATCGGGGTGAACCAGGCCCTTGGGTGGGGGAGCCTCGGTCACCATCGGGAAGATGCGGGCACTAGGGTGCGGGAGGCCCGCACACCATCGGGTGGGAGCCCCGCACACCATCGGGCGGGAGCCCCGCACACCATCGGGCGGGAGCTACGCACACCATCGGGTGGGAGCCCCGCACACCATCGGGCGGCAGCCCCGCACACCATCGGGCGGGAGCCCCGCACACCATCGGGACTCCTCGGTCGTGTCCCCATTTCAGACATATCAATGTCTACTGGGAGCATAGTGGGAAAGTTTTTTTAGCTCTATAGGGGGGAGCGTTGCTGGGCATCCTCGAGGCACCCAGGGGTTTGAAGCGGCATATGGTGGGGCCCGCCCCACGGCCTAGCCCCATGACCGGAGATCCCCCTCCACCGCCGGCAAGGTTCCCGGCGGTGCTCCGGCGAGTCTCCGGCGAACTTTCCGGCGAGGCTAAAAGAAGGCAACATGAGGCTAAAAGAAGGCAAAACGACCCTCCCCCACTCCGTCCCTCCCCTCCCCTCTCCCTCCATGGGGAAAATTCGATATAACTAATGTCTCGGTCGGCCGGAAAGCTTCCACGGTGGGTGGCCTTTAGGCCAAAAATCGCGATCGTCCCTCCCGATTGCCTCACAATTTGGAAAACATGGGTGAAGATAAAAGAATGACGGCTTGGTTACGGGAACAATTCCCCGAGTTGCCCCTTCGTAAAATAGCACTCCCAAGTGTAGGGAGGCTCGAACAACATCGGGCGGTCGAAGGCCCTACGGTGCGGAAGCCCCGCACACCATTGGGAGGTCCAAGGCCCTTGGGTGGGCACCATCAAGGTGCTTAGAGAAGGTGTCCCCATTTCAGACATGGCACCCACGGGGCCCTTAGAGTGCGGCAGCCAAGCACCCCATCGGTGGGATGAACGCTCCAGGGTGTGGGAGCCTCGCACACCATCCGGGTGAACCAGGCCCTTGGGTGCGGGAGCCTCGCACACCATCGGGAGGATGCCGACACTAGGGTGCGGAATCCCCGCACACCATCGGGAGGTCCTAGGCCCTTGGGTGCAGGAGCCTCGCACACCATCGGGAGGTCGTAGGCCCTTGGGTGCAGGAGCCTCGCACACCATCGGGCGGTCCTAGGCCCTTGGGTGCAGGAGCCTCGCACACCATCGGGTGACCAGGCCCTTGGGTGCTGGAGCCTCGCACATCATCGGGAGGTCCTAGGCCCTTGGGCGCGGGAGCCTCGCACACCATCGGGTGACCAGGCCCTTGGGTGCGGGAGCCTCGCACACCATCGGGAGGATGCCGACACTAGGGTGCGGAATCCCCGCACACCATCGGGAGGTCCTAGGCCCTTGGGTGCAGGAGCCTCGCACACCATCGGGAGGTCGTAGGCCCTTGGGTGCAGGAGCCTCGCACACCA
>CAUDLX010000259.1:550000-552500 GCA_958450335.1 Hibiscus tridactylites
CAGGCCCTTGGGTGTGAGAGCCTCGGTCACCATCGGGAGGATGCGGGCACAAGGGTGCGGAAGCCTCGCACACCATCGGGGTGAACCAGGCCCTTGGGTGGGGGAGCCTCGGTCACCATCGGGAGGATGCCGGCACAAGGGTGCGGAAGCCTCGCACACCATCGGGGTGAACCAGGCCCTTGGGTGCGGGAGCCTCGGTCACCATCGGGAGGATGGCGGCACAAGGGTGCGGAAGCCTCGCACACCATCGGGGTGAACCAGGCCCTTGGGTGGGGGAGCCTCGGCCACCATCGGAAAGATGCGGGCACTAGGGTGCGGGAGCCTCGGACACCATCGGGTGAACCAGGCACCTTGGGTGCGGGAGCCTCGGTCACCATCGGGAGGATGCCAGCACTACGGTGCGGGAGCCTCGGTCACCATCGGGAAGATGCGGGCACTAGTGTGCGGGAGCCTCGGACACCATCGGGTGAACCGGGCCCTTGGGTGCGGGAGCCTCGGTCACCATCGGGAGGATGCCGGCACTACGGTGGGGAAGCCTCGGACACCATCGGGTGAACCAGGCCTTGGGTGCGGGAGCCTCGGTCACCATCGGGTGAACCGGGCCCTTGGGTGCGGGAGCCTCGGTCACCATCGGGAGGATGCCGGCACTACGGTGGGGAAGCCTCGGACACCATCGGGTGAACCAGGCCCTTGGTGCGGGAGCCTCGGTCACCATCGGGAGGATGCCGGCACTACGGTGGGGAAGCCTCGGACACCATCGGGTGAACCAGGCCCTTGGGTGTGAGAGCCTCGGTCACCATCGGGAGGATGCGGGCACAAGGGTGCGGAAGCCTCGCACACCATCGGGGTGAACCAGGCCCTTGGGTGGGGGAGCCTCGGTCACCATCGGGAGGATGCCGGCACAAGGGTGCGGAAGCCTCGCACACCATCGGGGTGAACCAGGCCCTTGGGTGCGGGAGCCTCGGTCACCATCGGGAGGATGGCGGCACAAGGGTGCGGAAGCCTCGCACACCATCGGGGTGAACCAGGCCCTTGGGTGGGGGAGCCTCGGCCACCATCGGAAAGATGCGGGCACTAGGGTGCGGGAGCCTCGGACACCATCGGGTGAACCAGGCACCTTGGGTGCGGGAGCCTCGGTCACCATCGGGAGGATGCCAGCACTACGGTGCGGGAGCCTCGGTCACCATCGGGAAGATGCGGGCACTAGTGTGCGGGAGCCTCGGACACCATCGGTGAACCGGGCCCTTGGGTGCGGGAGCCTCGGTCACCATCGGGAGGATGCCGGCACTACGGTGGGGAAGCCTCGGACACCATCGGGTGAACCAGGCCCTTGGGTGCGGGAGCCTCGGTCACCATCGGGAGGATGCCGGCACTACGGTGGGGAAGCCTCGGACACCATCGGGTGAACCAGGCCCTTGGGTGCGGGAGCCTCGGTCACCATCGGGAGGATGCGGGCACAAGGGTGCGGAAGCCTCGCACACCATCGGGGTGAACCAGGCCCTTGGGTGGGGGAGCCTCGGTCACCATCGGGAGGATGCCGGCACAAGGGTGCGGAAGCCTCGCACACCATCGGGGTGAACCAGGCCCTTGGGTGCGGGAGCCTCGGTCACCATCGGGAGGATGTCGGCACAAGGGTGCTGAAGCCTCGCACACCATCGGGGTGAACCAGGCCCTTGGGTGGGGGAGCCTCGGTCACCATCGGGAAGATGCGGGCACTAGGGTGCGGGAGGCCCGCACACCATCGGGTGGGAGCCCCGCACACCATCGGGCGGGAGCCCCGCACACCATCGGGCGGGAGCTACGCACACCATCGGGTGGGAGCCCCGCACACCATCGGGCGGCAGCCCCGCACACCATCGGGCGGGAGCCCCGCACACCATCGGGACTCCTCGGTCGTGTCCCCATTTCAGACATATCAATGTCTACTGGGAGCATAGTGGGAAAGTTTTTTTAGCTCTATAGGGGGGGAGCGTTGCTGGGCATCCTCGAGGCACCCAGGGGTTTGAAGCGGCATATGGTGGGGCCCGCCCCACGGCCTAGCCCCATGACCGGAGATCCCCCTCCACCGCCGGCAAGGTTCCCGGCGGTGCTCCGGCGAGTCTCCGGCGAACTTTCCGGCGAGGCTAAAAGAAGGCAACATGAGGCTAAAAGAAGGCAAAACGACCCTCCCCCACTCCGTCCCTCCCCTCCCCTCTCCCTCCATGGGGAAAGTTCGATATAACTAATGTCTCGGTCGGCCGGAAAGCTTCCACGGTGGGTGGCCTTTAGGCCAAAAATCGCGATCGTCCCTCCCGATTGCCTCACAATTTGGAAAACATGGGTGAAGATAAAAGAATGACGGCTTGGTTACGGGAACAATTCCCCGAGTTGCCCCTTCGTAAAATAGCACTCCCAAGTGTAGGGAGGCTCGAACAACATCGGGCGGTCGAAGGCCCTACGGTGCGGAAGCCCCGCACACCATTGGGAGGTCCAAGGCCCTTGGGTGGGCACCATCAAGGTG
>CAUDLX010000259.1:562500-565000 GCA_958450335.1 Hibiscus tridactylites
CCTTGGGTGCGGGAGCCTCGGTCACCATCGGGAGGATGGCGGCACAAGGGTGCGGAAGCCTCGCACACCATCGGGGTGAACCAGGCCCTTGGGTGGGGGAGCCTCGGCCACCATCGGAAAGATGCGGGCACTAGGGTGCGGGAGCCTCGGACACCATCGGGTGAACCAGGCACCTTGGGTGCGGGAGCCTCGGTCACCATCGGGAGGATGCCAGCACTACGGTGCGGGAGCCTCGGTCACCATCGGGAAGATGCGGGCACTAGTGTGCGGGAGCCTCGGACACCATCGGGTGAACCGGGCCCTTGGGTGCGGGAGCCTCGGTCACCATCGGGAGGATGCCGGCACTACGGTGGGGAAGCCTCGGACACCATCGGGTGAACCAGGCCCTTGGGTGCGGGAGCCTCGGTCACCATCGGGAGGATGCCGGCACTACGGTGGGGAAGCCTCGGACACCATCGGGTGAACCAGGCCCTTGGGTGCGGGAGCCTCGGTCACCATCGGGAGGATGCGGGCACAAGGGTGCGGAAGCCTCGCACACCATCGGGGTGAACCAGGCCCTTGGGTGGGGGAGCCTCGGTCACCATCGGGAGGATGCCGGCACAAGGGTGCGGAAGCCTCGCACACCATCGGGGTGAACCAGGCCCTTGGGTGCGGGAGCCTCGGTCACCATCGGGAGGATGTCGGCACAAGGGTGCTGAAGCCTCGCACACCATCGGGGTGAACCAGGCCCTTGGGTGGGGGAGCCTCGGTCACCATCGGGAAGATGCGGGCACTAGGGTGCGGGAGGCCCGCACACCATCGGGTGGGAGCCCCGCACACCATCGGGCGGGAGCCCCGCACACCATCGGGCGGGAGCTACGCACACCATCGGGTGGGAGCCCCGCACACCATCGGGCGGCAGCCCCGCACACCATCGGGCGGGAGCCCCGCACACCATCGGGACTCCTCGGTCGTGTCCCCATTTCAGACATATCAATGTCTACTGGGAGCATAGTGGGAAAGTTTTTTTAGCTCTATAGGGGGGAGCGTTGCTGGGCATCCTCGAGGCACCCAGGGGTTTGAAGCGGCATATGGTGGGGCCCGCCCCACGGCCTAGCCCCATGACCGGAGATCCCCCTCCACCGCCGGCAAGGTTCCCGGCGGTGCTCCGGCGAGTCTCCGGCGAACTTTCCGGCGAGGCTAAAAGAAGGCAACATGAGGCTAAAAGAAGGCAAAACGACCCTCCCCCACTCCGTCCCTCCCCTCCCCTCTCCCTCCATGGGGAAAATTCGATATAACTAATGTCTCGGTCGGCCGGAAAGCTTCCACGGTGGGTGGCCTTTAGGCCAAAAATCGCGATCGTCCCTCCCGATTGCCTCACAATTTGGAAAACATGGGTGAAGATAAAAGAATGACGGCTTGGTTACGGGAACAATTCCCCGAGTTGCCCCTTCGTAAAATAGCACTCCCAAGTGTAGGGAGGCTCGAACAACATCGGGCGGTCGAAGGCCCTACGGTGCGGAAGCCCCGCACACCATTGGGAGGTCCAAGGCCCTTGGGTGGGCACCATCAAGGTGCTTAGAGAAGGTGTCCCCATTTCAGACATGGCACCCACGGGGCCCTTAGAGTGCGGCAGCCAAGCACCCCATCGGTGGGATGAACGCTCCAGGGTGTGGGAGCCTCGCACACCATCCGGGTGAACCAGGCCCTTGGGTGCGGGAGCCTCGCACACCATCGGGAGGATGCCGACACTAGGGTGCGGAATCCCCGCACACCATCGGGAGGTCCTAGGCCCTTGGGTGCAGGAGCCTCGCACACCATCGGGAGGTCGTAGGCCCTTGGGTGCAGGAGCCTCGCACACCATCGGGCGGTCCTAGGCCCTTGGGTGCAGGAGCCTCGCACACCATCGGGTGACCAGGCCCTTGGGTGCTGGAGCCTCGCACATCATCGGGAGGTCCTAGGCCCTTGGGCGCGGGAGCCTCGCACACCATCGGGTGACCAGGCCCTTGGGTGCGGGAGCCTCGCACACCATCGGGAGGATGCCGACACTAGGGTGCGGAATCCCCGCACACCATCGGGAGGTCCTAGGCCCTTGGGTGCAGGAGCCTCGCACACCATCGGGAGGTCGTAGGCCCTTGGGTGCAGGAGCCTCGCACACCATCGGGAGGTCCTAGGCCCTTGGGTGCGGGAGCCTCGCACACCATCGGGAGGTCCTAGGCCCTTGGGTGCGGGAGCCTCGCACACCATCGGGTGACCAGGCCCTTGGGTGCTGGAGCCTCGCACACCATCGGGAGGATGCCGACACTATGGTGCGGGAGCCCCGCACACCATCGGGAGGTCCTAGGCCCTTGGGTGCAGGAGCCTCGCACACCATCGGGAGGTCCTAGGCCCTTGGGTGCGGGAGCCACGCACACCATCGGGTGACCAGGCCCTTGGGTGCGGGAGCCTCGCACACCATCGGGAGGATGCCGACACTATGGTGCGGAATCCCCGCACACCATCGGGAGGTCCTAGGCCCTTG
>CAUDLX010000259.1:585000-587500 GCA_958450335.1 Hibiscus tridactylites
TCGGGTGAACCAGGCACCTTGGGTGCGGGAGCCTCGGTCACCATCGGGAGGATGCCAGCACTACGGTGCGGGAGCCTCGGTCACCATCGGGAAGATGCGGGCACTAGTGTGCGGGAGCCTCGGACACCATCGGGTGAACCGGGCCCTTGGGTGCGGGAGCCTCGGTCACCATCGGGAGGATGCCGGCACTACGGTGGGGAAGCCTCGGACACCATCGGGTGAACCAGGCCCTTGGGTGCGGGAGCCTCGGTCACCATCGGGTGAACCGGGCCCTTGGGTGCGGGAGCCTCGGTCACCATCGGGAGGATGCCGGCACTACGGTGGGGAAGCCTCGGACACCATCGGGTGAACCAGGCCCTTGGGTGCGGGAGCCTCGGTCACCATCGGGAGGATGCCGGCACTACGGTGGGGAAGCCTCGGACACCATCGGGTGAACCAGGCCCTTGGGTGTGAGAGCCTCGGTCACCATCGGGAGGATGCGGGCACAAGGGTGCGGAAGCCTCGCACACCATCGGGGTGAACCAGGCCCTTGGGTGGGGGAGCCTCGGTCACCATCGGGAGGATGCCGGCACAAGGGTGCGGAAGCCTCGCACACCATCGGGGTGAACCAGGCCCTTGGGTGCGGGAGCCTCGGTCACCATCGGGAGGATGGCGGCACAAGGGTGCGGAAGCCTCGCACACCATCGGGGTGAACCAGGCCCTTGGGTGGGGGAGCCTCGGCCACCATCGGAAAGATGCGGGCACTAGGGTGCGGGAGCCTCGGACACCATCGGGTGAACCAGGCACCTTGGGTGCGGGAGCCTCGGTCACCATCGGGAGGATGCCAGCACTACGGTGCGGGAGCCTCGGTCACCATCGGGAAGATGCGGGCACTAGTGTGCGGGAGCCTCGGACACCATCGGGTGAACCGGGCCCTTGGGTGCGGGAGCCTCGGTCACCATCGGGAGGATGCCGGCACTACGGTGGGGAAGCCTCGGACACCATCGGGTGAACCAGGCCCTTGGGTGCGGGAGCCTCGGTCACCATCGGGAGGATGCCGGCACTACGGTGGGGAAGCCTCGGACACCATCGGGTGAACCAGGCCCTTGGGTGCGGGAGCCTCGGTCACCATCGGGAGGATGCGGGCACAAGGGTGCGGAAGCCTCGCACACCATCGGGGTGAACCAGGCCCTTGGGTGGGGGAGCCTCGGTCACCATCGGGAGGATGCCGGCACAAGGGTGCGGAAGCCTCGCACACCATCGGGGTGAACCAGGCCCTTGGGTGCGGGAGCCTCGGTCACCATCGGGAGGATGTCGGCACAAGGGTGCTGAAGCCTCGCACACCATCGGGGTGAACCAGGCCCTTGGGTGGGGGAGCCTCGGTCACCATCGGGAAGATGCGGGCACTAGGGTGCGGGAGGCCCGCACACCATCGGGTGGGAGCCCCGCACACCATCGGGCGGGAGCCCCGCACACCATCGGGCGGGAGCTACGCACACCATCGGGTGGGAGCCCCGCACACCATCGGGCGGCAGCCCCGCACACCATCGGGCGGGAGCCCCGCACACCATCGGGACTCCTCGGTCGTGTCCCCATTTCAGACATATCAATGTCTACTGGGAGCATAGTGGGAAAGTTTTTTTAGCTCTATAGGGGGGAGCGTTGCTGGGCATCCTCGAGGCACCCAGGGGTTTGAAGCGGCATATGGTGGGGCCCGCCCCACGGCCTAGCCCCATGACCGGAGATCCCCCTCCACCGCCGGCAAGGTTCCCGGCGGTGCTCCGGCGAGTCTCCGGCGAACTTTCCGGCGAGGCTAAAAGAAGGCAACATGAGGCTAAAAGAAGGCAAAACGACCCTCCCCCACTCCGTCCCTCCCCTCCCCTCTCCCTCCATGGGGAAAATTCGATATAACTAATGTCTCGGTCGGCCGGAAAGCTTCCACGGTGGGTGGCCTTTAGGCCAAAAATCGCGATCGTCCCTCCCGATTGCCTCACAATTTGGAAAACATGGGTGAAGATAAAAGAATGACGGCTTGGTTACGGGAACAATTCCCCGAGTTGCCCCTTCGTAAAATAGCACTCCCAAGTGTAGGGAGGCTCGAACAACATCGGGCGGTCGAAGGCCCTACGGTGCGGAAGCCCCGCACACCATTGGGAGGTCCAAGGCCCTTGGGTGGGCACCATCAAGGTGCTTAGAGAAGGTGTCCCCATTTCAGACATGGCACCCACGGGGCCCTTAGAGTGCGGCAGCCAAGCACCCCATCGGTGGGATGAACGCTCCAGGGTGTGGGAGCCTCGCACACCATCCGGGTGAACCAGGCCCTTGGGTGCGGGAGCCTCGCACACCATCGGGAGGATGCCGACACTAGGGTGCGGAATCCCCGCACACCATCGGGAGGTCCTAGGCCCTTGGGTGCAGGAGCCTCGCACACCATCGGGAGGTCGTAGGCCCTTGGGTGCAGGAGCCTCGCACACCATCGGGCGGTCCTAGGCCCTTGGGTGCAGGAGCCTCGCACACCATC
>CAUDLX010000259.1:620000-622500 GCA_958450335.1 Hibiscus tridactylites
ATGCCGGCACTACGGTGGGGAAGCCTCGGACACCATCGGGTGAACCAGGCCCTTGGGTGCGGGAGCCTCGGTCACCATCGGGAGGATGCCGGCACTACGGTGGGGAAGCCTCGGACACCATCGGGTGAACCAGGCCCTTGGGTGTGAGAGCCTCGGTCACCATCGGGAGGATGCGGGCACAAGGGTGCGGAAGCCTCGCACACCATCGGGGTGAACCAGGCCCTTGGGTGGGGGAGCCTCGGTCACCATCGGGAGGATGCCGGCACAAGGGTGCGGAAGCCTCGCACACCATCGGGGTGAACCAGGCCCTTGGGTGCGGGAGCCTCGGTCACCATCGGGAGGATGGCGGCACAAGGGTGCGGAAGCCTCGCACACCATCGGGGTGAACCAGGCCCTTGGGTGGGGGAGCCTCGGCCACCATCGGAAAGATGCGGGCACTAGGGTGCGGGAGCCTCGGACACCATCGGGTGAACCAGGCACCTTGGGTGCGGGAGCCTCGGTCACCATCGGGAGGATGCCAGCACTACGGTGCGGGAGCCTCGGTCACCATCGGGAAGATGCGGGCACTAGTGTGCGGGAGCCTCGGACACCATCGGGTGAACCGGGCCCTTGGGTGCGGGAGCCTCGGTCACCATCGGGAGGATGCCGGCACTACGGTGGGGAAGCCTCGGACACCATCGGGTGAACCAGGCCCTTGGGTGCGGGAGCCTCGGTCACCATCGGGAGGATGCCGGCACTACGGTGGGGAAGCCTCGGACACCATCGGGTGAACCAGGCCCTTGGGTGCGGGAGCCTCGGTCACCATCGGGAGGATGCGGGCACAAGGGTGCGGAAGCCTCGCACACCATCGGGGTGAACCAGGCCCTTGGGTGGGGGAGCCTCGGTCACCATCGGGAGGATGCCGGCACAAGGGTGCGGAAGCCTCGCACACCATCGGGGTGAACCAGGCCCTTGGGTGCGGGAGCCTCGGTCACCATCGGGAGGATGTCGGCACAAGGGTGCTGAAGCCTCGCACACCATCGGGGTGAACCAGGCCCTTGGGTGGGGGAGCCTCGGTCACCATCGGGAAGATGCGGGCACTAGGGTGCGGGAGGCCCGCACACCATCGGGTGGGAGCCCCGCACACCATCGGGCGGGAGCCCCGCACACCATCGGGCGGGAGCTACGCACACCATCGGGTGGGAGCCCCGCACACCATCGGGCGGCAGCCCCGCACACCATCGGGCGGGAGCCCCGCACACCATCGGGACTCCTCGGTCGTGTCCCCATTTCAGACATATCAATGTCTACTGGGAGCATAGTGGGAAAGTTTTTTTAGCTCTATAGGGGGGAGCGTTGCTGGGCATCCTCGAGGCACCCAGGGGTTTGAAGCGGCATATGGTGGGGCCCGCCCCACGGCCTAGCCCCATGACCGGAGATCCCCCTCCACCGCCGGCAAGGTTCCCGGCGGTGCTCCGGCGAGTCTCCGGCGAACTTTCCGGCGAGGCTAAAAGAAGGCAACATGAGGCTAAAAGAAGGCAAAACGACCCTCCCCCACTCCGTCCCTCCCCTCCCCTCTCCCTCCATGGGGAAAATTCGATATAACTAATGTCTCGGTCGGCCGGAAAGCTTCCACGGTGGGTGGCCTTTAGGCCAAAAATCGCGATCGTCCCTCCCGATTGCCTCACAATTTGGAAAACATGGGTGAAGATAAAAGAATGACGGCTTGGTTACGGGAACAATTCCCCGAGTTGCCCCTTCGTAAAATAGCACTCCCAAGTGTAGGGAGGCTCGAACAACATCGGGCGGTCGAAGGCCCTACGGTGCGGAAGCCCCGCACACCATTGGGAGGTCCAAGGCCCTTGGGTGGGCACCATCAAGGTGCTTAGAGAAGGTGTCCCCATTTCAGACATGGCACCCACGGGGCCCTTAGAGTGCGGCAGCCAAGCACCCCATCGGTGGGATGAACGCTCCAGGGTGTGGGAGCCTCGCACACCATCCGGGTGAACCAGGCCCTTGGGTGCGGGAGCCTCGCACACCATCGGGAGGATGCCGACACTAGGGTGCGGAATCCCCGCACACCATCGGGAGGTCCTAGGCCCTTGGGTGCAGGAGCCTCGCACACCATCGGGAGGTCGTAGGCCCTTGGGTGCAGGAGCCTCGCACACCATCGGGCGGTCCTAGGCCCTTGGGTGCAGGAGCCTCGCACACCATCGGGTGACCAGGCCCTTGGGTGCTGGAGCCTCGCACATCATCGGGAGGTCCTAGGCCCTTGGGCGCGGGAGCCTCGCACACCATCGGGTGACCAGGCCCTTGGGTGCGGGAGCCTCGCACACCATCGGGAGGATGCCGACACTAGGGTGCGGAATCCCCGCACACCATCGGGAGGTCCTAGGCCCTTGGGTGCAGGAGCCTCGCACACCATCGGGAGGTCGTAGGCCCTTGGGTGCAGGAGCCTCGCACACCATCGGGAGGTCCTAGGCCCTTGGGTGCGGGAGCCTCGCACACCATCGGGAGGTCC
>CAUDLX010000259.1:642500-645000 GCA_958450335.1 Hibiscus tridactylites
CACCATCGGGAGGATGCGGGCACAAGGGTGCGGAAGCCTCGCACACCATCGGGGTGAACCAGGCCCTTGGGTGGGGGAGCCTCGGTCACCATCGGGAGGATGCCGGCACAAGGGTGCGGAAGCCTCGCACACCATCGGGGTGAACCAGGCCCTTGGGTGCGGGAGCCTCGGTCACCATCGGGAGGATGGCGGCACAAGGGTGCGGAAGCCTCGCACACCATCGGGGTGAACCAGGCCCTTGGGTGGGGGAGCCTCGGCCACCATCGGAAAGATGCGGGCACTAGGGTGCGGGAGCCTCGGACACCATCGGGTGAACCAGGCACCTTGGGTGCGGGAGCCTCGGTCACCATCGGGAGGATGCCAGCACTACGGTGCGGGAGCCTCGGTCACCATCGGGAAGATGCGGGCACTAGTGTGCGGGAGCCTCGGACACCATCGGGTGAACCGGGCCCTTGGGTGCGGGAGCCTCGGTCACCATCGGGAGGATGCCGGCACTACGGTGGGGAAGCCTCGGACACCATCGGGTGAACCAGGCCCTTGGGTGCGGGAGCCTCGGTCACCATCGGGTGAACCGGGCCCTTGGGTGCGGGAGCCTCGGTCACCATCGGGAGGATGCCGGCACTACGGTGGGGAAGCCTCGGACACCATCGGGTGAACCAGGCCCTTGGGTGCGGGAGCCTCGGTCACCATCGGGAGGATGCCGGCACTACGGTGGGGAAGCCTCGGACACCATCGGGTGAACCAGGCCCTTGGGTGTGAGAGCCTCGGTCACCATCGGGAGGATGCGGGCACAAGGGTGCGGAAGCCTCGCACACCATCGGGGTGAACCAGGCCCTTGGGTGGGGGAGCCTCGGTCACCATCGGGAGGATGCCGGCACAAGGGTGCGGAAGCCTCGCACACCATCGGGGTGAACCAGGCCCTTGGGTGCGGGAGCCTCGGTCACCATCGGGAGGATGGCGGCACAAGGGTGCGGAAGCCTCGCACACCATCGGGGTGAACCAGGCCCTTGGGTGGGGGAGCCTCGGCCACCATCGGAAAGATGCGGGCACTAGGGTGCGGGAGCCTCGGACACCATCGGGTGAACCAGGCACCTTGGGTGCGGGAGCCTCGGTCACCATCGGGAGGATGCCAGCACTACGGTGCGGGAGCCTCGGTCACCATCGGGAAGATGCGGGCACTAGTGTGCGGGAGCCTCGGACACCATCGGGTGAACCGGGCCCTTGGGTGCGGGAGCCTCGGTCACCATCGGGAGGATGCCGGCACTACGGTGGGGAAGCCTCGGACACCATCGGGTGAACCAGGCCCTTGGGTGCGGGAGCCTCGGTCACCATCGGGAGGATGCCGGCACTACGGTGGGGAAGCCTCGGACACCATCGGGTGAACCAGGCCCTTGGGTGCGGGAGCCTCGGTCACCATCGGGAGGATGCGGGCACAAGGGTGCGGAAGCCTCGCACACCATCGGGGTGAACCAGGCCCTTGGGTGGGGGAGCCTCGGTCACCATCGGGAGGATGCCGGCACAAGGGTGCGGAAGCCTCGCACACCATCGGGGTGAACCAGGCCCTTGGGTGCGGGAGCCTCGGTCACCATCGGGAGGATGTCGGCACAAGGGTGCTGAAGCCTCGCACACCATCGGGGTGAACCAGGCCCTTGGGTGGGGGAGCCTCGGTCACCATCGGGAAGATGCGGGCACTAGGGTGCGGGAGGCCCGCACACCATCGGGTGGGAGCCCCGCACACCATCGGGCGGGAGCCCCGCACACCATCGGGCGGGAGCTACGCACACCATCGGGTGGGAGCCCCGCACACCATCGGGCGGCAGCCCCGCACACCATCGGGCGGGAGCCCCGCACACCATCGGGACTCCTCGGTCGTGTCCCCATTTCAGACATATCAATGTCTACTGGGAGCATAGTGGGAAAGTTTTTTTAGCTCTATAGGGGGGAGCGTTGCTGGGCATCCTCGAGGCACCCAGGGGTTTGAAGCGGCATATGGTGGGGCCCGCCCCACGGCCTAGCCCCATGACCGGAGATCCCCCTCCACCGCCGGCAAGGTTCCCGGCGGTGCTCCGGCGAGTCTCCGGCGAACTTTCCGGCGAGGCTAAAAGAAGGCAACATGAGGCTAAAAGAAGGCAAAACGACCCTCCCCCACTCCGTCCCTCCCCTCCCCTCTCCCTCCATGGGGAAAATTCGATATAACTAATGTCTCGGTCGGCCGGAAAGCTTCCACGGTGGGTGGCCTTTAGGCCAAAAATCGCGATCGTCCCTCCCGATTGCCTCACAATTTGGAAAACATGGGTGAAGATAAAAGAATGACGGCTTGGTTACGGGAACAATTCCCCGAGTTGCCCCTTCGTAAAATAGCACTCCCAAGTGTAGGGAGGCTCGAACAACATCGGGCGGTCGAAGGCCCTACGGTGCGGAAGCCCCGCACACCATTGGGAGGTCCAAGGCCCTTGGGTGGGCACCATCAAGGTGCTTAGAGAAGGTGTCCCCATTTCAG
>CAUDLX010000259.1:655000-657500 GCA_958450335.1 Hibiscus tridactylites
CATCGGGAGGATGGCGGCACAAGGGTGCGGAAGCCTCGCACACCATCGGGGTGAACCAGGCCCTTGGGTGGGGGAGCCTCGGCCACCATCGGAAAGATGCGGGCACTAGGGTGCGGGAGCCTCGGACACCATCGGGTGAACCAGGCACCTTGGGTGCGGGAGCCTCGGTCACCATCGGGAGGATGCCAGCACTACGGTGCGGGAGCCTCGGTCACCATCGGGAAGATGCGGGCACTAGTGTGCGGGAGCCTCGGACACCATCGGGTGAACCGGGCCCTTGGGTGCGGGAGCCTCGGTCACCATCGGGAGGATGCCGGCACTACGGTGGGGAAGCCTCGGACACCATCGGGTGAACCAGGCCCTTGGGTGCGGGAGCCTCGGTCACCATCGGGAGGATGCCGGCACTACGGTGGGGAAGCCTCGGACACCATCGGGTGAACCAGGCCCTTGGGTGCGGGAGCCTCGGTCACCATCGGGAGGATGCGGGCACAAGGGTGCGGAAGCCTCGCACACCATCGGGGTGAACCAGGCCCTTGGGTGGGGGAGCCTCGGTCACCATCGGGAGGATGCCGGCACAAGGGTGCGGAAGCCTCGCACACCATCGGGGTGAACCAGGCCCTTGGGTGCGGGAGCCTCGGTCACCATCGGGAGGATGTCGGCACAAGGGTGCTGAAGCCTCGCACACCATCGGGGTGAACCAGGCCCTTGGGTGGGGGAGCCTCGGTCACCATCGGGAAGATGCGGGCACTAGGGTGCGGGAGGCCCGCACACCATCGGGTGGGAGCCCCGCACACCATCGGGCGGGAGCCCCGCACACCATCGGGCGGGAGCTACGCACACCATCGGGTGGGAGCCCCGCACACCATCGGGCGGCAGCCCCGCACACCATCGGGCGGGAGCCCCGCACACCATCGGGACTCCTCGGTCGTGTCCCCATTTCAGACATATCAATGTCTACTGGGAGCATAGTGGGAAAGTTTTTTTAGCTCTATAGGGGGGAGCGTTGCTGGGCATCCTCGAGGCACCCAGGGGTTTGAAGCGGCATATGGTGGGGCCCGCCCCACGGCCTAGCCCCATGACCGGAGATCCCCCTCCACCGCCGGCAAGGTTCCCGGCGGTGCTCCGGCGAGTCTCCGGCGAACTTTCCGGCGAGGCTAAAAGAAGGCAACATGAGGCTAAAAGAAGGCAAAACGACCCTCCCCCACTCCGTCCCTCCCCTCCCCTCTCCCTCCATGGGGAAAATTCGATATAACTAATGTCTCGGTCGGCCGGAAAGCTTCCACGGTGGGTGGCCTTTAGGCCAAAAATCGCGATCGTCCCTCCCGATTGCCTCACAATTTGGAAAACATGGGTGAAGATAAAAGAATGACGGCTTGGTTACGGGAACAATTCCCCGAGTTGCCCCTTCGTAAAATAGCACTCCCAAGTGTAGGGAGGCTCGAACAACATCGGGCGGTCGAAGGCCCTACGGTGCGGAAGCCCCGCACACCATTGGGAGGTCCAAGGCCCTTGGGTGGGCACCATCAAGGTGCTTAGAGAAGGTGTCCCCATTTCAGACATGGCACCCACGGGGCCCTTAGAGTGCGGCAGCCAAGCACCCCATCGGTGGGATGAACGCTCCAGGGTGTGGGAGCCTCGCACACCATCCGGGTGAACCAGGCCCTTGGGTGCGGGAGCCTCGCACACCATCGGGAGGATGCCGACACTAGGGTGCGGAATCCCCGCACACCATCGGGAGGTCCTAGGCCCTTGGGTGCAGGAGCCTCGCACACCATCGGGAGGTCGTAGGCCCTTGGGTGCAGGAGCCTCGCACACCATCGGGCGGTCCTAGGCCCTTGGGTGCAGGAGCCTCGCACACCATCGGGTGACCAGGCCCTTGGGTGCTGGAGCCTCGCACATCATCGGGAGGTCCTAGGCCCTTGGGCGCGGGAGCCTCGCACACCATCGGGTGACCAGGCCCTTGGGTGCGGGAGCCTCGCACACCATCGGGAGGATGCCGACACTAGGGTGCGGAATCCCCGCACACCATCGAGAGGTCCTAGGCCCTTGGGTGCAGGAGCCTCGCACACCATCGGGAGGTCGTAGGCCCTTGGGTGCAGGAGCCTCGCACACCATCGGGAGGTCCTAGGCCCTTGGGTGCGGGAGCCTCGCACACCATCGGGAGGTCCTAGGCCCTTGGGTGCGGGAGCCTCGCACACCATCGGGTGACCAGGCCCTTGGGTGCTGGAGCCTCGCACACCATCGGGAGGATGCCGACACTATGGTGCGGGAGCCCCGCACACCATCGGGAGGTCCTAGGCCCTTGGGTGCAGGAGCCTCGCACACCATCGGGAGGTCCTAGGCCCTTGGGTGCGGGAGCCACGCACACCATCGGGTGACCAGGCCCTTGGGTGCGGGAGCCTCGCACACCATCGGGAGGATGCCGACACTATGGTGCGGAATCCCCGCACACCATCGGGAGGTCCTAGGCCCTTGGGTGCGGGAGCCTCGCACACCATCG
>CAUDLX010000259.1:677500-680000 GCA_958450335.1 Hibiscus tridactylites
GGGAGCCTCGGTCACCATCGGGAAGATGCGGGCACTAGTGTGCGGGAGCCTCGGACACCATCGGGTGAACCGGGCCCTTGGGTGCGGGAGCCTCGGTCACCATCGGGAGGATGCCGGCACTACGGTGGGGAAGCCTCGGACACCATCGGGTGAACCAGGCCCTTGGGTGCGGGAGCCTCGGTCACCATCGGGTGAACCGGGCCCTTGGGTGCGGGAGCCTCGGTCACCATCGGGAGGATGCCGGCACTACGGTGGGGAAGCCTCGGACACCATCGGGTGAACCAGGCCCTTGGGTGCGGGAGCCTCGGTCACCATCGGGAGGATGCCGGCACTACGGTGGGGAAGCCTCGGACACCATCGGGTGAACCAGGCCCTTGGGTGTGAGAGCCTCGGTCACCATCGGGAGGATGCGGGCACAAGGGTGCGGAAGCCTCGCACACCATCGGGGTGAACCAGGCCCTTGGGTGGGGGAGCCTCGGTCACCATCGGGAGGATGCCGGCACAAGGGTGCGGAAGCCTCGCACACCATCGGGGTGAACCAGGCCCTTGGGTGCGGGAGCCTCGGTCACCATCGGGAGGATGGCGGCACAAGGGTGCGGAAGCCTCGCACACCATCGGGGTGAACCAGGCCCTTGGGTGGGGGAGCCTCGGCCACCATCGGAAAGATGCGGGCACTAGGGTGCGGGAGCCTCGGACACCATCGGGTGAACCAGGCACCTTGGGTGCGGGAGCCTCGGTCACCATCGGGAGGATGCCAGCACTACGGTGCGGGAGCCTCGGTCACCATCGGGAAGATGCGGGCACTAGTGTGCGGGAGCCTCGGACACCATCGGGTGAACCGGGCCCTTGGGTGCGGGAGCCTCGGTCACCATCGGGAGGATGCCGGCACTACGGTGGGGAAGCCTCGGACACCATCGGGTGAACCAGGCCCTTGGGTGCGGGAGCCTCGGTCACCATCGGGAGGATGCCGGCACTACGGTGGGGAAGCCTCGGACACCATCGGGTGAACCAGGCCCTTGGGTGCGGGAGCCTCGGTCACCATCGGGAGGATGCGGGCACAAGGGTGCGGAAGCCTCGCACACCATCGGGGTGAACCAGGCCCTTGGGTGGGGGAGCCTCGGTCACCATCGGGAGGATGCCGGCACAAGGGTGCGGAAGCCTCGCACACCATCGGGGTGAACCAGGCCCTTGGGTGCGGGAGCCTCGGTCACCATCGGGAGGATGTCGGCACAAGGGTGCTGAAGCCTCGCACACCATCGGGGTGAACCAGGCCCTTGGGTGGGGGAGCCTCGGTCACCATCGGGAAGATGCGGGCACTAGGGTGCGGGAGGCCCGCACACCATCGGGTGGGAGCCCCGCACACCATCGGGCGGGAGCCCCGCACACCATCGGGCGGGAGCTACGCACACCATCGGGTGGGAGCCCCGCACACCATCGGGCGGCAGCCCCGCACACCATCGGGCGGGAGCCCCGCACACCATCGGGACTCCTCGGTCGTGTCCCCATTTCAGACATATCAATGTCTACTGGGAGCATAGTGGGAAAGTTTTTTTAGCTCTATAGGGGGGAGCGTTGCTGGGCATCCTCGAGGCACCCAGGGGTTTGAAGCGGCATATGGTGGGGCCCGCCCCACGGCCTAGCCCCATGACCGGAGATCCCCCTCCACCGCCGGCAAGGTTCCCGGCGGTGCTCCGGCGAGTCTCCGGCGAACTTTCCGGCGAGGCTAAAAGAAGGCAACATGAGGCTAAAAGAAGGCAAAACGACCCTCCCCCACTCCGTCCCTCCCCTCCCCTCTCCCTCCATGGGGAAAATTCGATATAACTAATGTCTCGGTCGGCCGGAAAGCTTCCACGGTGGGTGGCCTTTAGGCCAAAAATCGCGATCGTCCCTCCCGATTGCCTCACAATTTGGAAAACATGGGTGAAGATAAAAGAATGACGGCTTGGTTACGGGAACAATTCCCCGAGTTGCCCCTTCGTAAAATAGCACTCCCAAGTGTAGGGAGGCTCGAACAACATCGGGCGGTCGAAGGCCCTACGGTGCGGAAGCCCCGCACACCATTGGGAGGTCCAAGGCCCTTGGGTGGGCACCATCAAGGTGCTTAGAGAAGGTGTCCCCATTTCAGACATGGCACCCACGGGGCCCTTAGAGTGCGGCAGCCAAGCACCCCATCGGTGGGATGAACGCTCCAGGGTGTGGGAGCCTCGCACACCATCCGGGTGAACCAGGCCCTTGGGTGCGGGAGCCTCGCACACCATCGGGAGGATGCCGACACTAGGGTGCGGAATCCCCGCACACCATCGGGAGGTCCTAGGCCCTTGGGTGCAGGAGCCTCGCACACCATCGGGAGGTCGTAGGCCCTTGGGTGCAGGAGCCTCGCACACCATCGGGCGGTCCTAGGCCCTTGGGTGCAGGAGCCTCGCACACCATCGGGTGACCAGGCCCTTGGGTGCTGGAGCCTCGCACATCATCGGGAGGTCCTAGGCCCTTGGGCGCGGGA
>CAUDLX010000259.1:700000-704111 GCA_958450335.1 Hibiscus tridactylites
GGCCCTTGGGTGCGGGAGCCTCGGTCACCATCGGGTGAACCGGGCCCTTGGGTGCGGGAGCCTCGGTCACCATCGGGAGGATGCCGGCACTACGGTGGGGAAGCCTCGGACACCATCGGGTGAACCAGGCCCTTGGGTGCGGGAGCCTCGGTCACCATCGGGAGGATGCCGGCACTACGGTGGGGAAGCCTCGGACACCATCGGGTGAACCAGGCCCTTGGGTGTGAGAGCCTCGGTCACCATCGGGAGGATGCGGGCACAAGGGTGCGGAAGCCTCGCACACCATCGGGGTGAACCAGGCCCTTGGGTGGGGGAGCCTCGGTCACCATCGGGAGGATGCCGGCACAAGGGTGCGGAAGCCTCGCACACCATCGGGGTGAACCAGGCCCTTGGGTGCGGGAGCCTCGGTCACCATCGGGAGGATGGCGGCACAAGGGTGCGGAAGCCTCGCACACCATCGGGGTGAACCAGGCCCTTGGGTGGGGGAGCCTCGGCCACCATCGGAAAGATGCGGGCACTAGGGTGCGGGAGCCTCGGACACCATCGGGTGAACCAGGCACCTTGGGTGCGGGAGCCTCGGTCACCATCGGGAGGATGCCAGCACTACGGTGCGGGAGCCTCGGTCACCATCGGGAAGATGCGGGCACTAGTGTGCGGGAGCCTCGGACACCATCGGGTGAACCGGGCCCTTGGGTGCGGGAGCCTCGGTCACCATCGGGAGGATGCCGGCACTACGGTGGGGAAGCCTCGGACACCATCGGGTGAACCAGGCCCTTGGGTGCGGGAGCCTCGGTCACCATCGGGAGGATGCCGGCACTACGGTGGGGAAGCCTCGGACACCATCGGGTGAACCAGGCCCTTGGGTGCGGGAGCCTCGGTCACCATCGGGAGGATGCGGGCACAAGGGTGCGGAAGCCTCGCACACCATCGGGGTGAACCAGGCCCTTGGGTGGGGGAGCCTCGGTCACCATCGGGAGGATGCCGGCACAAGGGTGCGGAAGCCTCGCACACCATCGGGGTGAACCAGGCCCTTGGGTGCGGGAGCCTCGGTCACCATCGGGAGGATGTCGGCACAAGGGTGCTGAAGCCTCGCACACCATCGGGGTGAACCAGGCCCTTGGGTGGGGGAGCCTCGGTCACCATCGGGAAGATGCGGGCACTAGGGTGCGGGAGGCCCGCACACCATCGGGTGGGAGCCCCGCACACCATCGGGCGGGAGCCCCGCACACCATCGGGCGGGAGCTACGCACACCATCGGGTGGGAGCCCCGCACACCATCGGGCGGCAGCCCCGCACACCATCGGGCGGGAGCCCCGCACACCATCGGGACTCCTCGGTCGTGTCCCCATTTCAGACATATCAATGTCTACTGGGAGCATAGTGGGAAAGTTTTTTTAGCTCTATAGGGGGGAGCGTTGCTGGGCATCCTCGAGGCACCCAGGGGTTTGAAGCGGCATATGGTGGGGCCCGCCCCACGGCCTAGCCCCATGACCGGAGATCCCCCTCCACCGCCGGCAAGGTTCCCGGCGGTGCTCCGGCGAGTCTCCGGCGAACTTTCCGGCGAGGCTAAAAGAAGGCAACATGAGGCTAAAAGAAGGCAAAACGACCCTCCCCCACTCCGTCCCTCCCCTCCCCTCTCCCTCCATGGGGAAAATTCGATATAACTAATGTCTCGGTCGGCCGGAAAGCTTCCACGGTGGGTGGCCTTTAGGCCAAAAATCGCGATCGTCCCTCCCGATTGCCTCACAATTTGGAAAACATGGGTGAAGATAAAAGAATGACGGCTTGGTTACGGGAACAATTCCCCGAGTTGCCCCTTCGTAAAATAGCACTCCCAAGTGTAGGGAGGCTCGAACAACATCGGGCGGTCGAAGGCCCTACGGTGCGGAAGCCCCGCACACCATTGGGAGGTCCAAGGCCCTTGGGTGGGCACCATCAAGGTGCTTAGAGAAGGTGTCCCCATTTCAGACATGGCACCCACGGGGCCCTTAGAGTGCGGCAGCCAAGCACCCCATCGGTGGGATGAACGCTCCAGGGTGTGGGAGCCTCGCACACCATCCGGGTGAACCAGGCCCTTGGGTGCGGGAGCCTCGCACACCATCGGGAGGATGCCGACACTAGGGTGCGGAATCCCCGCACACCATCGGGAGGTCCTAGGCCCTTGGGTGCAGGAGCCTCGCACACCATCGGGAGGTCGTAGGCCCTTGGGTGCAGGAGCCTCGCACACCATCGGGCGGTCCTAGGCCCTTGGGTGCAGGAGCCTCGCACACCATCGGGTGACCAGGCCCTTGGGTGCTGGAGCCTCGCACATCATCGGGAGGTCCTAGGCCCTTGGGCGCGGGAGCCTCGCACACCATCGGGTTACCAGGCCCTTGGGTGCGGGAGCCTCGCACACCATCGGGAGGATGCCGACACTAGGGTGCGGAATCCCCGCACACCATCGGGAGGTCCTAGGCCCTTGGGTGCAGGAGCCTCGCACACCATCGGGAGGTCGTAGGCCCTTGGGTGCAGGAGCCTCGCACACCATCGGGAGGTCCTAGGCCCTTGGGTGCGGGAGCCTCGCACACCATCGGGAGGTCCTAGGCCCTTGGGTGCGGGAGCCTCGCACACCATCGGGTGACCAGGCCCTTGGGTGCTGGAGCCTCGCACACCATCGGGAGGATGCCGACACTATGGTGCGGGAGCCCCGCACACCATCGGGAGGTCCTAGGCCCTTGGGTGCAGGAGCCTCGCACACCATCGGGAGGTCCTAGGCCCTTGGGTGCGGGAGCCACGCACACCATCGGGTGACCAGGCCCTTGGGTGCGGGAGCCTCGCACACCATCGGGAGGATGCCGACACTATGGTGCGGAATCCCCGCACACCATCGGGAGGTCCTAGGCCCTTGGGTGCGGGAGCCTCGCACACCATCGGGTGACCAGGCCCTTGGGTGCGGGAGCCTCGCACACCATCGGGAGGTCCTAGGCCCTTGGGTGCGGGAGCCTCGCACACCATCGGGAGGATGCCGACACTAGGGTGCGGAATCCCCGCACACCATCGGGAGGTCCTAGGCCCTTGGGTGCAGGAGCCTCGCACACCATCGGGTGACCAGGCCCTTGGGTGCGGGAGCCTCGCACACCATCGGGAGGTCCTAGGCCCTTGGGTGCGGAATCCCCGCACACCATCGGGGTGCTGAGAGAAAGTGTCCCCATTTCAGACATGTCAATGTCTACTGGGAGCAATGCTGGAAAGTTTTTTTAGCTCTTTAGGGGGTGTGATCCGCGACCCCCCTCGGCACCCCCCCAAGGGGGCCGGGCCTCAGCACCCTAGGGTGCGAGGTGGGCGCCTAGGCGTCTGCGGCTCACGCCCCATCCATCGTTCCATTCGTGGGCTTGTCCGGAGGATTCGGATTAATGGAACGATGGATGGGGCTCGGGGGGAATGAGGACCCTAAAGGAGGCAAACCGCTAGAGGCTTCGGTTTCGTCGCCGCGTGATCTTGTTGGCTCTGTGCTACTTGCCGAGACCATGTCACCCCAGTACCAGTCCTTTAGAGGAAACGGCCCACTGGGGGGTGCGAGTAGACCATCTAATGTTCACGCAATTGACGAGATTGAGGCCTCGGTTGGTTGCCTTCTCTCGGGTTCTCTCGTGCCTAGCGGTTGTGGTGTGCCCTCGCTCATTGTTTCCTCCGCTCCTCGAACGAGTCATCGTTCGTGCGAGTCGTGGACCGGTGGGCGTGGATGCTGCTGCTTGTACGCAATGGGCATGTGAGTGGTGATATGGTTGTGTGTGTCGGCAGGCTCCGTGCTACGCGCATCGAACTGTCGAGCCGCACTCCTCTTCAATAACCTCCCCTTGCGGCCGTTGTGCCCAAGGGGGGGCTCGAGGGATCCTGTGTTGCGTACCCAAATCGACGGAATTTCGGATGTATTGTCATCCCTCGTCCGTCGAGTGGCCTTGCGGCTACTCGGCGGGCCTTAGTCGTGCCCGGTGCCCCGATTGTGTCGGTCAAGATGATTCGATCATGTCGGTGCACCGGCGCTCGATCGTGCTTTCGGATGCGGAAAATCTCGTGAGCGTAGGGTCAAGGCCCCGACCGCTCGACCCTCTTGCATTTTGTCCCTCGACAC
>CAUDLX010000260.1:0-2500 GCA_958450335.1 Hibiscus tridactylites
TGATCGACTCAAGTCGGTGCACCGGGCACGACTAAGGCCCGCCGAGTAGCCGCAAGGCCACTCGACGGACGAGGGATGACAATACATCCGAAATTCCGTCGATTTGGGTACGCAACACAGGATCCCTCGAGCCCCCCCTTGGGCACAACGGCCGCAAGGGGAGGTTATTGAAGAGGAGTGCGGCTCGACAGTTCGATGCGCGTAGCACGGAGCCTGCCGACACACACAACCATATCACCACTCACATGCCCATTGCGTACAAGCAGCAGCATCCACGCCCACCGGTCCACGACTCGCACGAACGATGACTCGTTCGAGGAGCGGAGGAAACAATGAGCGAGGGCACACCACAACCGCTAGGCACGAGAGAACCCGAGAGAAGGCAACCAACCGAGGCCTCAATCTCGTCAATTGCGTGAACATTAGATGGTCTACTCGCACCCCCCAGTGGGCCGTTTCCTCTAAAGGACTGGTACTGGGGTGACATGGTCTCGGCAAGTAGCACAGAGCCAACAAGATCACGCGGCGACGAAACCGAAGCCTCTAGCGGTTTGCCTCCTTCAGGGTCCTCATTCCCCCCGAGCCCCATCCATCGTTCCATTAATCCGAATCCTCCGGACAAGCCCACGAATGGAACGATGGATGGGGCGTGAGCCGCAGACGCCTAGGCGCCCACCTCGCACCCTAGGGTGCTGAGGCCCGGCCCCCTTGGGGGGGTGCCGAGGGGGGTCGCGGATCACACCCCCTAAAGAGCTAAAAAAACTTTCCAGCATTGCTCCCAGTAGACATTGACATGTCTGAAATGGGGACACTTTCTCTCAGCACCCCGATGGTGTGCGGGGATTCCGCACCCAAGGGCCTAGGACCTCCCGATGGTGTGCGAGGCTCCCGCACCCAAGGGCCTGGTCACCCGATGGTGTGCGAGGCTCCTGCACCCAAGGGCCTAGGACCTCCCGATGGTGTGCGGGGATTCCGCACCCTAGTGTCGGCATCCTCCCGATGGTGTGCGAGGCTCCCGCACCCAAGGGCCTAGGACCTCCCGATGGTGTGCGAGGCTCCCGCACCCAAGGGCCTGGTCACCCGATGGTGTGCGAGGCTCCCGCACCCAAGGGCCTAGGACCTCCCGATGGTGTGCGGGGATTCCGCACCATAGTGTCGGCATCCTCCCGATGGTGTGCGAGGCTCCCGCACCCAAGGGCCTGGTCACCCGATGGTGTGCGTGGCTCCCGCACCCAAGGGCCTAGGACCTCCCGATGGTGTGCGAGGCTCCTGCACCCAAGGGCCTAGGACCTCCCGATGGTGTGCGGGGCTCCCGCACCATAGTGTCGGCATCCTCCCGATGGTGTGCGAGGCTCCAGCACCCAAGGGCCTGGTCACCCGATGGTGTGCGAGGCTCCCGCACCCAAGGGCCTAGGACCTCCCGATGGTGTGCGAGGCTCCCGCACCCAAGGGCCTAGGACCTCCCGATGGTGTGCGAGGCTCCTGCACCCAAGGGCCTACGACCTCCCGATGGTGTGCGAGGCTCCTGCACCCAAGGGCCTAGGACCTCCCGATGGTGTGCGGGGATTCCGCACCCTAGTGTCGGCATCCTCCCGATGGTGTGCGAGGCTCCCGCACCCAAGGGCCTGGTCACCCGATTGTGTGCGAGGCTCCCGCGCCCAAGGGCCTAGGACCTCCCGATGATGTGCGAGGCTCCAGCACCCAAGGGCCTGGTCACCCGATGGTGTGCGAGGCTCCTGCACCCAAGGGCCTAGGACCGCCCGATGGTGTGCGAGGCTCCTGCACCCAAGGGCCTACGACCTCCCGATGGTGTGCGAGGCTCCTGCACCCAAGGGCCTAGGACCTCCCGATGGTGTGCGGGGATTCCGCACCCTAGTGTCGGCATCCTCCCGATGGTGTGCGAGGCTCCCGCACCCAAGGGCCTGGTTCACCCGGATGGTGTGCGAGGCTCCCACACCCTGGAGCGTTCATCCCACCGATGGGGTGCTTGGCTGCCGCACTCTAAGGGCCCCGTGGGTGCCATGTCTGAAATGGGGACACCTTCTCTAAGCACCTTGATGGTGCCCACCCAAGGGCCTTGGACCTCCCAATGGTGTGCGGGGCTTCCGCACCGTAGGGCCTTCGACCGCCCGATGTTGTTCGAGCCTCCCTACACTTGGGAGTGCTATTTTACGAAGGGGCAACTCGGGGAATTGTTCCCGTAACCAAGCCGTCATTCTTTTATCTTCACCCATGTTTTCCAAATTGTGAGGCAATCGGGAGGGACGATCGCGATTTTTGGCCTAAAGGCCACCCACCGTGGAAGCTTTCCGGCCGACCGAGACATTAGTTATATCGAATTTTCCCCATGGAGGGAGAGGGGAGGGGAGGGACGGAGTGGGGGAGGGTCGTTTTGCCTTCTTTTAGCCTCATGTTGCCTTCTTTTAGCCTCGCCGGAAAGTTCGCCGGAGACTCGCCGGAGCACCGCCGGGAACCTTGCCGGCGGTGGAGGGGGATCTCC
>CAUDLX010000260.1:22500-25000 GCA_958450335.1 Hibiscus tridactylites
CTCCTGCACCCAAGGGCCTAGGACCTCCCGATGGTGTGCGGGGATTCCGCACCCTAGTGTCGGCATCCTCCCGATGGTGTGCGAGGCTCCCGCACCCAAGGGCCTAGGACCTCCCGATGGTGTGCGAGGCTCCCGCACCCAAGGGCCTGGTCACCCGATGGTGTGCGAGGCTCCCGCACCCAAGGGCCTAGGACCTCCCGATGGTGTGCGGGGATTCCGCACCATAGTGTCGGCATCCTCCCGATGGTGTGCGAGGCTCCCGCACCCAAGGGCCTGGTCACCCGATGGTGTGCGTGGCTCCCGCACCCAAGGGCCTAGGACCTCCCGATGGTGTGCGAGGCTCCTGCACCCAAGGGCCTAGGACCTCCCGATGGTGTGCGGGGCTCCCGCACCATAGTGTCGGCATCCTCCCGATGGTGTGCGAGGCTCCAGCACCCAAGGGCCTGGTCACCCGATGGTGTGCGAGGCTCCCGCACCCAAGGGCCTAGGACCTCCCGATGGTGTGCGAGGCTCCCGCACCCAAGGGCCTAGGACCTCCCGATGGTGTGCGAGGCTCCTGCACCCAAGGGCCTACGACCTCCCGATGGTGTGCGAGGCTCCTGCACCCAAGGGCCTAGGACCTCCCGATGGTGTGCGGGGATTCCGCACCCTAGTGTCGGCATCCTCCCGATGGTGTGCGAGGCTCCCGCACCCAAGGGCCTGGTCACCCGATGGTGTGCGAGGCTCCCGCGCCCAAGGGCCTAGGACCTCCCGATGATGTGCGAGGCTCCAGCACCCAAGGGCCTGGTCACCCGATGGTGTGCGAGGCTCCTGCACCCAAGGGCCTAGGACCGCCCGATGGTGTGCGAGGCTCCTGCACCCAAGGGCCTACGACCTCCCGATGGTGTGCGAGGCTCCTGCACCCAAGGGCCTAGGACCTCCCGATGGTGTGCGGGGATTCCGCACCCTAGTGTCGGCATCCTCCCGATGGTGTGCGAGGCTCCCGCACCCAAGGGCCTGGTTCACCCGGATGGTGTGCGAGGCTCCCACACCCTGGAGCGTTCATCCCACCGATGGGGTGCTTGGCTGCCGCACTCTAAGGGCCCCGTGGGTGCCATGTCTGAAATGGGGACACCTTCTCTAAGCACCTTGATGGTGCCCACCCAAGGGCCTTGGACCTCCCAATGGTGTGCGGGGCTTCCGCACCGTAGGGCCTTCGACCGCCCGATGTTGTTCGAGCCTCCCTACACTTGGGAGTGCTATTTTACGAAGGGGCAACTCGGGGAATTGTTCCCGTAACCAAGCCGTCATTCTTTTATCTTCACCCATGTTTTCCAAATTGTGAGGCAATCGGGAGGGACGATCGCGATTTTTGGCCTAAAGGCCACCCACCGTGGAAGCTTTCCGGCCGACCGAGACATTAGTTATATCGAATTTTCCCCATGGAGGGAGAGGGGAGGGGAGGGACGGAGTGGGGGAGGGTCGTTTTGCCTTCTTTTAGCCTCATGTTGCCTTCTTTTAGCCTCGCCGGAAAGTTCGCCGGAGACTCGCCGGAGCACCGCCGGGAACCTTGCCGGCGGTGGAGGGGGATCTCCGGTCATGGGGCTAGGCCGTGGGGCGGGCCCCACCATATGCCGCTTCAAACCCCTGGGTGCCTCGAGGATGCCCAGCAACGCTCCCCCCTATAGAGCTAAAAAAACTTTCCCACTATGCTCCCAGTAGACATTGATATGTCTGAAATGGGGACACGACCGAGGAGTCCCGATGGTGTGCGGGGCTCCCGCCCGATGGTGTGCGGGGCTGCCGCCCGATGGTGTGCGGGGCTCCCACCCGATGGTGTGCGTAGCTCCCGCCCGATGGTGTGCGGGGCTCCCGCCCGATGGTGTGCGGGGCTCCCACCCGATGGTGTGCGGGCCTCCCGCACCCTAGTGCCCGCATCTTCCCGATGGTGACCGAGGCTCCCCCACCCAAGGGCCTGGTTCACCCCGATGGTGTGCGAGGCTTCAGCACCCTTGTGCCGACATCCTCCCGATGGTGACCGAGGCTCCCGCACCCAAGGGCCTGGTTCACCCCGATGGTGTGCGAGGCTTCCGCACCCTTGTGCCGGCATCCTCCCGATGGTGACCGAGGCTCCCCCACCCAAGGGCCTGGTTCACCCCGATGGTGTGCGAGGCTTCCGCACCCTTGTGCCCGCATCCTCCCGATGGTGACCGAGGCTCCCGCACCCAAGGGCCTGGTTCACCCGATGGTGTCCGAGGCTTCCCCACCGTAGTGCCGGCATCCTCCCGATGGTGACCGAGGCTCCCGCACCCAAGGGCCTGGTTCACCCGATGGTGTCCGAGGCTTCCCCACCGTAGTGCCGGCATCCTCCCGATGGTGACCGAGGCTCCCGCACCCAAGGGCCCGGTTCACCCGATGGTGTCCGAGGCTCCCGCACACTAGTGCCCGCATCTTCCCGATGGTGACCGAGGCTCCCGCACCGTAGTGCTGGCATCCTCCCGATGGTGACCGAGGCTCCCGC
>CAUDLX010000261.1:0-22308 GCA_958450335.1 Hibiscus tridactylites
TTCTTTCTCCTTGCAACTAGAATTCAATTGGTGTCATACCTTTTATTGGACTCCTAGTACAAATAGGACTCATTGTTAGGATTAAACTCCGATTATAACTTGTTGACTTGTGGCAGGAAGGTCTTTAAAGAGTACAAGATCGGCTTACTTGCCTCGTTAAGTATTTCTTTCTTGGAGTGTTTAGTGAGATTTCTAGTTTTCTTTCTTTTGTTTTTCACCTTTGTAAATTTGAGTGTTCCAGGATGTTTCACAGAGACAAGACTCGTGCAAAACAACATGATACTTTAGGTTCTATTTATCGAAGAAAGCCTTCATTGACCAAGCCGAGGCATTCGTTCAATTTTTGTGAAGAAAGGCAAACTGACCCAAGGCGATCCGCACACACTTTGGCCATCCCAAAATTTAGAATACCTTCTTTTCAAGGAAGGTATGATCCTGATGGTTATTGTGATTGGGAAAAGAGGGTTGATTTCTTGTTTGGTTGTTACGGATATCCCGAGGAAGATCAAGCTTCATTAGTGGCCCTAAAGTTCGAGGAATATGCAGTACTATGGTGGCGTTTATTACAACGAGATAGACGTCTCAATGGTGAAGCCAAAATAAGAACATGGGATGAACTTAAAAAGGTCATGAGAGAGCGATTCGTTCCCAAACATTACCAACAAGAAGAATCCAAGACTTGTCGGAAGAAATACTCCTCTTTTGATAAAGGTACATCTCAACCTTCATCTTTTCACAACCCTACTAATACACTATTCGACTCTAGTAGTACGACGCCGAAGGAAGAAGAATCATCGCTATTCCAAAAGGATAATGAACAACCGTCGGTGAGTCATGTCGAAGAAGACCGAGGAAAGCAAGATGTCGAAGAAATTTGTTATCCTCGAGAACATGGGGAAGATGTCACTACTGAGAGTTTAACCTTACCCAATAATGAGCAAATACCCCCAGAAGATGACGTTTCGGAAGAAGAAACACTTGAACCCATAAATCAAGACAATCTTTCGTGCTTAGTAGTAAGTTCTCTTGATTCATCAACAACCTCCCAAGAAAGTAAGTGTGATTCTAACCCTTTATTTGATTCTCGTCCTATCATTATGTTAGAAACACTTCATCCTCTACAGAAATTGTATTTCGATGATATTATTTGTGAGAGGAATTGGGTATGTGAGTTATCTTGTTTGAAAAAGACCAAGAGTCAAGAGGCCGAGAGCAATAAAAGTCAAATTAATGGCCCAATTTTGGTGAGTGAAAATAAACATGAGGTAAAATTCGAACAATGTCCAAATGAAAAAGACGAGAAAAAAATAAAGAGAGATTTTTTTCGACCTAACCATAACATCATTGTTTCGAGTGGCTTTGAGTTCTTTTTTCAGGATTTTGTTGAACCATTAAGAGGAGCTCAATTGGATCATTCCACCTATGACAAAGATTCTGTTTCGATTGCCATTGCTAAACGTCCTTCTTTTACTGTTTTTGATTCGAGGACGAATCCTTTTGAGGAGTGGGGGAATGATACATGCATGGGAGGGCTAAAGCAATGCATATTGGACAATAAGTTGATTTTGTTTGTGAAGTCTGGAAAGTCGGCCAAATTGAGACGACATTTCGGATGGGATCCTGGCATTTCTGGGCAAAGTTGTCTTCTAACAAATTGACCGGCATTCAGTTACTTTTCCAACGCATCAATCGGACGTCGGGAACTCAAGATACGTCCATTTTACTGAAGACTGCGCATGCAGAAAACTGGATACGGGATTATTACGGGAATTTGTAAAATTCAGCCCAAAAGCTATTATATAAGGCTTTTGGACGAATTAGACTTAGCCCAACTTAATTATTAACATTTAAATTATGTTTTAGGGTTTTATATACTTTAGGAACCAGCCACCCTTCTCCCAAGCAACTCTTATCAACTTATCACCTGCACTTATCAGCTTATCACTTGCAGCCCAAGCACAAGGAGTTTAAAGGCTGTTTTTCTTTTATTTTTTTAATTAAATTAGGGTTTCCTAGTTTTAGCAGAAGTTATATTACTTTGGCTATCCTTCACCTATAAAAGGATGAAGCCTCCACCATTGTAAGGGAGATTATTCAGATTTTCTTTGATTTATGAAATATTTAGTGAGTTTGTTTTTACAAGTGCTGATTAGTTGTGCCTTAGAAGTCTTCTTCAACATAAGTTCGACGAGTTCTTGTGAGGGAGATCATCTTCACACTCCTGCTTGCCTAGGTAATCTCGTCTAGGAGGGTGGGTTAGAGCCGCTTGAGGTTACTTGCTTAGGTAATTGCGTCTAAGAGGGTGCCGAGGACAAAACCATCACAAATCCATCAAGCCATCTCCATCTTCAACTTCATGCCATCTCCAAAGCCATAAAGAAAGCTGAATTTTCAGATTTGTTTTATCTACCTTCTTCATCAATCTTTTTCAATCTTTTTGTTTTAGTTCTTATTATTCATCCCCTAATCTTCTGTCTTATCTTTGTTTCTTTGATTTTCCAGCCCTAAATCTGAATTTTTCAAGAAAAGTCCTTCTCTTTTCTCTTGAATTTTCAGATCTTCTCATAATCTTATTGATTGAGTCTAGAGCCCCTAGTTCTTGCAACAACTTGATTGAAGGCTTCCGAATCCAAGTTTGCGCTTTCTCTTGAAAATTTCAGATTCAAGGCTGGAAAATTAAAGAAACAAAGATAAGAAAGAAGATTAAGGAATAAATAATAAGAATTAAAATAAAAAGATTGAAAAAGGTTGAAAGAGAGGTAGATAAAACAAATCTGAAAATTCAGCTTTGTTTATGGCTATGGAGATGGCATGAAGTTGAAGATGGAGATGGCTTGATGGATTTGTGATGGTTTTGTCCTCGGCACCCTCTTAGACGCAATTACCTAAGCAAGCAACCTCAAGCGGCTCTAACCCACCCTCCTAGACGTGATTACCTAGGCAAGCAGGAGTGTGAAGATGATCTCCCTCACAAGAACTCGTCGGACTTATGTTGAAGAAGACTTCGAAGGCACAAGTAATCAGCACTTGCAAAAATAAACTCAGTAAATATTTTATTAATCCAAGAAAATCTGAATAATCTCCATTACAATGGTGGAGGCTTCATCCTTTTATAGGTGAAGGATAGCCAAAGTAATCTAACTTCTACTAAAACTAGGAAACCCTAATTTAATTAAAAAAATAAAAGAAAAACAGCCTTTAAACTCCTTGTGCTTGGGCTGCAAGTGATAAGCTGATAAGTGCAGGTGATAAGTTGATAAGAGTTGCTTGGGAGAAGGGTGGCTGGTTCCTAAAGTATATAAAACCCTAAAAACATAATTTAAATGTTAATAATTAAGTTGGGCTAAGTCTAATTCGTCCAAAAGCCTTATATAATAGCTTTTGGGCTGAATTTTACAAATTCCCGTAATAATCCCGTATCTAGTTTTCTGCATGCGCAATCTTCAGTAAAATGAACGTATCTTGAGTTCCCGATGTCCGATTGATGCGTTTCAAGATGCGTTGGAAAGATAACTGAATGCCGGTCAATTTGTTAGAAGACAACTCTGCCCAGAAATGCCAGGATCAGATCCGAAATGTCGTCTCAAGTTGACTGACTTTCTAGACTTCACAAACAGATTCAACTTCTTGTCCAATATGCATTGCTTTAGCCCTCCCATGCATGTATCAACCTGTTTCGCGGTCCGTTTTGAAGAGGTTTCAGACGATGGGGTCTAAATAGGCCTTACAATGGACCCGTTGGAATTTTAACTGAGTAAAAAGTACAAAAATTGAGGTTTTGTAGTATAATCGTGTCGAAATGCACATAATCAAGCATATGAACTCCTACAATTTGATAAAAACCTTATTTTGCATTCTGTTTGTTATAGGTTTCTGTCTTGCGTGTCTAAATAGGCCTCACAATGGACCTGTTGGAATTTTACTCGAGTAAAAAGTACATAAATTGAGTTTTCAAAATATCATCGTGTCGAAATGCTTGTAATCAAGTATATGAACTCCTAAAATTTTATAAAACCTATTTTTGCAGTCAGTTTTTTATAGGTTTTGCTTTTGCGGGTCTAAATAGGCCTCACAATGACCCGTTGGAATTTTAACTAAGTAAAAAGTACAGGAATTGAGTTTTTGCAATATAATCGTGTCCAAATGCTCATTATCAAGTATATGAACTCGTAAAATTTGATTAAGCCTTATTTTGCAGTCCGTTTGTTATAGGTTTCGGTGGAGTGGGTCTAATTAGGCCTTATAATGGACCCGTTGGAATTTTAACTGAGTTAAAAGTACATAAATTGAGTTTTTGCAATATCATCGAGTCGAAATGCTCGTAATGAAGTATATGAACTCCTAAAAATTGATAAAACCTTGTTTTTGTGGTCCGTTTGTTATAGGTTTCGGAAGAGCGGGTCTAAATAGGCCTAACAATGGATCCGTTGGAATTTTACTTGAATAAAAAGTACAGAAATTGAATTTTTGCAATATAATTGTGTTGAAATACTAGTAATTAAGCATTTGAACTCCTAAAATTTGATTAAAACTTGTTTCGCGGTCTGATTTGTGGAGGTTTCAGACGAGCGTGTCTAAAGAGGCCTAAAATGGATCGATTTGAATTTTACTTGAATAAAAACTACAGAAATTGAATTTTTGCAATATAATCGTGTTGAAATACTCGTAATCAAGGATTTGAACTCCTAAAATTTAATTAAAACTTGTTTCGCGGTCCGATTTGTAGAGGTTTCAGACGAGCGTGTCTAAATAGGCCTTAAAATGGACCAATTTGAATTTTAATTCAATAAAAAGTACAGAAATTGAATTTTTGCAATATAATCGTGTTAAAATACTAGTAATCAAGCATTTGAACTCCTAAAAATTGATTAAAACTTGTTTCGCGGTCCGATTTGTAGAGGATTCAGACGAGCGGGTCTAAATAGGCCTTAAAATGGACCAATTTGAATTTTACTTGAATAAAAACTACATAAATTGAATTTTTGCAATATAATCGTGTTGAAATACTTGTAATCAAGCATATGAACTCCTAAAACTTTATTAAAACTTGTTTCGCGGTCTGTTTTGAAGAGGTTTCAGACGAGGGGGTCTAAATAGGCCTTACAATGTACCCGTTGGAATTTTAACTGAGTAAAATGTACAGAAATTGAGGTGTTGTAGTATAATCGTGTCGAAATGCTCATAATCAAGTATATGAACTCCTACAATTTGATAAAACCTTGTTTTGCATTCTGTTTGTTATAGGTTTCGGTCTTGCGGGTCTAAATAGGCCTCACAATGGACCTGTTGAAATTTTACTCGAGTAAAAAGTACATAAATTGAGTTTTAGCAATGTCATCGTGTCGAAATGCTCGTAATCAAGTATATGAACTCCTAAAATTTTATAAAACCTAGTTTTACTGTCAGTTTTTTATAGGTTTTGCTTTTGCGGATCTAAATAGGCCTCACAATGGACCCGTTGGAATTTTAACTGAGTAAAAAGTACAGAAATTGAGTTTTTGCAATATAATCGTGTCAAAATGCTCATAATCAAGTATATGAACTCGTAAAATTTGATTAAGCCTTATTTTGCGGTCCGTTTGTTATAGCTTTCGGTGGAGCGGGTCTAATTAGGCCTTATAATGGACCCGTTGGAATTTTAACTAAGTAAAAAGTACATAAATTGAGTTTTTGCAATATCATCGTGTCGAAATGCTCGTAATCAAGTATATGAACTCCTAAAATTTGATAAAACCTTGTTTTTGTTGTTCGTTTGTTATAGGTTTCGGAAGAGCGGGTCTAAATAGGCCTTAAAATGGACCTTTTGGAATTTTACTTGAATAAAAAGTACAGAAATTGAATTTTAGCAATATAATCGTGTTGAAATACTAGTAATCAAGCATTTGAACTCCTAAAATTTGATTAAAACTTGTTTCGCGGTCCGATTTGTAGAGGTTTCAGACGAGCGGGTCTAAATAGGCCTTAAAATGGACCAATTTGAATTTTACTTGAATAAAAACTACATAAATTGAATTTTTGCAATATAATCGTGTTGAAATACTCGTAATCAAGCATTTGAACTCCTAAAATTTTATTAAAACTTGTTTCGCGGTCCGTTTTGAAGAGGTTTTAGACGATGGGGGTCTAAATAGGCCTTACAATGGACCCGTTGGAATTTTAATAGAGTAAAAAGTACAGAAACTGAGGTTTTGTAGTATAATCGTGTCGAAATGCTCATAATCAAGTATATGAACTCCTACAATTTGATAAAACCTTGTTTTGCATTCTATTTGTTATAGGTTTCGGTCTTGCGAGTCTAAATAGGCCTCAAAATGGACATGTTGGAATTTTACTCGAGTAAAAAGTACATAAATTGAGTTTTTGCAATATCATCGTGTCGAAATGCTCGTAATCAAGTATATGAACTCCTAAAATTTGATAAAAACCTAGTTTTGCTGTCAGTTTTTTATAGGTTTTCCGGATCTAAATAGGCCTCACAGTGGACCCGTTGGAATTTTAAATGAGTAAATAGTACAGAAATTGAGTTTTTGCAATATAATTGTGTCAAAATGCTCATAATCAAGTATATGAACTCGTAAAATTTGATTAAGCCTTATTTTGCGGTCCGTTTGTTATGGCTTTCGGTGGAGCGGGTCTAATTAGGCCTTATAATGGACCCGTTGGAATTTTAACTGAGTAAAAAGTACATAAATTGAGTTTTTGCAATATCATCGTGTCGAAATGCTCGTAATCAAGTATATGAACTCCTAAAATTTGATAAAACCTTGTTTTTGTTGTCTGTTTGTTATAGGTTTCGGAAGAGCGGGTCTAAATAGGCCTAACAATGGATCTGTTGGAATTTTACTTGAATAAAAAGTACAGAAATTGAATTTTTGCAATATAATTGTGTTGAAATACTAGTAAACAAGCATTTGAGCTCCTAAAATTTGATTAAAACTTGTTTCGCGGTCTGATTTGTGGAGGTTTCAGACGAGCGTGTCTAAATAGGCCTAAAATGGACCGATTTGAATTTTACATGAATAAAAACTACATAAATTGAATTTTTGCAATATAATCGTGTTGAAATACTCGTAATCAAGCATTTGAACTCCTAACATTTGATTAAAACTTGTTTCGCGGTCCGATTTGTAGAGGTTTCAAACGAGCGGGTCTAAATAGGCTTTAAAATGGACCAATTTGAATTTTACTTGAATAAAAAGTACAGAAATTGAATTTTTGCCATATAATCGTGTTTAAATACTTGTAATCAAGCATTTGAATTCCTAAGATTTGATTAAAACTTGTTTCGCGGTCCGATTTGTAGAGGTTTCAGACGAGCGGGTCTAAATAGGCCTCAAAATGGACCAATTTGAATTTTACTTGAATAAAAAGTACAGAAATTGAATTCTTGCAATATAATCGTGTTGAAATACTCGTAATCAAGCATATGAACTCCTAAAAATTTATTAAAACTTGTTTCGCGGTCCGTTTTGAAGAGATTTCAGACGAGGGGATCTAAATAGGCCTTACAGTGGACCCGTTGGAATTTAACTAAGTAAAAAGTACAGAAATTGAGGTTTTGTAGTATAATCGTGTCGAAATGCTCATAATCAAGTATATGAACTCCTACAATTTGATAAAACCTTGTTTTGCATTCTGTTTGTTATAGGTTTCGGTCTTGCTGGTCTAAATAGGCCTCACAATGGACATGTTGGAATTTTACTCGAGTAAAAAGTACATAAATTGAGTTTTTGCTATATCATCGTGTCGAAATGCTCGTAATCATGTATAATAACTCCTAAAATTTGATAAAACCTAGTTTTGCGGTCAGTTTTTTATAGGTTTTGCTTTTGCGGGTCTAAATAGGCCTCACAATGGACCCGTTAGAATTTTAACTGAGTAAAAGGTACAAAAATTGAGTTTTTGCAATATAATCGTTTCAAAATGATCATAATCAAGTATATGAACCCGTAAAATTTGATTAAGCCTTATTTTGCGGTCCGTTTGTTATAGGTTTCCGTGGAGCAGGTCTAATTAGGCCTTATAATGGACCCGTTGGAATTTTAACTGAGTAAAAAGTACATAAATTGAGTTTTTGCAATATCATCGTGTTGAAATGCTCGTAATCAAGTATATGAACTCCTAAAATTTGATAAAACATTGTTTTTGTTGTCCGTTTGTTATAGGTTTCGGAAGAGCGGGTCTAAATAGGCCTAACAATGGATCTGTTGGAATTTTACTTGTATAAAAAGTACAAAAATTGAATTTTTGCAATATATTTGTGTTGAAATACACAATATGAAAAAAAGAAATATTTCCCCAAGCTCCACTTAAAATTGAATGTTGAATTAATTATTATAAGGCAGCCTCCAAAATGAAGCGGCACGGGGGAGCAGGCGCTGGAGTCAGGCGAACGTAGGCGGAGCAGGATCGGAGAAAGGGCGAAACGATGTTTATTGATAGAGTGAGAAGAAGGATCCTCCCTTCTACTCTTAGGGAAGCTTCCAGGGACTACGGGGAAGTTAAGGACGTCTTCATCGTGTACAGGAACAGAAGAAGGGAAGGAAAACCGTTTACGTTTGCCTTCGTAAGGTTTTTTGAGAAGTCGGCAGCCAGGAGAGCAGTGATGAACGCTCACAGCAGAAGGATGGACGGGTTTTTCATCACGGTTTTCCACTCGAAGGACAGTGGCCGTGAGCGGCAGAACCAGGCAGTGCGCGGAAAGCGAATGGGCACTCCAGGCTTGAGAGAGGCTTTTAGGGACGGTCGATCATTCAAGGACGTGCTAGTGGGAAAGCCAAACCTCACTAAGAATGCCCCTGTCCCGTCACCGCAAATGCAGGTGAAAATCTGCCCTGTGAATGCTTCAGTGGAAGTCCCATACCGTGTTAACCCTCTCGTAGAGGAGGAGTGGGGGAAGCTTACTCTGGTGGGTCAGCTCAAGGGCATGTACAATGTGGAAATGGTTCAACAAGCTCTGGATTCGGACGGGTTGAAATGCAAAGTCTGCGAATGGTCTGGATTTTTTGTTGTTATCAGGTTCGAGGAGGAAGGCGAATTGCAGAGGTTTATGAACGAGAAGGACATGTTAATGAGGCTGTGGTTCAAAGATATCGATTACCTGAGCTCTTTCGAGGGTAATAAGAAGCTGAAAGTGTGGGCGAATTTGGTCGGAGTTCCGCTATCAGTCTGTAAATGGGAAAGTATGCTGGGTAAGAGTATCCACGTCGGAATACGAAGATGAGAGAGCATGGATCGACGATGACAGTCCAACGGACGAGGGTGGGGAAGCCTCCGGCAGTCAATGCATGGGAAACTCTCTTTCTGGAAATGAAAGGTTGCATGGGGAAGAGGCAGACTTCTTGGAAACAAACGAGCCGCCACAAGTTCCACGTGGTCTAATGCAAGCTGAGAGGGTTGTTGGGCTAAGCGATGGGCCGGAAGGAAATAGCATTGAGGAAGTTGAAGATCCTGGGCTAAGTCCAGTTGTAAATAACGTGCGGTCTGGGCCACCGACAGACGAGGAGCTTTTGGACATAGAAGTCAATATTCAACAGGACCCATCAAGGTCAATCTCAGTTGAAAGCCTGCCAAAATCCCCGTCTTTTGATAGTAGTACGAGATTATTCTCTGTAAGAACTAAGTTCCTTCGATGTAGTCGAGGGGATATTTCAGTTCCAAATAATTCTACCTCCAACAGCGCCCAGGAGTGGATGGAAAAGTCCACCGGAAGTATGAACAAGATCAGACAGATGATCCCCGGGCCTGGGAAAGACCGGCGTGGAAACCCAGGTAAGGGCTCTATTCAACACATCTCGGCCGACAAAAGTCCTGGCGTTCTTGTTGTTGTCCCGGACCAGACTAACCCGGCGGTTGGCTTGCTTTCCGAAGCACGAGAATCTGTAGAAGTTTGTAATACGCTGGGACTCAGATTTAAGGCCAACGAAAGCACAATGGTGAAGAAGTTTATGGAAATCGCGCAAGGGAAGGGGCGTACCGAATGAGGGGAAACGAGATGAGCCCTGATTGATCGTGTGTGTTTCCGAACCTATACATCTATGTTAAATTGCACAACTCTTTTCTTATCTTGGAACATAAGGGGTCTGGGCAGTAGGGTGAAGAAAGGTGCCGTCAGAAAATTAGTTAGAAGGGAGAAACCTCGTGTCCTAATGCTACAGGAAACAAAAGCTAGGAGTGTTGATGACAGTCTGGTCAAGTTTGTTTGTGGAGACGTTAGAGAATGGCAGTGTGTTTTTGCCCCGGCGGAGGGATCTTTAGGAGGCATCGCTACTATTTGGGATAAGGAATTTTTTGAGTTAGAAACAAAAGTGGTGAACAAAAGTTTTGTCATCATCCAGTGATGCATCAAATCGGTGAAGACAAGGTGTACAATTGTTAATGTGTATGCTGCTAATGACAATGAGGAAAGGGAATCTATGTTTTCTGAGTTGAAGTCTCTGTTTGCAAACTCGAGCAGTCCTTTTCTCATAGGGGGCGACTTTAACATTATAAGGAGAAAGGAGGAGAAGAGTGGTGTGTCGTTTAATAGAATGGCTATGGAGGCTTTTTTGAACTTTATTGATAGCCTCGCTTTAATTGATCTTCCCCTATCTGGCGGTCAGTTCACATGGTCAAGTTTGAGAGACTTACCCTCTTATAGCCGTTTGGACAGATTCTTGATTTCCCCTGAACTTCTGGGGAAATGGCCAAACGTAATACAGCAGCTGTTACCTAGAAGCATTTCGGATCACAACTCTATTGCACTTTGTGGGGATGAAACGGATTGGGAACCCAAGCCGTTTAGATGGTTCAATCATTGGAATGACGATAAAGATATCCAGCAAGTAATAGCTAAGGTATGCCAGGAGGATTCTGCCCCAAATATTGGCGGTACTCTGAGAAATTGCAAAGCAGCGACGAAGTTGTGGTTTCGTAATAAGGTTGTTGGGGATGTTGAGTCTACCCACCAGATCGAGAATATGCTCATGGAAAAAGAAAGGGAGGTTCAATCGGGAGGGGCTGATCCCAGTTCATTAAAAGCACTGGAGGAATTATGAAAGAAACTATGGAGTCGATACAGGATCGAAGAACTTGAATGGTTACAAAAGTCTAGAACAAAGTGGTTCCAGGCGGGCGATCGCAACACCAAATATTTCCATACGGTGGCATCTTCAAGGCAAAGAAAAAATCAGATTCGCTCACTATGCGTAAATGGTCGGGTGATACAAGATCCAGATCAAATCAAAGAAGCCATTGTTCATCAGTTCAACCAAAGCTACAATCTCGCACCCACTATTCCCCTGAAGAGCCTCGACTGTAATGTCAGCAGCATCTCCCCAGCACAAGCTGCGTTTATAGAGAGGAAGTTCTCGGTACAGGAAATTGAGGAGGCGTTGCAGTCCATGGATGGATCGCGCGCCCCTAGCCCTGATGGTTTCAACGTTAATTTTTTAAAGAAATTTTGGGGCAGCGTAAAAGATAAAGTGTGGGAATTTTTTGCCAACTTTTATAATTATCAACACTTTGACCAGCCGCTCAACCACTCGTTTATTGTGTTAATTCCCAAGAAACATAATCCGGTTGGCATCGGGGATTATCGCCCCATCAGTTTAGTGGGGTGTATATACAAGTTGTTGGCGAAAGTTCTTTCGCGCAGGCTGAAGGCGTGCATGGGTGATCTCATAGGCGATACTCAATTTTCCTTTTGTCCGGGGAAGCAGTTGCTGGACTGTTCCTTGATTTCTAACGAGACTATTGACTTCATTCGAAGGAGGGGACTGTCGGGGGTGCTCTTTAAGGCTGACTTCAGTAAAGCTTACGATACACTAGATTGGGGATTTCTCATGTTCATGCTGGAAAAGATGGCGTTCGGGCGATCGTGGCGCAAGTGGATTTTTCACTGTATTTCCACCGCTTCGATATCGGTCTTGGTCAACGGGTCTCCCACGCGAAGCTTTAAGATTAAGAGGGGCCTGAGACAGGGGTGCCCCCTGTCACCTATGCTATTTAATTTGGCGGCAGAAGGTTTGAGTATATTGTTGAAGAAAGCAGCGTCTCTTGGCTTCTATACTGGAGTAAATTTTGGCGGAAAGGAAGTATCCATCACCCACTTTCAATTCGCGGACGACCTAATAGTGATGTGCGGAGACAGCAAGACTGAAATTACCAATATTATCAGAATTTTACGGGGCTTTGAAATCGCGTCTGGCTTAAAATTGAATTTAGCCAAATCGTCCTTAATTGGCATTAATGTCGAGTATTCAAGAATCCAGGCATGGGCAGAGTCTATAGGGTGTAGGCGTGAAGATCTTCCATGCTCTTACTTGGGTCTACCTCTAGGCGTAACCAAGAATTCATATGCCTTATGGAGTCCAGTTATTGAAAGCTTCGAAAGCCGGTTTGCGGGATGGAAATCTAAGCTCCTGTCGTTAGGAGGAAGAATTACTCTGGTTAAGGCGGTGCTCGCAAACCTCTCGGTCTTCTACATGTCTCTCTTCCATATGCCAGCAGCGGTGAGTTCAAAGTTGAATATGTTAGTTGCTAAGTTTATATGGGGCGGTTTGGACAATAAGAAGATTCATTGGCTAAGTTGGGAGACCCTGTGTAAACCCAAAGCTAGTGGGGGCTTAGGTTTGTGTGATTTTGCAACAAAAAATACTGCTCTTTTGTTGAAATGGTTGTGGAGGTACGGTTCTGAATACAATAAGTTGTGGCGTAAGGTTATTAACGCCAAGTACGAGAAGGACTCAAATCGCCTTTTGCCAATGAATATTCAGAAACCAAACCATTCCTGGATTTGGAGACAGATCACAAAACCTTTAGGTGCTCAGGAGGGACATTTTAAAAACAATATCACATTTGTTGTAGGTAATTGCGACAGGGTGAATTTTTGGAATGACTGTTGGGCGTTGCCGCAACCTTTGAAGAATGTATATCCTAGAATGTATGCATTGGCTGTTTGCAAGCAAGGCACCATCTCTCAATTCAGGATATTTGAAAATGGCAGTTGGAGATGGTCTATCGCTCTGAGACGTAATCTGTTCGATTTGGAAAAAGGGGCTTGGAATGGTATGATGGCGTTACTGGAAAACTTTAAACCAAGTCAGGTGGGGGAGGACTCAGTTCGATGGATAGCTAGTTCCAACGGATGCTATTCTCCAGCAAGTTACTGTAAAACGCTGACTAGCAACGGTGGAAACTCGGACCAGATTTGGAAAGAAGTATGGTCGAATGTGGCTCCTCCCAAGGTCAAGGCATTTGTCTGGAAACTTCTCCATGGGCGTATTCCCATAAAGTCTGAGTTAAAGAAAAGGGTATGTCTATCGAACCCAAATGAGAATTGCACATTTGGATGCAACACCCCTGAAACGGTAAATCATACTTTCTGTGAATGTCCTATGGCTTGGGGTTTGTGGATGAGGTGGTGCAGGCTGCGAGGCGTGTCTTTTGTATTACCGAGAGGTCCGAAAGAACTATTGAGGTGTTGGAGGTTAGCGATGCAGGGGTTCAAGGAGCCAGAGGTAGAGTTGCTGATTTTCTTTAGTGCGGTATGGACCATCTGGTTGTGCAGGAATGAATCGGTTTTCCGAGGAGCAAGAGTTGGCGAAGAGGACTTGTTCCAGTTATCATTATTTCGCGTAAGCAGTTGGGGCAAGGCTAAGTGGGGTGACAATTTTCCCAGCCCATCAGTCATCGTGTGTAGCAGTGAGGCTCTGCTGGACGTCTCCATTGCCAAGCCTAAGCATTTCAGAGAAACTTGGGAGCTTCCTGAACAAGGCTATGTCAAGTTCAACATAGATGGTGTTGTTAGCGGAAGCTTCGGACCAGTAGGGATCGGAGGAGCCTTAAGAGATCATTCCGGCAAACTGGTATGTTACTTCTCCAAAAACGTTGGCATGTTGGATGTCACAACCACAGAATTGCTAGCATTTAGGGAGGCGGCAGGGATATATAAAGAGTATTTCGGGGCCGTGTATCCGAATCTTGTGATTGAAAGTGATAGCGCTAATGCCGTATTCTGGATAAAAATGATTTCATGTCCCCTACGATATATAGAGACATCATCGACAGTATCCTAGCAAATCTTCAGGGGTCGAAATGGCAGGTTAGAAGTATTCCTAGGGAGGCGAACATTTTGGCGGATAGCTTTGCCAAGAGGGGAATAGGGAGGACGGTTAATCTGCTGGAGTTTTGCCATAACGTGGAAGGAATAAGCGCTGTAAGCATAGCTGAGGTGTAGCAAAACCTCCGGGGAAGAGCTGTCGTTAATGCTGGGTAAAAGTAAGGTGCGCTGTGAGATGGAGGTACGAGGTGAACGCGAGACTGACGCCCTAAGCTTGTGGCATTTCCGCGACCAGGCTCAGCACAGCAGGGCTTAATCTAGTGTGAAATGGTCCAGATTGTGTAAGGTGCAGGCAACCCTGTTGTAAAACAAGATTGTATCAGTGTTAAGCATCGGCTTGGAGCACTCTTTTTTCCCCATTCTAGGTTAGGGGGGTTTTTTAATGAGGCCTAAGCCGATGCTGAGATGTTTCGAACATTATCGACTCAATAAGATTTGTGTTTCAAAAAAATTGTGTTGAAATACTAGTAATCAAGCATATGAACTCCTAAAATTTGATTAAAACTTGTTTTGCTATATGATTTGTAGAGGTTTCAGACGAGCGGGTCTAAATAGGCCTAAAACGAACCAATTTTAATTTTACTTGAATAAAAACTACAAAAATTGAATTTTTGCAATATAATCGTGTTGAAATACTCGTAATCAAGCATTTGAACTCCTAAAATTTGATTAAAACTAGTTTCGAGGTCCGATTTGTAGAGGTTTCAGACGAGCGGGTCTAAATAGGCCTTAAAATGGACCAATTTGAATTTTACTTGAATAAAAAGTACAGAAATTGAATTTTTGCAATATAATCGTGTTGAAATACTAGTAATCAAGCATTTGAACTCCTTAAATTTGATTAAAACTTGTTTCGCGGTCCGATTTGTAGACGTTTCAGACGAGCGGGTCTAAATAGGCCTTAAAATGGACCAATTTGAATTTTACTTGAATAAAAACTACAGAAATTGAATTTTTGCAATATAATCGTGTTGAAATACTCGTAATCAAGTATATGAACTCCTAAAAATTTATTAAAACCTGTTTCGCGGTCCATTTTGAAGAGGTTTCAGACGAGAGGGTCTAAATAGGCCTTACAATGGACCAGTTGGAATTTCAACTGAGTAAAAAGTACAGAAATTGAGGTTTTGTAGTATAATCGTTTCGAAATGCTCGTAATCAAGTATATAAACTCCTAAAATTTGATAAAACCTTGTTTTGCATTCTGTTTGTTATAGGTTTCGGTATTGCGGGTCTAAATAGGCCTCACAATGGACCTGTTTGAATTTTTCTCGAGTAAAAAGTACATAAATTGAATTTTAGCAAAATCATCGTGTCGAAATGCTCGTAATCAAGTATATGAACTCCTAAAATTTGATAAAACCTAGTTTTGCGGTCAGTTTTTTATAGGTTTTGCTTTTGCGGGTCTAAATAGGCCTCACAATGGACCCGTTGGAATTTTAACTGAGTAAAAAGTACAGAAATTGAGTTTTTGCAATATAATCGTGTCAAAATGCTCATAATAAAGTATATGAACTCGTAAAATTTTATTAACCCTTATTTTGCGGTACGTTTGTTATAGGTTTTGGTGGAGCAGGTCTTATTAGGCCTTATAACGGACCCGTTGGAATTTTAACTGAGTAAAAAGTACATAAATTGAGTTTTTGCAATATCATCGTGTCGAAATGCTCGTAATCAAGTATATGAACTCCTAAATTTTGATAAAACCTTGTTTTTTTTGTCCGTTTGTTATAGGTTACGGATGAGCAGGTCTAAATAGGCCTAACAATGGATCTTTTGGATTTTTTCTTGAATAAAAAGTACAGAAAATGAACTTTTGCAATATAATTGTGTTCAAATACTAGTAATCAAGCATTTGAACTCCTAAAATTCGATTAAAACTTGTTTCGCGATATGATTTGTAGAGGTTTCAGACGAGCGGGTCTAAATAGGCCTAAAATGGACCAATTTGAATTTTACTTGAATAAAAACTACAGAAATTGAATTTTTGCAATATAATCGTGTTGAAATACTCGTAATCAAGCATTTGAAAATCCTAAAATTTGATTAAAACTTGTTTCACGGTCCGATTTGTAGAGGTTTCAGACGAGCGGGTCTAAATAGGCCTTAAAATGGACCAATTTGAATTTTACTTGAATAAAATGTACAAAAATTGAACTTTTGCCATATAATCGTGTTTAAATACTTGTAATCAAGCATTTGAACTCCTAAAATTTGATTAAAACTTGTTTCGCGGTCCGATTTGTAGAGGTTTCAGACGAGCGGGTCTAAATAGGCCTCAAAATGGACCAATTTGAATTTTACTTGAATAAAAACTATAGAAATTGAATTTTTGCAATATAATCGTGTTGAAATACTCGTAATCAAGCATATGAACTCCTAAAAATTTATTAAAACTTTTTTTGCGGTCCGTTTTGAAGAGGTTTCAGACGAAGGGGTCTAAATAGGCCTTACAGTGGACCCGTTGGAATTTAACTGTGTAAAAAGTACAGAAATTGAGGTTTTGTAGTATTTTCGTGTCGAAATGCTCATAATCAAGTATATGAACTCCTACAATTTGATAAAACCTTGTTTTGCATTCTGTTTGTTATAGGTTTCGGTCTTGCGGGTCTAAATAGGCCTCACAATGGACATGTTGGAATTTTACTCGAGTAAAAAGTACATAAATTGAGTTTTTGCAATATCATCGTGTCGAAATGCTCCTAATCAAGTATAATAACTCCTAAAATTTGATAAAACCTAGTTTTGCGGTCAGTTTTTTATAGGTTTTGCTTTTGCGGGTCTAAATAGGCCTCACAATGGACCCGTTGGAATTTTAACTGAGTAAAAGGTACAGATATTGAGTTTTTGCAATATAATCTTGTCAAAATGATCATAATCAAGTATATGAACTCGTAAAATTTGATTATGCCTTATTTTGCGGTCCGTTTGTTATAGGTTTCAGTGGAGCGGGTCAAATTAGGCTTTATAATGGACCCGTTGGAATTTTAACTGAGTAAAAAGTACATAAATTGAGTTTTTGCAATATCATCGTGTCGAAATGCTCGTAATCAAGTATATGAGCTCCTAAAATTTGATAAAACCTTGTTTTTGTTGTCCGTTTGTTATAGGTTTTGGAAGAGCGGGTCTAAATAGGCCTAACAATGGATCTGTTGGAATTTTACATGAATAAAAAGTACAGAAATTGAATTTTTGCAATATAATTGTGTTGAAATACTAGTAATGAAGCATATGAACTCCTAAAATTTGATTAAAACTTGTTTCGCTATATGATTTGTAGATGTTTCAGACGAGCGGGTCTAAATAAGCCTAAAATGAACCAATTTGAATTTTACTTGAATAAAAACTACAGAAATTGAATTATTTCAATATAATCGTGTTGAAATACTCGTAATCAAGCATTTGAAGTCTAAAATTTGATTAAAACTTGTTTTGCGGTCCGATTTGTAGAGGTTTCAAACGAGCGGGTCTAAATAGGCCTTAAAATTGACCAATTTGAATTTTACTTGAATAAAAAGTACAGAAATTGAATTTTGGCAATATAATCATGTTGAAATACTAGTAATCAAGCATTTTAACTCCTTAAATTTGATTAAAACTTGTTTCGCGGACCGATTTGTAGACGTTTCAGACGAGCGGGTCTAAATAGGCCTTAAAATGGACCAATTTTAATTTTACTTGAATAAAAACTACAGAAATTGATTTTTGCGGTCCGTTTTGAAGAGGTTTCAGACGAGGGGGTCTAAATAGGCCTTACAATGGACCAATTGGAATTTTAACTGAGTAAAAAGTACAGAAATTGAGGTTTTGTAGTATACTCGTGTCGAAATGCTCATAATCAAGTATATGAACTCCTAAAATTTGATAAAAACTTGTTTTGCATTCTCTTTGTTATGGGTTTCGGTATTGCGGGTCTAAATAGGCCTCACAATGGACCTGTTGGAATTTTTCTCGAGTAAAAAGTACATAAATTGAGTTTTAGCAATATCATCGTGTCGAAATGCTCGTAATCAAGTATATGAACTCCTAAAATTTGATAAAACCTAGTTTTGCGGTCAGTTTTTTATAGGTTTTGCTTTTGCGGGTATAAATAGGCCTCACAATGGACCCGTTGGAATTTTAACTGAGTAAAAAGTACAGAAATTGAGTTTTTGCAATATAATCATGTCAAAATGCTCATAATAAAGTATATGAACTCGTAAAATTTTATTAACCCTTATTTTGTGGTCCGTTTGTTATAGGTTTCGATGGAGCGGGTCTAATTAGGCCTTATAATGGACCCGTTGGAATTTTAACTGAGTAAAAAGTACATAAATTGAGTTTTTGCAATATCATCGTGTCGAAATGCTCGTAATCAAGTATATGAACTCCTTAAATTTGATAAAACCTTGTTTTTGTTGTCCGTTTGTTATAGGTTTCGGAAGAGCGGGTCTAAATAGGCCTAACAATGGATCTGTTGGAATTTTACATGAATAAAAAGTACAGAAATTGAATTTTTGCAATATAATTGTGTTGAAATACTAGTAATGAAGCATATGAACTCCTAAAATTTGATTAAAACTTGTTTCGCTATATGATTTGTAGAGGTTTTAGACGAGCGGGTCTAAAGAGGCCTAAAATGAACAAATTTGAATTTTACTTGAATAAAAACTACAAAAATTGAATTTTTGCAATATAACCGTGTTGAAATACTCTTAATCAAGCATTTGAACTCTAAAATTTGATTAAAACTTTTTTTGCGGTCCGATTTGTAGAGGTTTCAGACGAGCGGGTCTAAATAGGCCTTAAAATGGACCAATTTGAATTTTACTTGAATAAAAACTACAAAAATTGAATTTTTGCAATATAATCGTGTTGAAATACTCGTAATCAAGCATATGAACTCCTAAAAATTTATTAAAACTTGTTTCACGGTCAGTTTTGAAGAGGTTTCAGACGAGGGGGTCTAAATAGGCCTTACAGTGGACCCATTGGAATTTAACTATGTAAAAAGTATAGAAATTGAGGTTTTGTAGTATTATCGTGTCGAAATGCTCATAATCAAGTATATGAACTCCTACAATTTGATAAAACCTTGTTTTGCATTCTGTTTGTTATAGGTTTCGGTCTTGCGGGTCTAAATAGGCCTCATAATGGACATTTTGGAATTTTACTCGAGTAAAAAGTACATAAATTGAGTTTTTGCAATATCATCGTGTCGAAATGCTCGTAATCAAGTATAATAACTCCTAAAATTTGATAAAACCTAGTTTTGCGGTCAGTTTTTTATAGGTTTTTCTTTTGCGGGTCTAAATAGGCCTCACAATGGACCCGTTGGAATTTTAACTGAGTAAAAGGTACAGATATTGAGTTTTTGCAATATAATCTTGTCAAAATGATCATAATCAAGTATATGAACTCGTAAAATTTGATTAAGCCTTATTTTGCGGTCCGTTTGTTATAGGTTTCGGTGGAGCGGGTCAAATTAGGCTTTATAATGGACCCGTTGGAATTTTAACTGAGTAAAAAGTACAAAAATTGAGTTTTTGCAATATCATCGTGTCGAAATGCTCGTAATCAAGTATATGAGCTCCTAAAATTTGATAAAACCTTGTTATTGTTATCCGTTTGTTATAGGTTTCGGAAGAGCGGGTCTAAATAGGCCTAACAATGGATCTGTTTGAATTTTACATGAATAAAAAGTACAGAAATTGAATTTTTGCAATATAATTGTGTTGAAATACTAGTAATGAAGCATAAGAATTCCTAAAATTTGATAAAAACTTGTTTCGCTATATGATTTGTAGAGGTTTCAGACGAGCGGGTCTAAATAGGCCTAAAATGAACCAATTTGAATTTTACTTGAATAAAAACTACAGAAATTGAATTATTTCAATATAATCGTGTTGAAATACTCGTAATCAAGCATTTGAACTCTAAAATTTGATTAAAACTTGTTTTGCGGTCCTATTTGTAGAGGTTTCAGACGAGCGGGTCTAAATAGGCCTTAAAATGAACCAATTTGAATTTTACTTGAATAAAAAGTACAGAAATTGAATTTTTGCAATATAATCGTGTTGAAATACTAGTAATCAAGCATTTTAACTCCTTAAATTTGATTAAAACTTGTTTCGCGGACCGATTTGTAGACGTTTCAGACGAGCGGGTCTAAATAGGCCTTAAATTGGACCAATTTGAATTTTACTTGAATAAAAACTACAGAAATTGATTTTTGCAATATAATCATGTTGAAATACTCGTATTCAAGCATTTGAACTCTAAAATTTTATTAAAACTTGTTTTGCGGTCCGATTTGTAGAGGTTTCAGACGAGCGGGTCTAAATAGGCCTTAAAATGGACCAATTTGAATTTTACTTGAATAAAAACTACAGAAATTGATTTTTGCAATATAATCGTGTTGAAATACTCGTAATCAAGCATATGAACTCCTAAAAATTTACTAAAACCTGTTTCGCGGTCTGTTTTGAAGAGGTTTCAGACGAGGGGGTCTAAATAGGCCTTACAATGGACCAGTTGGAATTTTAACTGAGTAAAAAGTACAAAAATTGAGGTTTTGTAGTATAATCATGTCGAAATGCTCATAATCAAGTATATGAACTGCTAAAATTTGATAAAACCTTGTTTTGCATTCTCTTTATTATGGGTTTCGATATTGCGGGTCTAAATAGGCCTCACAATGGACCTGTTTGAATTTTTCTCGAGTAAAAAGTACATAAATTGAGTTTTAGCAATATCATCGTGTCGAAATGCTCGTAATCAAGTATATGAACTCCTAAAATTTGATAAAACCTAGTTTTACGGTCAGCTTTTTATAGGTTTTGCTTTTGCGGGTCTAAATAGGCCTCACAATGGACCCGTTGGAATTTTAACTGAGTAAAAAGTACAGAAATTGAGTTTTTGCAATATAATCATGTCAAAATGCTCATAACAAAGTATATGAACTCGTCAAATTTGATTAAGCCTTATTTTGCGGTTCGTTTGTTATAGGTTTCGGTGAAACATGTCTAATTAGGCCTTTATAATGGACCCGTTGGAATTTTTACTGATTAAAAAGTACATAAATTGAGTTTTTGCAATATCATCGTGTCGAAATGCTCGTAATCAAGTATATGAACTCCTAAAATTTGATAAAACCTAGTTTTGCGGTCAGTTTGTTATAGGTTTTGCTTTTGCGGGTCTAAATAGGCCTCACAATGGACCCATTGGAATTTTAACTGAGTAAAAAGTACAGAAATTGAGTTTTTGCAATATAATCATGTCAAAATGCTCATAATCAAGTATATGAACTCGTAAAATTTGATTAAGCCTTATTTTGAGGTCCGTTTGTTATAGGTTTCGGTGGAGCGGGTCTAATTATGCCTTATAATGGACCCATTGGAATTTTAACTGAGTAAAAAGTACATAAATTGAGTTTTTGCAATATCATCGTGTCGAAATGCTCGTAATCAAGTATATGAACTCCTAAAATTTGATAAAACCTTGTTTTTGTTGTCCGTTTGTTATAGGTTCCGGAAGAGCAGGTCTAAATAGGCCTAACAATGGATCTTTTGGATTTTTACTTGAATAATAAGTACATAAATTGAATTTTTGCAATATAATAGTGTTGAAATACTAGTAATCAAGTATTTGAACACCTAAAATTTGATTAAAACTTGTTTCGCGATATGATTTGTAGAGGTTTCAGACGAGCGGGTCTAATTAGGCCTAAAATGGACCAATTTGAATTTTACTTGAATAAAAACTACAGAAATTGAATTTTTGCAATATAATCGTGTTGAAATACTCGTAATCAAGCATTTTAACTCCTAACATTTGATTAAAACTTGTTTCGCGGTCCGATTTGTAGAAGTTTCAGACGAGCGGGTCTAAATAGGCTTTAAAATGGAGCAATTTGAATTTTACTTGAATAAAAAGTACAGAAATTGATTTTTTTTCCATATAATCGTGTTTAAATACTTGTAATCAAGCATTTGAACTCCTAAAATTTGATTAAAACTAGTTTCGCGGTCCGATTTGTAGAGGTTTCAGACGAGCGGGTCTAAATAGGCCTCAAAATGGACCAATTTGAATTTTACTTAAATAAAAACTACAGAAATTGAATTTTTGCAATATAATCGTGTTGAAATACTCGTAATCAAGCATATGAACTCCTAAAAATTTATTAAAACTTGTTTCGCGGTCCGTTTTGAAGAGGTTTCAGACGAGGG
>CAUDLX010000262.1:0-2500 GCA_958450335.1 Hibiscus tridactylites
CATCGGGAGGATGCCGGCACAAGGGTGCGGAAGCCTCGCACACCATCGGGGTGAACCAGGCCCTTGGGTGCGGGAGCCTCGGTCACCATCGGGAGGATGGCGGCACAAGGGTGCGGAAGCCTCGCACACCATCGGGGTGAACCAGGCCCTTGGGTGGGGGAGCCTCGGCCACCATCGGAAAGATGCGGGCACTAGGGTGCGGGAGCCTCGGACACCATCGGGTGAACCAGGCACCTTGGGTGCGGGAGCCTCGGTCACCATCGGGAGGATGCCAGCACTACGGTGCGGGAGCCTCGGTCACCATCGGGAAGATGCGGGCACTAGTGTGCGGGAGCCTCGGACACCATCGGGTGAACCGGGCCCTTGGGTGCGGGAGCCTCGGTCACCATCGGGAGGATGCCGGCACTACGGTGGGGAAGCCTCGGACACCATCGGGTGAACCAGGCCCTTGGGTGCGGGAGCCTCGGTCACCATCGGGAGGATGCCGGCACTACGGTGGGGAAGCCTCGGACACCATCGGGTGAACCAGGCCCTTGGGTGCGGGAGCCTCGGTCACCATCGGGAGGATGCGGGCACAAGGGTGCGGAAGCCTCGCACACCATCGGGGTGAACCAGGCCCTTGGGTGGGGGAGCCTCGGTCACCATCGGGAGGATGCCGGCACAAGGGTGCGGAAGCCTCGCACACCATCGGGGTGAACCAGGCCCTTGGGTGCGGGAGCCTCGGTCACCATCGGGAGGATGTCGGCACAAGGGTGCTGAAGCCTCGCACACCATCGGGGTGAACCAGGCCCTTGGGTGGGGGAGCCTCGGTCACCATCGGGAAGATGCGGGCACTAGGGTGCGGGAGGCCCGCACACCATCGGGTGGGAGCCCCGCACACCATCGGGCGGGAGCCCCGCACACCATCGGGCGGGAGCTACGCACACCATCGGGTGGGAGCCCCGCACACCATCGGGCGGCAGCCCCGCACACCATCGGGCGGGAGCCCCGCACACCATCGGGACTCCTCGGTCGTGTCCCCATTTCAGACATATCAATTTCTACTGGGAGCATAGTGGGAAAGTTTTTTTAGCTCTATAGGGGGGAGCGTTGCTGGGCATCCTCGAGGCACCCAGGGGTTTGAAGCGGCATATGGTGGGGCCCGCCCCACGGCCTAGCCCCATGACCGGAGATCCCCCTCCACCGCCGGCAAGGTTCCCGGCGGTGCTCCGGCGAGTCTCCGGCGAACTTTCCGGCGAGGCTAAAAGAAGGCAACATGAGGCTAAAAGAAGGCAAAACGACCCTCCCCCACTCCGTCCCTCCCCTCCCCTCTCCCTCCATGGGGAAAATTCGATATAACTAATGTCTCGGTCGGCCGGAAAGCTTCCACGGTGGGTGGCCTTTAGGCCAAAAATCGCGATCGTCCCTCCCGATTGCCTCACAATTTGGAAAACATGGGTGAAGATAAAAGAATGACGGCTTGGTTACGGGAACAATTCCCCGAGTTGCCCCTTCGTAAAATAGCACTCCCAAGTGTAGGGAGGCTCGAACAACATCGGGCGGTCGAAGGCCCTACGGTGCGGAAGCCCCGCACACCATTGGGAGGTCCAAGGCCCTTGGGTGGGCACCATCAAGGTGCTTAGAGAAGGTGTCCCCATTTCAGACATGGCACCCACGGGGCCCTTAGAGTGCGGCAGCCAAGCACCCCATCGGTGGGATGAACGCTCCAGGGTGTGGGAGCCTCGCACACCATCCGGGTGAACCAGGCCCTTGGGTGCGGGAGCCTCGCACACCATCGGGAGGATGCCGACACTAGGGTGCGGAATCCCCGCACACCATCGGGAGGTCCTAGGCCCTTGGGTGCAGGAGCCTCGCACACCATCGGGAGGTCGTAGGCCCTTGGGTGCAGGAGCCTCGCACACCATCGGGCGGTCCTAGGCCCTTGGGTGCAGGAGCCTCGCACACCATCGGGTGACCAGGCCCTTGGGTGCTGGAGCCTCGCACATCATCGGGAGGTCCTAGGCCCTTGGGCGCGGGAGCCTCGCACACCATCGGGTGACCAGGCCCTTGGGTGCGGGAGCCTCGCACACCATCGGGAGGATGCCGACACTAGGGTGCGGAATCCCCGCACACCATCGGGAGGTCCTAGGCCCTTGGGTGCAGGAGCCTCGCACACCATCGGGAGGTCGTAGGCCCTTGGGTGCAGGAGCCTCGCACACCATCGGGAGGTCCTAGGCCCTTGGGTGCGGGAGCCTCGCACACCATCGGGAGGTCCTAGGCCCTTGGGTGCGGGAGCCTCGCACACCATCGGGTGACCAGGCCCTTGGGTGCTGGAGCCTCGCACACCATCGGGAGGATGCCGACACTATGGTGCGGGAGCCCCGCACACCATCGGGAGGTCCTAGGCCCTTGGGTGCAGGAGCCTCGCACACCATCGGGAGGTCCTAGGCCCTTGGGTGCGGGAGCCACGCACACCATCGGGTGACCAGGCCCTTGGGTGCGGGAGCCTCGCACACCATCG
>CAUDLX010000262.1:22500-24238 GCA_958450335.1 Hibiscus tridactylites
CATCGGGTGGGAGCCCCGCACACCATCGGGCGGCAGCCCCGCACACCATCGGGCGGGAGCCCCGCACACCATCGGGACTCCTCGGTCGTGTCCCCATTTCAGACATATCAATGTCTACTGGGAGCATAGTGGGAAAGTTTTTTTAGCTCTATAGGGGGGAGCGTTGCTGGGCATCCTCGAGGCACCCAGGGGTTTGAAGCGGCATATGGTGGGGCCCGCCCCACGGCCTAGCCCCATGACCGGAGATCCCCCTCCACCGCCGGCAAGGTTCCCGGCGGTGCTCCGGCGAGTCTCCGGCGAACTTTCCGGCGAGGCTAAAAGAAGGCAACATGAGGCTAAAAGAAGGCAAAACGACCCTCCCCCACTCCGTCCCTCCCCTCCCCTCTCCCTCCATGGGGAAAATTCGATATAACTAATGTCTCGGTCGGCCGGAAAGCTTCCACGGTGGGTGGCCTTTAGGCCAAAAATCGCGATCGTCCCTCCCGATTGCCTCACAATTTGGAAAACATGGGTGAAGATAAAAGAATGACGGCTTGGTTACGGGAACAATTCCCCGAGTTGCCCCTTCGTAAAATAGCACTCCCAAGTGTAGGGAGGCTCGAACAACATCGGGCGGTCGAAGGCCCTACGGTGCGGAAGCCCCGCACACCATTGGGAGGTCCAAGGCCCTTGGGTGGGCACCATCAAGGTGCTTAGAGAAGGTGTCCCCATTTCAGACATGGCACCCACGGGGCCCTTAGAGTGCGGCAGCCAAGCACCCCATCGGTGGGATGAACGCTCCAGGGTGTGGGAGCCTCGCACACCATCCGGGTGAACCAGGCCCTTGGGTGCGGGAGCCTCGCACACCATCGGGAGGATGCCGACACTAGGGTGCGGAATCCCCGCACACCATCGGGAGGTCCTAGGCCCTTGGGTGCAGGAGCCTCGCACACCATCGGGAGGTCGTAGGCCCTTGGGTGCAGGAGCCTCGCACACCATCGGGCGGTCCTAGGCCCTTGGGTGCAGGAGCCTCGCACACCATCGGGTGACCAGGCCCTTGGGTGCTGGAGCCTCGCACATCATCGGGAGGTCCTAGGCCCTTGGGCGCGGGAGCCTCGCACACCATCGGGTGACCAGGCCCTTGGGTGCGGGAGCCTCGCACACCATCGGGAGGATGCCGACACTAGGGTGCGGAATCCCCGCACACCATCGGGAGGTCCTAGGCCCTTGGGTGCAGGAGCCTCGCACACCATCGGGAGGTCGTAGGCCCTTGGGTGCAGGAGCCTCGCACACCATCGGGAGGTCCTAGGCCCTTGGGTGCGGGAGCCTCGCACACCATCGGGAGGTCCTAGGCCCTTGGGTGCGGGAGCCTCGCACACCATCGGGTGACCAGGCCCTTGGGTGCTGGAGCCTCGCACACCATCGGGAGGATGCCGACACTATGGTGCGGGAGCCCCGCACACCATCGGGAGGTCCTAGGCCCTTGGGTGCAGGAGCCTCGCACACCATCGGGAGGTCCTAGGCCCTTGGGTGCGGGAGCCACGCACACCATCGGGTGACCAGGCCCTTGGGTGCGGGAGCCTCGCACACCATCGGGAGGATGCCGACACTATGGTGCGGAATCCCCGCACACCATCGGGAGGTCCTAGGCCCTTGGGTGCGGGAGCCTCGCACACCATCGGGTGACCAGGCCCTTGGGTGCGGGAGCCTCGCACACCATCGGGAGGTCCTAGGCCCTTGGGTGCGGGAGCCTCGCACA
>CAUDLX010000263.1:0-2500 GCA_958450335.1 Hibiscus tridactylites
GGTCACCATCGGGAGGATGCCGGCACAAGGGTGCGGAAGCCTCGCACACCATCGGGGTGAACCAGGCCCTTGGGTGCGGGAGCCTCGGTCACCATCGGGAGGATGGCGGCACAAGGGTGCGGAAGCCTCGCACACCATCGGGGTGAACCAGGCCCTTGGGTGGGGGAGCCTCGGCCACCATCGGAAAGATGCGGGCACTAGGGTGCGGGAGCCTCGGACACCATCGGGTGAACCAGGCACCTTGGGTGCGGGAGCCTCGGTCACCATCGGGAGGATGCCAGCACTACGGTGCGGGAGCCTCGGTCACCATCGGGAAGATGCGGGCACTAGTGTGCGGGAGCCTCGGACACCATCGGGTGAACCGGGCCCTTGGGTGCGGGAGCCTCGGTCACCATCGGGAGGATGCCGGCACTACGGTGGGGAAGCCTCGGACACCATCGGGTGAACCAGGCCCTTGGGTGCGGGAGCCTCGGTCACCATCGGGAGGATGCCGGCACTACGGTGGGGAAGCCTCGGACACCATCGGGTGAACCAGGCCCTTGGGTGCGGGAGCCTCGGTCACCATCGGGAGGATGCGGGCACAAGGGTGCGGAAGCCTCGCACACCATCGGGGTGAACCAGGCCCTTGGGTGGGGGAGCCTCGGTCACCATCGGGAGGATGCCGGCACAAGGGTGCGGAAGCCTCGCACACCATCGGGGTGAACCAGGCCCTTGGGTGCGGGAGCCTCGGTCACCATCGGGAGGATGTCGGCACAAGGGTGCTGAAGCCTCGCACACCATCGGGGTGAACCAGGCCCTTGGGTGGGGGAGCCTCGGTCACCATCGGGAAGATGCGGGCACTAGGGTGCGGGAGGCCCGCACACCATCGGGTGGGAGCCCCGCACACCATCGGGCGGGAGCCCCGCACACCATCGGGCGGGAGCTACGCACACCATCGGGTGGGAGCCCCGCACACCATCGGGCGGCAGCCCCGCACACCATCGGGCGGGAGCCCCGCACACCATCGGGACTCCTCGGTCGTGTCCCCATTTCAGACATATCAATGTCTACTGGGAGCATAGTGGGAAAGTTTTTTTAGCTCTATAGGGGGGAGCGTTGCTGGGCATCCTCGAGGCACCCAGGGGTTTGAAGCGGCATATGGTGGGGCCCGCCCCACGGCCTAGCCCCATGACCGGAGATCCCCCTCCACCGCCGGCAAGGTTCCCGGCGGTGCTCCGGCGAGTCTCCGGCGAACTTTCCGGCGAGGCTAAAAGAAGGCAACATGAGGCTAAAAGAAGGCAAAACGACCCTCCCCCACTCCGTCCCTCCCCTCCCCTCTCCCTCCATGGGGAAAATTCGATATAACTAATGTCTCGGTCGGCCGGAAAGCTTCCACGGTGGGTGGCCTTTAGGCCAAAAATCGCGATCGTCCCTCCCGATTGCCTCACAATTTGGAAAACATGGGTGAAGATAAAAGAATGACGGCTTGGTTACGGGAACAATTCCCCGAGTTGCCCCTTCGTAAAATAGCACTCCCAAGTGTAGGGAGGCTCGAACAACATCGGGCGGTCGAAGGCCCTACGGTGCGGAAGCCCCGCACACCATTGGGAGGTCCAAGGCCCTTGGGTGGGCACCATCAAGGTGCTTAGAGAAGGTGTCCCCATTTCAGACATGGCACCCACGGGGCCCTTAGAGTGCGGCAGCCAAGCACCCCATCGGTGGGATGAACGCTCCAGGGTGTGGGAGCCTCGCACACCATCCGGGTGAACCAGGCCCTTGGGTGCGGGAGCCTCGCACACCATCGGGAGGATGCCGACACTAGGGTGCGGAATCCCCGCACACCATCGGGAGGTCCTAGGCCCTTGGGTGCAGGAGCCTCGCACACCATCGGGAGGTCGTAGGCCCTTGGGTGCAGGAGCCTCGCACACCATCGGGCGGTCCTAGGCCCTTGGGTGCAGGAGCCTCGCACACCATCGGGTGACCAGGCCCTTGGGTGCTGGAGCCTCGCACATCATCGGGAGGTCCTAGGCCCTTGGGCGCGGGAGCCTCGCACACCATCGGGTGACCAGGCCCTTGGGTGCGGGAGCCTCGCACACCATCGGGAGGATGCCGACACTAGGGTGCGGAATCCCCGCACACCATCGGGAGGTCCTAGGCCCTTGGGTGCAGGAGCCTCGCACACCATCGGGAGGTCGTAGGCCCTTGGGTGCAGGAGCCTCGCACACCATCGGGAGGTCCTAGGCCCTTGGGTGCGGGAGCCTCGCACACCATCGGGAGGTCCTAGGCCCTTGGGTGCGGGAGCCTCGCACACCATCGGGTGACCAGGCCCTTGGGTGCTGGAGCCTCGCACACCATCGGGAGGATGCCGACACTATGGTGCGGGAGCCCCGCACACCATCGGGAGGTCCTAGGCCCTTGGGTGCAGGAGCCTCGCACACCATCGGGAGGTCCTAGGCCCTTGGGTGCGGGAGCCACGCACACCATCGGGTGACCAGGCCCTTGGGTGCGGGAGCCTCGCACA
>CAUDLX010000264.1:12500-15000 GCA_958450335.1 Hibiscus tridactylites
AAGCCTCGCACACCATCGGGGTGAACCAGGCCCTTGGGTGGGGGAGCCTCGGCCACCATCGGAAAGATGCGGGCACTAGGGTGCGGGAGCCTCGGACACCATCGGGTGAACCAGGCACCTTGGGTGCGGGAGCCTCGGTCACCATCGGGAGGATGCCAGCACTACGGTGCGGGAGCCTCGGTCACCATCGGGAAGATGCGGGCACTAGTGTGCGGGAGCCTCGGACACCATCGGGTGAACCGGGCCCTTGGGTGCGGGAGCCTCGGTCACCATCGGGAGGATGCCGGCACTACGGTGGGGAAGCCTCGGACACCATCGGGTGAACCAGGCCCTTGGGTGCGGGAGCCTCGGTCACCATCGGGAGGATGCCGGCACTACGGTGGGGAAGCCTCGGACACCATCGGGTGAACCAGGCCCTTGGGTGCGGGAGCCTCGGTCACCATCGGGAGGATGCGGGCACAAGGGTGCGGAAGCCTCGCACACCATCGGGGTGAACCAGGCCCTTGGGTGGGGGAGCCTCGGTCACCATCGGGAGGATGCCGGCACAAGGGTGCGGAAGCCTCGCACACCATCGGGGTGAACCAGGCCCTTGGGTGCGGGAGCCTCGGTCACCATCGGGAGGATGTCGGCACAAGGGTGCTGAAGCCTCGCACACCATCGGGGTGAACCAGGCCCTTGGGTGGGGGAGCCTCGGTCACCATCGGGAAGATGCGGGCACTAGGGTGCGGGAGGCCCGCACACCATCGGGTGGGAGCCCCGCACACCATCGGGCGGGAGCCCCGCACACCATCGGGCGGGAGCTACGCACACCATCGGGTGGGAGCCCCGCACACCATCGGGCGGCAGCCCCGCACACCATCGGGCGGGAGCCCCGCACACCATCGGGACTCCTCGGTCGTGTCCCCATTTCAGACATATCAATGTCTACTGGGAGCATAGTGGGAAAGTTTTTTTAGCTCTATAGGGGGGGAGCGTTGCTGGGCATCCTCGAGGCACCCAGGGGTTTGAAGCGGCATATGGTGGGGCCCGCCCCACGGCCTAGCCCCATGACCGGAGATCCCCCTCCACCGCCGGCAAGGTTCCCGGCGGTGCTCCGGCGAGTCTCCGGCGAACTTTCCGGCGAGGCTAAAAGAAGGCAACATGAGGCTAAAAGAAGGCAAAACGACCCTCCCCCACTCCGTCCCTCCCCTCCCCTCTCCCTCCATGGGGAAAATTCGATATAACTAATGTCTCGGTCGGCCGGAAAGCTTCCACGGTGGGTGGCCTTTAGGCCAAAAATCGCGATCGTCCCTCCCGATTGCCTCACAATTTGGAAAACATGGGTGAAGATAAAAGAATGACGGCTTGGTTACGGGAACAATTCCCCGAGTTGCCCCTTCGTAAAATAGCACTCCCAAGTGTAGGGAGGCTCGAACAACATCGGGCGGTCGAAGGCCCTACGGTGCGGAAGCCCCGCACACCATTGGGAGGTCCAAGGCCCTTGGGTGGGCACCATCAAGGTGCTTAGAGAAGGTGTCCCCATTTCAGACATGGCACCCACGGGGCCCTTAAAGTGCGGCAGCCAAGCACCCCATCGGTGGGATGAACGCTCCAGGGTGTGGGAGCCTCGCACACCATCCGGGTGAACCAGGCCCTTGGGTGCGGGAGCCTCGCACACCATCGGGAGGATGCCGACACTAGGGTGCGGAATCCCCGCACACCATCGGGAGGTCCTAGGCCCTTGGGTGCAGGAGCCTCGCACACCATCGGGAGGTCGTAGGCCCTTGGGTGCAGGAGCCTCGCACACCATCGGGCGGTCCTAGGCCCTTGGGTGCAGGAGCCTCGCACACCATCGGGTGACCAGGCCCTTGGGTGCTGGAGCCTCGCACATCATCGGGAGGTCCTAGGCCCTTGGGCGCGGGAGCCTCGCACACCATCGGGTGACCAGGCCCTTGGGTGCGGGAGCCTCGCACACCATCGGGAGGATGCCGACACTAGGGTGCGGAATCCCCGCACACCATCGGGAGGTCCTAGGCCCTTGGGTGCAGGAGCCTCGCACACCATCGGGAGGTCGTAGGCCCTTGGGTGCAGGAGCCTCGCACACCATCGGGAGGTCCTAGGCCCTTGGGTGCGGGAGCCTCGCACACCATCGGGAGGTCCTAGGCCCTTGGGTGCGGGAGCCTCGCACACCATCGGGTGACCAGGCCCTTGGGTGCTGGAGCCTCGCACACCATCGGGAGGATGCCGACACTATGGTGCGGGAGCCCCGCACACCATCGGGAGGTCCTAGGCCCTTGGGTGCAGGAGCCTCGCACACCATCGGGAGGTCCTAGACCCTTGGGTGCGGGAGCCACGCACACCATCGGGTGACCAGGCCCTTGGGTGCGGGAGCCTCGCACACCATCGGGAGGATGCCGACACTATGGTGCGGAATCCCCGCACACCATCGGGAGGTCCTAGGCCCTTGGGTGCGGGAGCCTCGCACACCATCGGGTGACCAGGCCCTTGGGTGCGGGAGCCT
>CAUDLX010000264.1:45000-47500 GCA_958450335.1 Hibiscus tridactylites
CCTCGGACACCATCGGGTGAACCAGGCCCTTGGGTGCGGGAGCCTCGGTCACCATCGGGAGGATGCGGGCACAAGGGTGCGGAAGCCTCGCACACCATCGGGGTGAACCAGGCCCTTGGGTGGGGGAGCCTCGGTCACCATCGGGAGGATGCCGGCACAAGGGTGCGGAAGCCTCGCACACCATCGGGGTGAACCAGGCCCTTGGGTGCGGGAGCCTCGGTCACCATCGGGAGGATGTCGGCACAAGGGTGCTGAAGCCTCGCACACCATCGGGGTGAACCAGGCCCTTGGGTGGGGGAGCCTCGGTCACCATCGGGAAGATGCGGGCACTAGGGTGCGGGAGGCCCGCACACCATCGGGTGGGAGCCCCGCACACCATCGGGCGGGAGCCCCGCACACCATCGGGCGGGAGCTACGCACACCATCGGGTGGGAGCCCCGCACACCATCGGGCGGCAGCCCCGCACACCATCGGGCGGGAGCCCCGCACACCATCGGGACTCCTCGGTCGTGTCCCCATTTCAGACATATCAATGTCTACTGGGAGCATAGTGGGAAAGTTTTTTTAGCTCTATAGGGGGGGAGCGTTGCTGGGCATCCTCGAGGCACCCAGGGGTTTGAAGCGGCATATGGTGGGGCCCGCCCCACGGCCTAGCCCCATGACCGGAGATCCCCCTCCACCGCCGGCAAGGTTCCCGGCGGTGCTCCGGCGAGTCTCCGGCGAACTTTCCGGCGAGGCTAAAAGAAGGCAACATGAGGCTAAAAGAAGGCAAAACGACCCTCCCCCACTCCGTCCCTCCCCTCCCCTCTCCCTCCATGGGGAAAATTCGATATAACTAATGTCTCGGTCGGCCGGAAAGCTTCCACGGTGGGTGGCCTTTAGGCCAAAAATCGCGATCGTCCCTCCCGATTGCCTCACAATTTGGAAAACATGGGTGAAGATAAAAGAATGACGGCTTGGTTACGGGAACAATTCCCCGAGTTGCCCCTTCGTAAAATAGCACTCCCAAGTGTAGGGAGGCTCGAACAACATCGGGCGGTCGAAGGCCCTACGGTGCGGAAGCCCCGCACACCATTGGGAGGTCCAAGGCCCTTGGGTGGGCACCATCAAGGTGCTTAGAGAAGGTGTCCCCATTTCAGACATGGCACCCACGGGGCCCTTAGAGTGCGGCAGCCAAGCACCCCATCGGTGGGATGAACGCTCCAGGGTGTGGGAGCCTCGCACACCATCCGGGTGAACCAGGCCCTTGGGTGCGGGAGCCTCGCACACCATCGGGAGGATGCCGACACTAGGGTGCGGAATCCCCGCACACCATCGGGAGGTCCTAGGCCCTTGGGTGCAGGAGCCTCGCACACCATCGGGAGGTCGTAGGCCCTTGGGTGCAGGAGCCTCGCACACCATCGGGCGGTCCTAGGCCCTTGGGTGCAGGAGCCTCGCACACCATCGGGTGACCAGGCCCTTGGGTGCTGGAGCCTCGCACATCATCGGGAGGTCCTAGGCCCTTGGGCGCGGGAGCCTCGCACACCATCGGGTGACCAGGCCCTTGGGTGCGGGAGCCTCGCACACCATCGGGAGGATGCCGACACTAGGGTGCGGAATCCCCGCACACCATCGGGAGGTCCTAGGCCCTTGGGTGCAGGAGCCTCGCACACCATCGGGAGGTCGTAGGCCCTTGGGTGCAGGAGCCTCGCACACCATCGGGAGGTCCTAGGCCCTTGGGTGCGGGAGCCTCGCACACCATCGGGAGGTCCTAGGCCCTTGGGTGCGGGAGCTTCGCACACCATCGGGTGACCAGGCCCTTGGGTGCTGGAGCCTCGCACACCATCGGGAGGATGCCGACACTATGGTGCGGGAGCCCCGCACACCATCGGGAGGTCCTAGGCCCTTGGGTGCAGGAGCCTCGCACACCATCGGGAGGTCCTAGACCCTTGGGTGCGGGAGCCACGCACACCATCGGGTGACCAGGCCCTTGGGTGCGGGAGCCTCGCACACCATCGGGAGGATGCCGACACTATGGTGCGGAATCCCCGCACACCATCGGGAGGTCCTAGGCCCTTGGGTGCGGGAGCCTCGCACACCATCGGGTGACCAGGCCCTTGGGTGCGGGAGCCTCGCACACCATCGGGAGGTCCTAGGCCCTTGGGTGCGGGAGCCTCGCACACCATCGGGAGGATGCCGACACTAGGGTGCGGAATCCCCGCACACCATCGGGAGGTCCTAGGCCCTTGGGTGCAGGAGCCTCGCACACCATCGGGTGACCAGGCCCTTGGGTGCGGGAGCCTCGCACACCATCGGGAGGTCCTAGGCCCTTGGGTGCGGAATCCCCGCACACCATCGGGGTGCTGAGAGAAAGTGTCCCCATTTCAGACATGTCAATGTCTACTGGGAGCAATGCTGGAAAGTTTTTTTAGCTCTTTAGGGGGTGTGATCCGCGACCCCCCTCGGCACCCCCCCAAGGGGGCCGGGCCTCAGCACCCTAGGGTGCGAGGTGGGCGCCTAG
>CAUDLX010000264.1:77500-80995 GCA_958450335.1 Hibiscus tridactylites
GGAGCCCCGCACACCATCGGGCGGGAGCTACGCACACCATCGGGTGGGAGCCCCGCACACCATCGGGCGGCAGCCCCGCACACCATCGGGCGGGAGCCCCGCACACCATCGGGACTCCTCGGTCGTGTCCCCATTTCAGACATATCAATGTCTACTGGGAGCATAGTGGGAAAGTTTTTTTAGCTCTATAGGGGGGGAGCGTTGCTGGGCATCCTCGAGGCACCCAGGGGTTTGAAGCGGCATATGGTGGGGCCCGCCCCACGGCCTAGCCCCATGACCGGAGATCCCCCTCCACCGCCGGCAAGGTTCCCGGCGGTGCTCCGGCGAGTCTCCGGCGAACTTTCCGGCGAGGCTAAAAGAAGGCAACATGAGGCTAAAAGAAGGCAAAACGACCCTCCCCCACTCCGTCCCTCCCCTCCCCTCTCCCTCCATGGGGAAAATTCGATATAACTAATGTCTCGGTCGGCCGGAAAGCTTCCACGGTGGGTGGCCTTTAGGCCAAAAATCGCGATCGTCCCTCCCGATTGCCTCACAATTTGGAAAACATGGGTGAAGATAAAAGAATGACGGCTTGGTTACGGGAACAATTCCCCGAGTTGCCCCTTCGTAAAATAGCACTCCCAAGTGTAGGGAGGCTCGAACAACATCGGGCGGTCGAAGGCCCTACGGTGCGGAAGCCCCGCACACCATTGGGAGGTCCAAGGCCCTTGGGTGGGCACCATCAAGGTGCTTAGAGAAGGTGTCCCCATTTCAGACATGGCACCCACGGGGCCCTTAGAGTGCGGCAGCCAAGCACCCCATCGGTGGGATGAACGCTCCAGGGTGTGGGAGCCTCGCACACCATCCGGGTGAACCAGGCCCTTGGGTGCGGGAGCCTCGCACACCATCGGGAGGATGCCGACACTAGGGTGCGGAATCCCCGCACACCATCGGGAGGTCCTAGGCCCTTGGGTGCAGGAGCCTCGCACACCATCGGGAGGTCGTAGGCCCTTGGGTGCAGGAGCCTCGCACACCATCGGGCGGTCCTAGGCCCTTGGGTGCAGGAGCCTCGCACACCATCGGGTGACCAGGCCCTTGGGTGCTGGAGCCTCGCACATCATCGGGAGGTCCTAGGCCCTTGGGCGCGGGAGCCTCGCACACCATCGGGTGACCAGGCCCTTGGGTGCGGGAGCCTCGCACACCATCGGGAGGATGCCGACACTAGGGTGCGGAATCCCCGCACACCATCGGGAGGTCCTAGGCCCTTGGGTGCAGGAGCCTCGCACACCATCGGGAGGTCGTAGGCCCTTGGGTGCAGGAGCCTCGCACACCATCGGGAGGTCCTAGGCCCTTGGGTGCGGGAGCCTCGCACACCATCGGGAGGTCCTAGGCCCTTGGGTGCGGGAGCCTCGCACACCATCGGGTGACCAGGCCCTTGGGTGCTGGAGCCTCGCACACCATCGGGAGGATGCCGACACTATGGTGCGGGAGCCCCGCACACCATCGGGAGGTCCTAGGCCCTTGGGTGCAGGAGCCTCGCACACCATCGGGAGGTCCTAGACCCTTGGGTGCGGGAGCCACGCACACCATCGGGTGACCAGGCCCTTGGGTGCGGGAGCCTCGCACACCATCGGGAGGATGCCGACACTATGGTGCGGAATCCCCGCACACCATCGGGAGGTCCTAGGCCCTTGGGTGCGGGAGCCTCGCACACCATCGGGTGACCAGGCCCTTGGGTGCGGGAGCCTCGCACACCATCGGGAGGTCCTAGGCCCTTGGGTGCGGGAGCCTCGCACACCATCGGGAGGATGCCGACACTAGGGTGCGGAATCCCCGCACACCATCGGGAGGTCCTAGGCCCTTGGGTGCAGGAGCCTCGCACACCATCGGGTGACCAGGCCCTTGGGTGCGGGAGCCTCGCACACCATCGGGAGGTCCTAGGCCCTTGGGTGCGGAATCCCCGCACACCATCGGGGTGCTGAGAGAAAGTGTCCCCATTTCAGACATGTCAATGTCTACTGGGAGCAATGCTGGAAAGTTTTTTTAGCTCTTTAGGGGGTGTGATCCGCGACCCCCCTCGGCACCCCCCCAAGGGGGCCGGGCCTCAGCACCCTAGGGTGCGAGGTGGGCGCCTAGGCGTCTGCGGCTCACGCCCCATCCATCGTTCCATTCGTGGGCTTGTCCGGAGGATTCGGATTAATGGAACGATGGATGGGGCTCGGGGGGGAATGAGGACCCTGAAGGAGGCAAACCGCTAGAGGCTTCGGTTTCGTCGCCGCGTGATCTTGTTGGCTCTGTGCTACTTGCCGAGACCATGTCACCCCAGTACCAGTCCTTTAGAGGAAACGGCCCACTGGGGGGTGCGAGTAGACCATCTAATGTTCACGCAATTGACGAGATTGAGGCCTCGGTTGGTTGCCTTCTCTCGGGTTCTCTCGTGCCTAGCGGTTGTGGTGTGCCCTCGCTCATTGTTTCCTCCGCTCCTCGAACGAGTCATCGTTCGTGCGAGTCGTGGACCGGTGGGCGTGGATGCTGCTGCTTGTACGCAATGGGCATGTGAGTGGTGATATGGTTGTGTGTGTCGGCAGGCTCCGTGCTACGCGCATCGAACTGTCGAGCCGCACTCCTCTTCAATAACCTCCCCTTGCGGCCGTTGTGCCCAAGGGGGGGCTCGAGGGATCCTGTGTTGCGTACCCAAATCGACGGAATTTCGGATGTATTGTCATCCCTCGTCCGTCGAGTGGCCTTGCGGCTACTCGGCGGGCCTTAGTCGTGCCCGGTGCCCCGATTGTGTCGGTCAAGATGATTCGATCATGTCGGTGCACCGGCGCTCGATCGTGCTTTCGGATGCGGAAAATCTCGTGAGCGTAGGGTCAAGGCCCCGACCGCTCGACCCTCTTGCATTTTGTCCCTCGACACGATCGATGCTCTTGCCTTGTTACGGCCTCTCCCCTGCCCAGGCAGCGGGGCGAGGACCGTGCAGGGCGGACGTCGCGAAGGAATGCTACCTGGTTGATCCTGCCAGTAGTCATATGCTTGTCTCAAAGATTAAGCCATGCATGTGTAAGTATGAACTAATTCAGACTGTGAAACTGCGAATGGCTCATTAAATCAGTTATAGTTTGTTTGATGGTATTTGCTACTCGGATAACCGTAGTAATTCTAGAGCTAATACGTGCAACAAACCCCGACTTCTGGAAGGGATGCATTTATTAGATAAAAGGTCGACGCGGGCTTTGCCCGTTGCTCTGATGATTCATGATAACTCGACGGATCGCACGGCCTTTGTGCCGGCGACGCATCATTCAAATTTCTGCCCTATCAACTTTCGATGGTAGGATAGTGGCCTACTATGGTGGTGACGGGTGACGGAGAATTAGGGTTCGATTCCGGAGAGGGAGCCTGAGAAACGGCTACCACATCCAAGGAAGGCAGCAGGCGCGCAAATTACCCAATCCTGACACGGGGAGGTAGTGACAATAAATAACAATACCGGGCTCTACGAGTCTGGTAATT
>CAUDLX010000266.1:15000-17500 GCA_958450335.1 Hibiscus tridactylites
CAGGAGCCTCGCACACCATCGGGAGGTCGTAGGCCCTTGGGTGCAGGAGCCTCGCACACCATCGGGCGGTCCTAGGCCCTTGGGTGCAGGAGCCTCGCACACCATCGGGTGACCAGGCCCTTGGGTGCTGGAGCCTCGCACATCATCGGGAGGTCCTAGGCCCTTGGGCGCGGGAGCCTCGCACACCATCGGGTGACCAGGCCCTTGGGTGCGGGAGCCTCGCACACCATCGGGAGGATGCCGACACTAGGGTGCGGAATCCCCGCACACCATCGGGAGGTCCTAGGCCCTTGGGTGCAGGAGCCTCGCACACCATCGGGAGGTCGTAGGCCCTTGGGTGCAGGAGCCTCGCACACCATCGGGAGGTCCTAGGCCCTTGGGTGCGGGAGCCTCGCACACCATCGGGAGGTCCTAGGCCCTTGGGTGCGGGAGCCTCGCACACCATCGGGTGACCAGGCCCTTGGGTGCTGGAGCCTCGCACACCATCGGGAGGATGCCGACACTATGGTGCGGGAGCCCCGCACACCATCGGGAGGTCCTAGGCCCTTGGGTGCAGGAGCCTCGCACACCATCGGGAGGTCCTAGACCCTTGGGTGCGGGAGCCACGCACACCATCGGGTGACCAGGCCCTTGGGTGCGGGAGCCTCGCACACCATCGGGAGGATGCCGACACTATGGTGCGGAATCCCCGCACACCATCGGGAGGTCCTAGGCCCTTGGGTGCGGGAGCCTCGCACACCATCGGGTGACCAGGCCCTTGGGTGCGGGATTCTTTCTCTCAGTAGACATTGACATGTCTGAAATGGGGACACTTTCTCTCAGCACCCCGATGGTGTGCGGGGATTCCGCACCCAAGGGCCTAGGACCTCCCGATGGTGTGCGAGGCTCCCGCACCCAAGGGCCTGGTCACCCGATGGTGTGCGAGGCTCCTGCACCCAAGGGCCTAGGACCTCCCGATGGTGTGCGGGGATTCCGCACCCTAGTGTCGGCATCCTCCCGATGGTGTGCGAGGCTCCCGCACCCAAGGGCCTAGGACCTCCCGATGGTGTGCGAGGCTCCCGCACCCAAGGGCCTGGTCACCCGATGGTGTGCGAGGCTCCCGCACCCAAGGGCCTAGGACCTCCCGATGGTGTGCGGGGATTCCGCACCATAGTGTCGGCATCCTCCCGATGGTGTGCGAGGCTCCCGCACCCAAGGGCCTGGTCACCCGATGGTGTGCGTGGCTCCCGCACCCAAGGGTCTAGGACCTCCCGATGGTGTGCGAGGCTCCTGCACCCAAGGGCCTAGGACCTCCCGATGGTGTGCGGGGCTCCCGCACCATAGTGTCGGCATCCTCCCGATGGTGTGCGAGGCTCCAGCACCCAAGGGCCTGGTCACCCGATGGTGTGCGAGGCTCCCGCACCCAAGGGCCTAGGACCTCCCGATGGTGTGCGAGGCTCCCGCACCCAAGGGCCTAGGACCTCCCGATGGTGTGCGAGGCTCCTGCACCCAAGGGCCTACGACCTCCCGATGGTGTGCGAGGCTCCTGCACCCAAGGGCCTAGGACCTCCCGATGGTGTGCGGGGATTCCGCACCCTAGTGTCGGCATCCTCCCGATGGTGTGCGAGGCTCCCGCACCCAAGGGCCTGGTCACCCGATGGTGTGCGAGGCTCCCGCGCCCAAGGGCCTAGGACCTCCCGATGATGTGCGAGGCTCCAGCACCCAAGGGCCTGGTCACCCGATGGTGTGCGAGGCTCCTGCACCCAAGGGCCTAGGACCGCCCGATGGTGTGCGAGGCTCCTGCACCCAAGGGCCTACGACCTCCCGATGGTGTGCGAGGCTCCTGCACCCAAGGGCCTAGGACCTCCCGATGGTGTGCGGGGATTCCGCACCCTAGTGTCGGCATCCTCCCGATGGTGTGCGAGGCTCCCGCACCCAAGGGCCTGGTTCACCCGGATGGTGTGCGAGGCTCCCACACCCTGGAGCGTTCATCCCACCGATGGGGTGCTTGGCTGCCGCACTCTAAGGGCCCCGTGGGTGCCATGTCTGAAATGGGGACACCTTCTCTAAGCACCTTGATGGTGCCCACCCAAGGGCCTTGGACCTCCCAATGGTGTGCGGGGCTTCCGCACCGTAGGGCCTTCGACCGCCCGATGTTGTTCGAGCCTCCCTACATTTGGGAGTGCTATTTTACGAAGGGGCAACTCGGGGAATTGTTCCCGTAACCAAGCCGTCATTCTTTTATCTTCACCCATGTTTTCCAAATTGTGAGGCAATCGGGAGGGACGATCGCGATTTTTGGCCTAAAGGCCACCCACCGTGGAAGCTTTCCGGCCGACCGAGACATTAGTTATATCGAATTTTCCCCATGGAGGGAGAGGGGAGGGGAGGGACGGAGTGGGGGAGGGTCGTTTTGCCTTCTTTTAGCCTCATGTTGCCTTCTTTTAGCCTCGCCGGAAAGTTCGCCGGAGACTCGCCGGAGCACCGCCGGGAACCTTGCCGGCGGTGGAGGGGGATCTCC
>CAUDLX010000266.1:37500-40000 GCA_958450335.1 Hibiscus tridactylites
GCGGGGATTCCGCACCCAAGGGCCTAGGACCTCCCGATGGTGTGCGAGGCTCCCGCACCCAAGGGCCTGGTCACCCGATGGTGTGCGAGGCTCCTGCACCCAAGGGCCTAGGACCTCCCGATGGTGTGCGGGGATTCCGCACCCTAGTGTCGGCATCCTCCCGATGGTGTGCGAGGCTCCCGCACCCAAGGGCCTAGGACCTCCCGATGGTGTGCGAGGCTCCCGCACCCAAGGGCCTGGTCACCCGATGGTGTGCGAGGCTCCCGCACCCAAGGGCCTAGGACCTCCCGATGGTGTGCGGGGATTCCGCACCATAGTGTCGGCATCCTCCCGATGGTGTGCGAGGCTCCCGCACCCAAGGGCCTGGTCACCCGATGGTGTGCGTGGCTCCCGCACCCAAGGGTCTAGGACCTCCCGATGGTGTGCGAGGCTCCTGCACCCAAGGGCCTAGGACCTCCCGATGGTGTGCGGGGCTCCCGCACCATAGTGTCGGCATCCTCCCGATGGTGTGCGAGGCTCCAGCACCCAAGGGCCTGGTCACCCGATGGTGTGCGAGGCTCCCGCACCCAAGGGCCTAGGACCTCCCGATGGTGTGCGAGGCTCCCGCACCCAAGGGCCTAGGACCTCCCGATGGTGTGCGAGGCTCCTGCACCCAAGGGCCTACGACCTCCCGATGGTGTGCGAGGCTCCTGCACCCAAGGGCCTAGGACCTCCCGATGGTGTGCGGGGATTCCGCACCCTAGTGTCGGCATCCTCCCGATGGTGTGCGAGGCTCCCGCACCCAAGGGCCTGGTCACCCGATGGTGTGCGAGGCTCCCGCGCCCAAGGGCCTAGGACCTCCCGATGATGTGCGAGGCTCCAGCACCCAAGGGCCTGGTCACCCGATGGTGTGCGAGGCTCCTGCACCCAAGGGCCTAGGACCGCCCGATGGTGTGCGAGGCTCCTGCACCCAAGGGCCTACGACCTCCCGATGGTGTGCGAGGCTCCTGCACCCAAGGGCCTAGGACCTCCCGATGGTGTGCGGGGATTCCGCACCCTAGTGTCGGCATCCTCCCGATGGTGTGCGAGGCTCCCGCACCCAAGGGCCTGGTTCACCCGGATGGTGTGCGAGGCTCCCACACCCTGGAGCGTTCATCCCACCGATGGGGTGCTTGGCTGCCGCACTCTAAGGGCCCCGTGGGTGCCATGTCTGAAATGGGGACACCTTCTCTAAGCACCTTGATGGTGCCCACCCAAGGGCCTTGGACCTCCCAATGGTGTGCGGGGCTTCCGCACCGTAGGGCCTTCGACCGCCCGATGTTGTTCGAGCCTCCCTACACTTGGGAGTGCTATTTTACGAAGGGGCAACTCGGGGAATTGTTCCCGTAACCAAGCCGTCATTCTTTTATCTTCACCCATGTTTTCCAAATTGTGAGGCAATCGGGAGGGACGATCGCGATTTTTGGCCTAAAGGCCACCCACCGTGGAAGCTTTCCGGCCGACCGAGACATTAGTTATATCGAATTTTCCCCATGGAGGGAGAGGGGAGGGGAGGGACGGAGTGGGGGAGGGTCGTTTTGCCTTCTTTTAGCCTCATGTTGCCTTCTTTTAGCCTCGCCGGAAAGTTCGCCGGAGACTCGCCGGAGCACCGCCGGGAACCTTGCCGGCGGTGGAGGGGGATCTCCGGTCATGGGGCTAGGCCGTGGGGCGGGCCCCACCATATGCCGCTTCAAACCCCTGGGTGCCTCGAGGATGCCCAGCAACGCTCCCCCCCTATAGAGCTAAAAAAACTTTCCCACTATGCTCCCAGTAGACATTGATATGTCTGAAATGGGGACACGACCGAGGAGTCCCGATGGTGTGCGGGGCTCCCGCCCGATGGTGTGCGGGGCTGCCGCCCGATGGTGTGCGGGGCTCCCACCCGATGGTGTGCGTAGCTCCCGCCCGATGGTGTGCGGGGCTCCCGCCCGATGGTGTGCGGGGCTCCCACCCGATGGTGTGCGGGCCTCCCGCACCCTAGTGCCCGCATCTTCCCGATGGTGACCGAGGCTCCCCCACCCAAGGGCCTGGTTCACCCCGATGGTGTGCGAGGCTTCAGCACCCTTGTGCCGACATCCTCCCGATGGTGACCGAGGCTCCCGCACCCAAGGGCCTGGTTCACCCCGATGGTGTGCGAGGCTTCCGCACCCTTGTGCCGACATCCTCCCGATGGTGACCGAGGCTCCCGCACCCAAGGGCCTGGTTCACCCCGATGGTGTGCGAGGCTTCCGCACCCTTGTGCCGGCATCCTCCCGATGGTGACCGAGGCTCCCCCACCCAAGGGCCTGGTTCACCCCGATGGTGTGCGAGGCTTCCGCACCCTTGTGCCCGCATCCTCCCGATGGTGACCGAGGCTCCCGCACCCAAGGGCCTGGTTCACCCGATGGTGTCCGAGGCTTCCCCACCGTAGTGCCGGCATCCTCCCGATGGTGACCGAGGCTCCCGCACCCAAGGGCCTGGTTCACCCGATGGTGTCCGAGGC
>CAUDLX010000266.1:70000-72500 GCA_958450335.1 Hibiscus tridactylites
GGCTCCCGCACCCAAGGGCCTGGTCACCCGATGGTGTGCGAGGCTCCTGCACCCAAGGGCCTAGGACCTCCCGATGGTGTGCGGGGATTCCGCACCCTAGTGTCGGCATCCTCCCGATGGTGTGCGAGGCTCCCGCACCCAAGGGCCTAGGACCTCCCGATGGTGTGCGAGGCTCCCGCACCCAAGGGCCTGGTCACCCGATGGTGTGCGAGGCTCCCGCACCCAAGGGCCTAGGACCTCCCGATGGTGTGCGGGGATTCCGCACCATAGTGTCGGCATCCTCCCGATGGTGTGCGAGGCTCCCGCACCCAAGGGCCTGGTCACCCGATGGTGTACGTGGCTCCCGCACCCAAGGGTCTAGGACCTCCCGATGGTGTGCGAGGCTCCTGCACCCAAGGGCCTAGGACCTCCCGATGGTGTGCGGGGCTCCCGCACCATAGTGTCGGCATCCTCCCGATGGTGTGCGAGGCTCCAGCACCCAAGGGCCTGGTCACCCGATGGTGTGCGAGGCTCCCGCACCCAAGGGCCTAGGACCTCCCGATGGTGTGCGAGGCTCCCGCACCCAAGGGCCTAGGACCTCCCGATGGTGTGCGAGGCTCCTGCACCCAAGGGCCTACGACCTCCCGATGGTGTGCGAGGCTCCTGCACCCAAGGGCCTAGGACCTCCCGATGGTGTGCGGGGATTCCGCACCCTAGTGTCGGCATCCTCCCGATGGTGTGCGAGGCTCCCGCACCCAAGGGCCTGGTCACCCGATGGTGTGCGAGGCTCCCGCGCCCAAGGGCCTAGGACCTCCCGATGATGTGCGAGGCTCCAGCACCCAAGGGCCTGGTCACCCGATGGTGTGCGAGGCTCCTGCACCCAAGGGCCTAGGACCGCCCGATGGTGTGCGAGGCTCCTGCACCCAAGGGCCTACGACCTCCCGATGGTGTGCGAGGCTCCTGCACCCAAGGGCCTAGGACCTCCCGATGGTGTGCGGGGATTCCGCACCCTAGTGTCGGCATCCTCCCGATGGTGTGCGAGGCTCCCGCACCCAAGGGCCTGGTTCACCCGGATGGTGTGCGAGGCTCCCACACCCTGGAGCGTTCATCCCACCGATGGGGTGCTTGGCTGCCGCACTCTAAGGGCCCCGTGGGTGCCATGTCTGAAATGGGGACACCTTCTCTAAGCACCTTGATTGTGCCCACCCAAGGGCCTTGGACCTCCCAATGGTGTGCGGGGCTTCCGCACCGTAGGGCCTTCGACCGCCCGATGTTGTTCGAGCCTCCCTACACTTGGGAGTGCTATTTTACGAAGGGGCAACTCGGGGAATTGTTCCCGTAACCAAGCCGTCATTCTTTTATCTTCACCCATGTTTTCCAAATTGTGAGGCAATCGGGAGGGACGATCGCGATTTTTGGCCTAAAGGCCACCCACCGTGGAAGCTTTCCGGCCGACCGAGACATTAGTTATATCGAATTTTCCCCATGGAGGGAGAGGGGAGGGGAGGGACGGAGTGGGGGAGGGTCGTTTTGCCTTCTTTTAGCCTCATGTTGCCTTCTTTTAGCCTCGCCGGAAAGTTCGCCGGAGACTCGCCGGAGCACCGCCGGGAACCTTGCCGGCGGTGGAGGGGGATCTCCGGTCATGGGGCTAGGCCGTGGGGCGGGCCCCACCATATGCCGCTTCAAACCCCTGGGTGCCTCGAGGATGCCCAGCAACGCTCCCCCCCTATAGAGCTAAAAAAACTTTCCCACTATGCTCCCAGTAGACATTGATATGTCTGAAATGGGGACACGACCGAGGAGTCCCGATGGTGTGCGGGGCTCCCGCCCGATGGTGTGCGGGGCTGCCGCCCGATGGTGTGCGGGGCTCCCACCCGATGGTGTGCGTAGCTCCCGCCCGATGGTGTGCGGGGCTCCCGCCCGATGGTGTGCGGGGCTCCCACCCGATGGTGTGCGGGCCTCCCGCACCCTAGTGCCCGCATCTTCCCGATGGTGACCGAGGCTCCCCCACCCAAGGGCCTGGTTCACCCCGATGGTGTGCGAGGCTTCAGCACCCTTGTGCCGACATCCTCCCGATGGTGACCGAGGCTCCCGCACCCAAGGGCCTGGTTCACCCCGATGGTGTGCGAGGCTTCCGCACCCTTGTGCCGGCATCCTCCCGATGGTGACCGAGGCTCCCCCACCCAAGGGCCTGGTTCACCCCGATGGTGTGCGAGGCTTCCGCACCCTTGTGCCCGCATCCTCCCGATGGTGACCGAGGCTCCCGCACCCAAGGGCCTGGTTCACCCGATGGTGTCCGAGGCTTCCCCACCGTAGTGCCGGCATCCTCCCGATGGTGACCGAGGCTCCCGCACCGAAGGGCCTGGTTCACCCGATGGTGTCCGAGGCTTCCCCACCGTAGTGCCGGCATCCTCCCGATGGTGACCGAGGCTCCCGCACCCAAGGGCCCGGTTCACCCGATGGTGTCCGAGGCTCCCGCACACTAGTGCCCGCATCTTCCCGATGGTGACCGAGGCTCCCG
>CAUDLX010000266.1:102500-105000 GCA_958450335.1 Hibiscus tridactylites
TTCCGCACCCTAGTGTCGGCATCCTCCCGATGGTGTGCGAGGCTCCCGCACCCAAGGGCCTAGGACCTCCCGATGGTGTGCGAGGCTCCCGCACCCAAGGGCCTGGTCACCCGATGGTGTGCGAGGCTCCCGCACCCAAGGGCCTAGGACCTCCCGATGGTGTGCGGGGATTCCGCACCATAGTGTCGGCATCCTCCCGATGGTGTGCGAGGCTCCCGCACCCAAGGGCCTGGTCACCCGATGGTGTGCGTGGCTCCCGCACCCAAGGGTCTAGGACCTCCCGATGGTGTGCGAGGCTCCTGCACCCAAGGGCCTAGGACCTCCCGATGGTGTGCGGGGCTCCCGCACCATAGTGTCGGCATCCTCCCGATGGTGTGCGAGGCTCCAGCACCCAAGGGCCTGGTCACCCGATGGTGTGCGAGGCTCCCGCACCCAAGGGCCTAGGACCTCCCGATGGTGTGCGAGGCTCCCGCACCCAAGGGCCTAGGACCTCCCGATGGTGTGCGAGGCTCCTGCACCCAAGGGCCTACGACCTCCCGATGGTGTGCGAGGCTCCTGCACCCAAGGGCCTAGGACCTCCCGATGGTGTGCGGGGATTCCGCACCCTAGTGTCGGCATCCTCCCGATGGTGTGCGAGGCTCCCGCACCCAAGGGCCTGGTCACCCGATGGTGTGCGAGGCTCCCGCGCCCAAGGGCCTAGGACCTCCCGATGATGTGCGAGGCTCCAGCACCCAAGGGCCTGGTCACCCGATGGTGTGCGAGGCTCCTGCACCCAAGGGCCTAGGACCGCCCGATGGTGTGCGAGGCTCCTGCACCCAAGGGCCTACGACCTCCCGATGGTGTGCGAGGCTCCTGCACCCAAGGGCCTAGGACCTCCCGATGGTGTGCGGGGATTCCGCACCCTAGTGTCGGCATCCTCCCGATGGTGTGCGAGGCTCCCGCACCCAAGGGCCTGGTCACCCGATGGTGTGCGAGGCTCCCGCGCCCAAGGGCCTAGGACCTCCCGATGATGTGCGAGGCTCCAGCACCCAAGGGCCTGGTCACCCGATGGTGTGCGAGGCTCCTGCACCCAAGGGCCTAGGACCGCCCGATGGTGTGCGAGGCTCCTGCACCCAAGGGCCTACGACCTCCCGATGGTGTGCGAGGCTCCTGCACCCAAGGGCCTAGGACCTCCCGATGGTGTGCGGGGATTCCGCACCCTAGTGTCGGCATCCTCCCGATGGTGTGCGAGGCTCCCGCACCCAAGGGCCTGGTTCACCCGGATGGTGTGCGAGGCTCCCACACCCTGGAGCGTTCATCCCACCGATGGGGTGCTTGGCTGCCGCACTCTAAGGGCCCCGTGGGTGCCATGTCTGAAATGGGGACACCTTCTCTAAGCACCTTGATGGTGCCCACCCAAGGGCCTTGGACCTCCCAATGGTGTGCGGGGCTTCCGCACCGTAGGGCCTTCGACCGCCCGATGTTGTTCGAGCCTCCCTACACTTGGGAGTGCTATTTTACGAAGGGGCAACTCGGGGAATTGTTCCCGTAACCAAGCCATCATTCTTTTATCTTCACCCATGTTTTCCAAATTGTGAGGCAATCGGGAGGGACGATCGCGATTTTTGGCCTAAAGGCCACCCACCGTGGAAGCTTTCCGGCCGACCGAGACATTAGTTATATCGAATTTTCCCCATGGAGGGAGAGGGGAGGGGAGGGACGGAGTGGGGGAGGGTCGTTTTGCCTTCTTTTAGCCTCATGTTGCCTTCTTTTAGCCTCGCCGGAAAGTTCGCCGGAGACTCGCCGGAGCACCGCCGGGAACCTTGCCGGCGGTGGAGGGGGATCTCCGGTCATGGGGCTAGGCCGTGGGGCGGGCCCCACCATATGCCGCTTCAAACCCCTGGGTGCCTCGAGGATGCCCAGCAACGCTCCCCCCCTATAGAGCTAAAAAAACTTTCCCACTATGCTCCCAGTAGACATTGATATGTCTGAAATGGGGACACGACCGAGGAGTCCCGATGGTGTGCGGGGCTCCCGCCCGATGGTGTGCGGGGCTGCCGCCCGATGGTGTGCGGGGCTCCCACCCGATGGTGTGCGTAGCTCCCGCCCGATGGTGTGCGGGGCTCCCGCCCGATGGTGTGCGGGGCTCCCACCCGATGGTGTGCGGGCCTCCCGCACCCTAGTGCCCGCATCTTCCCGATGGTGACCGAGGCTCCCCCACCCAAGGGCCTGGTTCACCCCGATGGTGTGCGAGGCTTCAGCACCCTTGTGCCGACATCCTCCCGATGGTGACCGAGGCTCCCGCACCCAAGGGCCTGGTTCACCCCGATGGTGTGCGAGGCTTCCGCACCCTTGTGCCGGCATCCTCCCGATGGTGACCGAGGCTCCCCCACCCAAGGGCCTGGTTCACCCCGATGGTGTGCGAGGCTTCCGCACCCTTGTGCCCGCATCCTCCCGATGGTGACCGAGGCTCCCGCACCCAAGGGCCTGGTTCACCCGATGGTGTCCGAGGCTTCCCCAC
>CAUDLX010000266.1:135000-137500 GCA_958450335.1 Hibiscus tridactylites
GGACACTTTCTCTCAGCACCCCGATGGTGTGCGGGGATTCCGCACCCAAGGGCCTAGGACCTCCCGATGGTGTGCGAGGCTCCCGCACCCAAGGGCCTGGTCACCCGATGGTGTGCGAGGCTCCTGCACCCAAGGGCCTAGGACCTCCCGATGGTGTGCGGGGATTCCGCACCCTAGTGTCGGCATCCTCCCGATGGTGTGCGAGGCTCCCGCACCCAAGGGCCTAGGACCTCCCGATGGTGTGCGAGGCTCCCGCACCCAAGGGCCTGGTCACCCGATGGTGTGCGAGGCTCCCGCACCCAAGGGCCTAGGACCTCCCGATGGTGTGCGGGGATTCCGCACCATAGTGTCGGCATCCTCCCGATGGTGTGCGAGGCTCCCGCACCCAAGGGCCTGGTCACCCGATGGTGTGCGTGGCTCCCGCACCCAAGGGTCTAGGACCTCCCGATGGTGTGCGAGGCTCCTGCACCCAAGGGCCTAGGACCTCCCGATGGTGTGCGGGGCTCCCGCACCATAGTGTCGGCATCCTCCCGATGGTGTGCGAGGCTCCAGCACCCAAGGGCCTGGTCACCCGATGGTGTGCGAGGCTCCCGCACCCAAGGGCCTAGGACCTCCCGATGGTGTGCGAGGCTCCCGCACCCAAGGGCCTAGGACCTCCCGATGGTGTGCGAGGCTCCTGCACCCAAGGGCCTACGACCTCCCGATGGTGTGCGAGGCTCCTGCACCCAAGGGCCTAGGACCTCCCGATGGTGTGCGGGGATTCCGCACCCTAGTGTCGGCATCCTCCCGATGGTGTGCGAGGCTCCCGCACCCAAGGGCCTGGTCACCCGATGGTGTGCGAGGCTCCCGCGCCCAAGGGCCTAGGACCTCCCGATGATGTGCGAGGCTCCAGCACCCAAGGGCCTGGTCACCCGATGGTGTGCGAGGCTCCTGCACCCAAGGGCCTAGGACCGCCCGATGGTGTGCGAGGCTCCTGCACCCAAGGGCCTACGACCTCCCGATGGTGTGCGAGGCTCCTGCACCCAAGGGCCTAGGACCTCCCGATGGTGTGCGGGGATTCCGCACCCTAGTGTCGGCATCCTCCCGATGGTGTGCGAGGCTCCCGCACCCAAGGGCCTGGTCACCCGATGGTGTGCGAGGCTCCCGCGCCCAAGGGCCTAGGACCTCCCGATGATGTGCGAGGCTCCAGCACCCAAGGGCCTGGTCACCCGATGGTGTGCGAGGCTCCTGCACCCAAGGGCCTAGGACCGCCCGATGGTGTGCGAGGCTCCTGCACCCAAGGGCCTACGACCTCCCGATGGTGTGCGAGGCTCCTGCACCCAAGGGCCTAGGACCTCCCGATGGTGTGCGGGGATTCCGCACCCTAGTGTCGGCATCCTCCCGATGGTGTGCGAGGCTCCCGCACCCAAGGGCCTGGTTCACCCGGATGGTGTGCGAGGCTCCCACACCCTGGAGCGTTCATCCCACCGATGGGGTGCTTGGCTGCCGCACTCTAAGGGCCCCGTGGGTGCCATGTCTGAAATGGGGACACCTTCTCTAAGCACCTTGATGGTGCCCACCCAAGGGCCTTGGACCTCCCAATGGTGTGCGGGGCTTCCGCACCGTAGGGCCTTCGACCGCCCGATGTTGTTCGAGCCTCCCTACACTTGGGAGTGCTATTTTACGAAGGGGCAACTCGGGGAATTGTTCCCGTAACCAAGCCATCATTCTTTTATCTTCACCCATGTTTTCCAAATTGTGAGGCAATCGGGAGGGACGATCGCGATTTTTGGCCTAAAGGCCACCCACCGTGGAAGCTTTCCGGCCGACCGAGACATTAGTTATATCGAATTTTCCCCATGGAGGGAGAGGGGAGGGGAGGGACGGAGTGGGGGAGGGTCGTTTTGCCTTCTTTTAGCCTCATGTTGCCTTCTTTTAGCCTCGCCGGAAAGTTCGCCGGAGACTCGCCGGAGCACCGCCGGGAACCTTGCCGGCGGTGGAGGGGGATCTCCGGTCATGGGGCTAGGCCGTGGGGCGGGCCCCACCATATGCCGCTTCAAACCCCTGGGTGCCTCGAGGATGCCCAGCAACGCTCCCCCCCTATAGAGCTAAAAAAACTTTCCCACTATGCTCCCAGTAGACATTGATATGTCTGAAATGGGGACACGACCGAGGAGTCCCGATGGTGTGCGGGGCTCCCGCCCGATGGTGTGCGGGGCTGCCGCCCGATGGTGTGCGGGGCTCCCACCCGATGGTGTGCGTAGCTCCCGCCCGATGGTGTGCGGGGCTCCCGCCCGATGGTGTGCGGGGCTCCCACCCGATGGTGTGCGGGCCTCCCGCACCCTAGTGCCCGCATCTTCCCGATGGTGACCGAGGCTCCCCCACCCAAGGGCCTGGTTCACCCCGATGGTGTGCGAGGCTTCAGCACCCTTGTGCCGACATCCTCCCGATGGTGACCGAGGCTCCCGCACCCAAGGGCCTGGTTCACCCCGATGGTGTGCGAGGCTTCCGCACCCTTGTG
>CAUDLX010000266.1:177500-180000 GCA_958450335.1 Hibiscus tridactylites
GGGGATTCCGCACCCTAGTGTCGGCATCCTCCCGATGGTGTGCGAGGCTCCCGCACCCAAGGGCCTAGGACCTCCCGATGGTGTGCCAGGCTCCCGCACCCAAGGGCCTGGTCACCCGATGGTGTGCGAGGCTCCCGCACCCAAGGGCCTAGGACCTCCCGATGGTGTGCGGGGATTCCGCACCATAGTGTCGGCATCCTCCCGATGGTGTGCGAGGCTCCCGCACCCAAGGGCCTGGTCACCCGATGGTGTGCGTGGCTCCCGCACCCAAGGGTCTAGGACCTCCCGATGGTGTGCGAGGCTCCTGCACCCAAGGGCCTAGGACCTCCCGATGGTGTGCGGGGCTCCCGCACCATAGTGTCGGCATCCTCCCGATGGTGTGCGAGGCTCCAGCACCCAAGGGCCTGGTCACCCGATGGTGTGCGAGGCTCCCGCACCCAAGGGCCTAGGACCTCCCGATGGTGTGCGAGGCTCCCGCACCCAAGGGCCTAGGACCTCCCGATGGTGTGCGAGGCTCCTGCACCCAAGGGCCTACGACCTCCCGATGGTGTGCGAGGCTCCTGCACCCAAGGGCCTAGGACCTCCCGATGGTGTGCGGGGATTCCGCACCCTAGTGTCGGCATCCTCCCGATGGTGTGCGAGGCTCCCGCACCCAAGGGCCTGCTCACCCGATGGTGTGCGAGGCTCCCGCGCCCAAGGGCCTAGGACCTCCCGATGATGTGCGAGGCTCCAGCACCCAAGGGCCTGGTCACCCGATGGTGTGCGAGGCTCCTGCACCCAAGGGCCTAGGACCGCCCGATGGTGTGCGAGGCTCCTGCACCCAAGGGCCTACGACCTCCCGATGGTGTGCGAGGCTCCTGCACCCAAGGGCCTAGGACCTCCCGATGGTGTGCGGGGATTCCGCACCCTAGTGTCGGCATCCTCCCGATGGTGTGCGAGGCTCCCGCACCCAAGGGCCTGGTTCACCCGGATGGTGTGCGAGGCTCCCACACCCTGGAGCGTTCATCCCACCGATGGGGTGCTTGGCTGCCGCACTCTAAGGGCCCCGTGGGTGCCATGTCTGAAATGGGGACACCTTCTCTAAGCACCTTGATGGTGCCCACCCAAGGGCCTTGGACCTCCCAATGGTGTGCGGGGCTTCCGCACCGTAGGGCCTTCGACCGCCCGATGTTGTTCGAGCCTCCCTACACTTGGGAGTGCTATTTTACGAAGGGGCAACTCGGGGAATTGTTCCCGTAACCAAGCCGTCATTCTTTTATCTTCACCCATGTTTTCCAAATTGTGAGGCAATCGGGAGGGACGATCGCGATTTTTGGCCTAAAGGCCACCCACCGTGGAAGCTTTCCGGCCGACCGAGACATTAGTTATATCGAATTTTCCCCATGGAGGGAGAGGGGAGGGGAGGGACGGAGTGGGGGAGGGTCGTTTTGCCTTCTTTTAGCCTCATGTTGCCTTCTTTTAGCCTCGCCGGAAAGTTCGCCGGAGACTCGCCGGAGCACCGCCGGGAACCTTGCCGGCGGTGGAGGGGGATCTCCGGTCATGGGGCTAGGCCGTGGGGCGGGCCCCACCATATGCCGCTTCAAACCCCTGGGTGCCTCGAGGATGCCCAGCAACGCTCCCCCCCTATAGAGCTAAAAAAACTTTCCCACTATGCTCCCAGTAGACATTGATATGTCTGAAATGGGGACACGACCGAGGAGTCCCGATGGTGTGCGGGGCTCCCGCCCGATGGTGTGCGGGGCTGCCGCCCGATGGTGTGCGGGGCTCCCACCCGATGGTGTGCGTAGCTCCCGCCCGATGGTGTGCGGGGCTCCCGCCCGATGGTGTGCGGGGCTCCCACCCGATGGTGTGCGGGCCTCCCGCACCCTAGTGCCCGCATCTTCCCGATGGTGACCGAGGCTCCCCCACCCAAGGGCCTGGTTCACCCCGATGGTGTGCGAGGCTTCAGCACCCTTGTGCCGACATCCTCCCGATGGTGACCGAGGCTCCCGCACCCAAGGGCCTGGTTCACCCCGATGGTGTGCGAGGCTTCCGCACCCTTGTGCCGGCATCCTCCCGATGGTGACCGAGGCTCCCCCACCCAAGGGCCTGGTTCACCCCGATGGTGTGCGAGGCTTCCGCACCCTTGTGCCCGCATCCTCCCGATGGTGACCGAGGCTCCCGCACCCAAGGGCCTGGTTCACCCGATGGTGTCCGAGGCTTCCCCACCGTAGTGCCGGCATCCTCCCGATGGTGACCGAGGCTCCCGCACCCAAGGGCCTGGTTCACCCGATGGTGTCCGAGGCTTCCCCACCGTAGTGCCGGCATCCTCCCGATGGTGACCGAGGCTCCCGCACCCAAGGGCCCGGTTCACCCGATGGTGTCCGAGGCTCCCGCACACTAGTGCCCGCATCTTCCCGATGGTGACCGAGGCTCCCGCACCGTAGTGCTGGCATCCTCCCGATGGTGACCGAGGCTCCCGCACCCAAGGTGCCTGGTTCACCCGATGGTGTCCGAGGCT
>CAUDLX010000266.1:210000-212500 GCA_958450335.1 Hibiscus tridactylites
GCTCCTGCACCCAAGGGCCTAGGACCTCCCGATGGTGTGCGGGGATTCCGCACCCTAGTGTCGGCATCCTCCCGATGGTGTGCGAGGCTCCCGCACCCAAGGGCCTAGGACCTCCCGATGGTGTGCGAGGCTCCCGCACCCAAGGGCCTGGTCACCCGATGGTGTGCGAGGCTCCCGCACCCAAGGGCCTAGGACCTCCCGATGGTGTGCGGGGATTCCGCACCATAGTGTCGGCATCCTCCCGATGGTGTGCGAGGCTCCCGCACCCAAGGGCCTGGTCACCCGATGGTGTGCGTGGCTCCCGCACCCAAGGGTCTAGGACCTCCCGATGGTGTGCGAGGCTCCTGCACCCAAGGGCCTAGGACCTCCCGATGGTGTGCGGGGCTCCCGCACCATAGTGTCGGCATCCTCCCGATGGTGTGCGAGGCTCCAGCACCCAAGGGCCTGGTCACCCGATGGTGTGCGAGGCTCCCGCACCCAAGGGCCTAGGACCTCCCGATGGTGTGCGAGGCTCCCGCACCCAAGGGCCTAGGACCTCCCGATGGTGTGCGAGGCTCCTGCACCCAAGGGCCTACGACCTCCCGATGGTGTGCGAGGCTCCTGCACCCAAGGGCCTAGGACCTCCCGATGGTGTGCGGGGATTCCGCACCCTAGTGTCGGCATCCTCCCGATGGTGTGCGAGGCTCCCGCACCCAAGGGCCTGGTCACCCGATGGTGTGCGAGGCTCCCGCGCCCAAGGGCCTAGGACCTCCCGATGATGTGCGAGGCTCCAGCACCCAAGGGCCTGGTCACCCGATGGTGTGCGAGGCTCCTGCACCCAAGGGCCTAGGACCGCCCGATGGTGTGCGAGGCTCCTGCACCCAAGGGCCTACGACCTCCCGATGGTGTGCGAGGCTCCTGCACCCAAGGGCCTAGGACCTCCCGATGGTGTGCGGGGATTCCGCACCCTAGTGTCGGCATCCTCCCGATGGTGTGCGAGGCTCCCGCACCCAAGGGCCTGGTTCACCCGGATGGTGTGCGAGGCTCCCACACCCTGGAGCGTTCATCCCACCGATGGGGTGCTTGGCTGCCGCACTCTAAGGGCCCCGTGGGTGCCATGTCTGAAATGGGGACACCTTCTCTAAGCACCTTGATGGTGCCCACCCAAGGGCCTTGGACCTCCCAATGGTGTGCGGGGCTTCCGCACCGTAGGGCCTTCGACCGCCCGATGTTGTTCGAGCCTCCCTACACTTGGGAGTGCTATTTTACGAAGGGGCAACTCGGGGAATTGTTCCCGTAACCAAGCCGTCATTCTTTTATCTTCACCCATGTTTTCCAAATTGTGAGGCAATCGGGAGGGACGATCGCGATTTTTGGCCTAAAGGCCACCCACCGTGGAAGCTTTCCGGCCGACCGAGACATTAGTTATATCGAATTTTCCCCATGGAGGGAGAGGGGAGGGGAGGGACGGAGTGGGGGAGGGTCGTTTTGCCTTCTTTTAGCCTCATGTTGCCTTCTTTTAGCCTCGCCGGAAAGTTCGCCGGAGACTCGCCGGAGCACCGCCGGGAACCTTGCCGGCGGTGGAGGGGGATCTCCGGTCATGGGGCTAGGCCGTGGGGCGGGCCCCACCATATGCCGCTTCAAACCCCTGGGTGCCTCGAGGATGCCCAGCAACGCTCCCCCCCTATAGAGCTAAAAAAACTTTCCCACTATGCTCCCAGTAGACATTGATATGTCTGAAATGGGGACACGACCGAGGAGTCCCGATGGTGTGCGGGGCTCCCGCCCGATGGTGTGCGGGGCTGCCGCCCGATGGTGTGCGGGGCTCCCACCCGATGGTGTGCGTAGCTCCCGCCCGATGGTGTGCGGGGCTCCCGCCCGATGGTGTGCGGGGCTCCCACCCGATGGTGTGCGGGCCTCCCGCACCCTAGTGCCCGCATCTTCCCGATGGTGACCGAGGCTCCCCCACCCAAGGGCCTGGTTCACCCCGATGGTGTGCGAGGCTTCAGCACCCTTGTGCCGACATCCTCCCGATGGTGACCGAGGCTCCCGCACCCAAGGGCCTGGTTCACCCCGATGGTGTGCGAGGCTTCCGCACCCTTGTGCCGGCATCCTCCCGATGGTGACCGAGGCTCCCCCACCCAAGGGCCTGGTTCACCCCGATGGTGTGCGAGGCTTCCGCACCCTTGTGCCCGCATCCTCCCGATGGTGACCGAGGCTCTCGCACCCAAGGGCCTGGTTCACCCGATGGTGTCCGAGGCTTCCCCACCGTAGTGCCGGCATCCTCCCGATGGTGACCGAGGCTCCCGCACCCAAGGGCCTGGTTCACCCGATGGTGTCCGAGGCTTCCCCACCGTAGTGCCGGCATCCTCCCGATGGTGACCGAGGCTCCCGCACCCAAGGGCCCGGTTCACCCGATGGTGTCCGAGGCTCCCGCACACTAGTGCCCGCATCTTCCCGATGGTGACCGAGGCTCCCGCACCGTAGTGCTGGCATCCTCCCGATGGTGACCGAGGCTCCC
>CAUDLX010000266.1:255000-257500 GCA_958450335.1 Hibiscus tridactylites
CCCTTGGGTGGGGGAGCCTCGGCCACCATCGGAAAGATGCGGGCACTAGGGTGCGGGAGCCTCGGACACCATCGGGTGAACCAGGCACCTTGGGTGCGGGAGCCTCGGTCACCATCGGGAGGATGCCAGCACTACGGTGCGGGAGCCTCGGTCACCATCGGGAAGATGCGGGCACTAGTGTGCGGGAGCCTCGGACACCATCGGGTGAACCGGGCCCTTGGGTGCGGGAGCCTCGGTCACCATCGGGAGGATGCCGGCACTACGGTGGGGAAGCCTCGGACACCATCGGGTGAACCAGGCCCTTGGGTGCGGGAGCCTCGGTCACCATCGGGAGGATGCCGGCACTACGGTGGGGAAGCCTCGGACACCATCGGGTGAACCAGGCCCTTGGGTGCGGGAGCCTCGGTCACCATCGGGAGGATGCGGGCACAAGGGTGCGGAAGCCTCGCACACCATCGGGGTGAACCAGGCCCTTGGGTGGGGGAGCCTCGGTCACCATCGGGAGGATGCCGGCACAAGGGTGCGGAAGCCTCGCACACCATCGGGGTGAACCAGGCCCTTGGGTGCGGGAGCCTCGGTCACCATCGGGAGGATGTCGGCACAAGGGTGCTGAAGCCTCGCACACCATCGGGGTGAACCAGGCCCTTGGGTGGGGGAGCCTCGGTCACCATCGGGAAGATGCGGGCACTAGGGTGCGGGAGGCCCGCACACCATCGGGTGGGAGCCCCGCACACCATCGGGCGGGAGCCCCGCACACCATCGGGCGGGAGCTACGCACACCATCGGGTGGGAGCCCCGCACACCATCGGGCGGCAGCCCCGCACACCATCGGGCGGGAGCCCCGCACACCATCGGGACTCCTCGGTCGTGTCCCCATTTCAGACATATCAATGTCTACTGGGAGCATAGTGGGAAAGTTTTTTTAGCTCTATAGGGGGGGAGCGTTGCTGGGCATCCTCGAGGCACCCAGGGGTTTGAAGCGGCATATGGTGGGGCCCGCCCCACGGCCTAGCCCCATGACCGGAGATCCCCCTCCACCGCCGGCAAGGTTCCCGGCGGTGCTCCGGCGAGTCTCCGGCGAACTTTCCGGCGAGGCTAAAAGAAGGCAAAACGACCCTCCCCCACTCCGTCCCTCCCCTCCCCTCTCCCTCCATGGGGAAAATTCGATATAACTAATGTCTCGGTCGGCCGGAAAGCTTCCACGGTGGGTGGCCTTTAGGCCAAAAATCGCGATCGTCCCTCCCGATTGCCTCACAATTTGGAAAACATGGGTGAAGATAAAAGAATGACGGCTTGGTTACGGGAACAATTCCCCGAGTTGCCCCTTCGTAAAATAGCACTCCCAAGTGTAGGGAGGCTCGAACAACATCGGGCGGTCGAAGGCCCTACGGTGCGGAAGCCCCGCACACCATTGGGAGGTCCAAGGCCCTTGGGTGGGCACCGTCAAGGTGCTTAGAGAAGGTGTCCCCATTTCAGACATGGCACCCACGGGGCCCTTAGAGTGCGGCAGCCAAGCACCCCATCGGTGGGATGAACGCTCCAGGGTGTGGGAGCCTCGCACACCATCCGGGTGAACCAGGCCCTTGGGTGCGGGAGCCTCGCACACCATCGGGAGGATGCCGACACTAGGGTGCGGAATCCCCGCACACCATCGGGAGGTCCTAGGCCCTTGGGTGCAGGAGCCTCGCACACCATCGGGAGGTCGTAGGCCCTTGGGTGCAGGAGCCTCGCACACCATCGGACGGTCCTAGGCCCTTGGGTGCAGGAGCCTCGCACACCATCGGGTGACCAGGCCCTTGGGTGCTGGAGCCTCGCACATCATCGGGAGGTCCTAGGCCCTTGGGCGCGGGAGCCTCGCACACCATCGGGTGACCAGGCCCTTGGGTGCGGGAGCCTCGCACACCATCGGGAGGATGCCGACACTAGGGTGCGGAATCCCCGCACACCATCGGGAGGTCCTAGGCCCTTGGGTGCAGGAGCCTCGCACACCATCGGGAGGTCGTAGGCCCTTGGGTGCAGGAGCCTCGCACACCATCGGGAGGTCCTAGGCCCTTGGGTGCGGGAGCCTCGCACACCATCGGGAGGTCCTAGGCCCTTGGGTGCGGGAGCCTCGCACACCATCGGGTGACCAGGCCCTTGGGTGCTGGAGCCTCGCACACCATCGGGAGGATGCCGACACTATGGTGCGGGAGCCCCGCACACCATCGGGAGGTCCTAGGCCCTTGGGTGCAGGAGCCTCGCACACCATCGGGAGGTCCTAGACCCTTGGGTGCGGGAGCCACGCACACCATCGGGTGACCAGGCCCTTGGGTGCGGGAGCCTCGCACACCATCGGGAGGATGCCGACACTATGGTGCGGAATCCCCGCACACCATCGGGAGGTCCTAGGCCCTTGGGTGCGGGAGCCTCGCACACCATCGGGTGACCAGGCCCTTGGGTGCGGGAGCCTCGCACACCATCGGGAGGTCCTAGGCCCTTGGGTGCGGGAGCCTCGCACACC
>CAUDLX010000266.1:320000-322500 GCA_958450335.1 Hibiscus tridactylites
TGGGGAAGCCTCGGACACCATCGGGTGAACCAGGCCCTTGGGTGCGGGAGCCTCGGTCACCATCGGGAGGATGCCGGCACTACGGTGGGGAAGCCTCGGACACCATCGGGTGAACCAGGCCCTTGGGTGTGAGAGCCTCGGTCACCATCGGGAGGATGCGGGCACAAGGGTGCGGAAGCCTCGCACACCATCGGGGTGAACCAGGCCCTTGGGTGGGGGAGCCTCGGTCACCATCGGGAGGATGCCGGCACAAGGGTGCGGAAGCCTCGCACACCATCGGGGTGAACCAGGCCCTTGGGTGCGGGAGCCTCGGTCACCATCGGGAGGATGGCGGCACAAGGGTGCGGAAGCCTCGCACACCATCGGGGTGAACCAGGCCCTTGGGTGGGGGAGCCTCGGCCACCATCGGAAAGATGCGGGCACTAGGGTGCGGGAGCCTCGGACACCATCGGGTGAACCAGGCACCTTGGGTGCGGGAGCCTCGGTCACCATCGGGAGGATGCCAGCACTACGGTGCGGGAGCCTCGGTCACCATCGGGAAGATGCGGGCACTAGTGTGCGGGAGCCTCGGACACCATCGGGTGAACCGGGCCCTTGGGTGCGGGAGCCTCGGTCACCATCGGGAGGATGCCGGCACTACGGTGGGGAAGCCTCGGACACCATCGGGTGAACCAGGCCCTTGGGTGCGGGAGCCTCGGTCACCATCGGGAGGATGCCGGCACTACGGTGGGGAAGCCTCGGACACCATCGGGTGAACCAGGCCCTTGGGTGCGGGAGCCTCGGTCACCATCGGGAGGATGCAGGCACAAGGGTGCGGAAGCCTCGCACACCATCGGGGTGAACCAGGCCCTTGGGTGGGGGAGCCTCGGTCACCATCGGGAGGATGCCGGCACAAGGGTGCGGAAGCCTCGCACACCATCGGGGTGAACCAGGCCCTTGGGTGCGGGAGCCTCGGTCACCATCGGGAGGATGTCGGCACAAGGGTGCTGAAGCCTCGCACACCATCGGGGTGAACCAGGCCCTTGGGTGGGGGAGCCTCGGTCACCATCGGGAAGATGCGGGCACTAGGGTGCGGGAGGCCCGCACACCATCGGGTGGGAGCCCCGCACACCATCGGGCGGGAGCCCCGCACACCATCGGGCGGGAGCTACGCACACCATCGGGTGGGAGCCCCGCACACCATCGGGCGGCAGCCCCGCACACCATCGGGCGGGAGCCCCGCACACCATCGGGACTCCTCGGTCGTGTCCCCATTTCAGACATATCAATGTCTACTGGGAGCATAGTGGGAAAGTTTTTTTAGCTCTATAGGGGGGGAGCGTTGCTGGGCATCCTCGAGGAACCCAGGGGTTTGAAGCGGCATATGGTGGGGCCCGCCCCACGGCCTAGCCCCATGACCGGAGATCCCCCTCCACCGCCGGCAAGGTTCCCGGCGGTGCTCCGGCGAGTCTCCGGCGAACTTTCCGGCGAGGCTAAAAGAAGGCAACATGAGGCTAAAAGAAGGCAAAACGACCCTCCCCCACTCCGTCCCTCCCCTCCCCTCTCCCTCCATGGGGAAAATTCGATATAACTAATGTCTCGGTCGGCCAGAAAGCTTCCACGGTGGGTGGCCTTTAGGCCAAAAATCGCGATCGTCCCTCCCGATTGCCTCACAATTTGGAAAACATGGGTGAAGATAAAAGAATGACGGCTTGGTTACGGGAACAATTCCCCGAGTTGCCCCTTCGTAAAATAGCACTCCCAAGTGTAGGGAGGCTCGAACAACATCGGGCGGTCGAAGGCCCTACGGTGCGGAAGCCCCGCACACCATTGGGAGGTCCAAGGCCCTTGGGTGGGCACCATCAAGGTGCTTAGAGAAGGTGTCCCCATTTCAGACATGGCACCCACGGGGCCCTTAGAGTGCGGCAGCCAAGCACCCCATCGGTGGGATGAACGCTCCAGGGTGTGGGAGCCTCGCACACCATCCGGGTGAACCAGGCCCTTGGGTGCGGGAGCCTCGCACACCATCGGGAGGATGCCGACACTAGGGTGCGGAATCCCCGCACACCATCGGGAGGTCCTAGGCCCTTGGGTGCAGGAGCCTCGCACACCATCGGGAGGTCGTAGGCCCTTGGGTGCAGGAGCCTCGCACACCATCGGGCGGTCCTAGGCCCTTGGGTGCAGGAGCCTCGCACACCATCGGGTGACCAGGCCCTTGGGTGCTGGAGCCTCGCACATCATCGGGAGGTCCTAGGCCCTTGGGCGCGGGAGCCTCGCACACCATCGGGTGACCAGGCCCTTGGGTGCGGGAGCCTCGCACACCATCGGGAGGATGCCGACACTAGGGTGCGGAATCCCCGCACACCATCGGGAGGTCCTAGGCCCTTGGGTGCAGGAGCCTCGCACACCATCGGGAGGTCGTAGGCCCTTGGGTGCAGGAGCCTCGCACACCATCGGGAGGTCCTAGGCCCTTGGGTGCGGGAGCCTCGCACACCATCGGGAGGTCCTAGGCCCTTGGGTG
>CAUDLX010000266.1:342500-345000 GCA_958450335.1 Hibiscus tridactylites
AGCCTCGGTCACCATCGGGAGGATGGCGGCACAAGGGTGCGGAAGCCTCGCACACCATCGGGGTGAACCAGGCCCTTGGGTGGGGGAGCCTCGGCCACCATCGGAAAGATGCGGGCACTAGGGTGCGGGAGCCTCGGACACCATCGGGTGAACCAGGCACCTTGGGTGCGGGAGCCTCGGTCACCATCGGGAGGATGCCAGCACTACGGTGCGGGAGCCTCGGTCACCATCGGGAAGATGCGGGCACTAGTGTGCGGGAGCCTCGGACACCATCGGGTGAACCGGGCCCTTGGGTGCGGGAGCCTCGGTCACCATCGGGAGGATGCCGGCACTACGGTGGGGAAGCCTCGGACACCATCGGGTGAACCAGGCCCTTGGGTGCGGGAGCCTCGGTCACCATCGGGTGAACCGGGCCCTTGGGTGCGGGAGCCTCGGTCACCATCGGGAGGATGCCGGCACTACGGTGGGGAAGCCTCGGACACCATCGGGTGAACCAGGCCCTTGGGTGCGGGAGCCTCGGTCACCATCGGGAGGATGCCGGCACTACGGTGGGGAAGCCTCGGACACCATCGGGTGAACCAGGCCCTTGGGTGTGAGAGCCTCGGTCACCATCGGGAGGATGCGGGCACAAGGGTGCGGAAGCCTCGCACACCATCGGGGTGAACCAGGCCCTTGGGTGGGGGAGCCTCGGTCACCATCGGGAGGATGCCGGCACAAGGGTGCGGAAGCCTCGCACACCATCGGGGTGAACCAGGCCCTTGGGTGCGGGAGCCTCGGTCACCATCGGGAGGATGGCGGCACAAGGGTGCGGAAGCCTCGCACACCATCGGGGTGAACCAGGCCCTTGGGTGGGGGAGCCTCGGCCACCATCGGAAAGATGCGGGCACTAGGGTGCGGGAGCCTCGGACACCATCGGGTGAACCAGGCACCTTGGGTGCGGGAGCCTCGGTCACCATCGGGAGGATGCCAGCACTACGGTGCGGGAGCCTCGGTCACCATCGGGAAGATGCGGGCACTAGTGTGCGGGAGCCTCGGACACCATCGGGTGAACCGGGCCCTTGGGTGCGGGAGCCTCGGTCACCATCGGGAGGATGCCGGCACTACGGTGGGGAAGCCTCGGACACCATCGGGTGAACCAGGCCCTTGGGTGCGGGAGCCTCGGTCACCATCGGGAGGATGCCGGCACTACGGTGGGGAAGCCTCGGACACCATCGGGTGAACCAGGCCCTTGGGTGCGGGAGCCTCGGTCACCATCGGGAGGATGCGGGCACAAGGGTGCGGAAGCCTCGCACACCATCGGGGTGAACCAGGCCCTTGGGTGGGGGAGCCTCGGTCACCATCGGGAGGATGCCGGCACAAGGGTGCGGAAGCCTCGCACACCATCGGGGTGAACCAGGCCCTTGGGTGCGGGAGCCTCGGTCACCATCGGGAGGATGTCGGCACAAGGGTGCTGAAGCCTCGCACACCATCGGGGTGAACCAGGCCCTTGGGTGGGGGAGCCTCGGTCACCATCGGGAAGATGCGGGCACTAGGGTGCGGGAGGCCCGCACACCATCGGGTGGGAGCCCCGCACACCATCGGGCGGGAGCCCCGCACACCATCGGGCGGGAGCTACGCACACCATCGGGTGGGAGCCCCGCACACCATCGGGCGGCAGCCCCGCACACCATCGGGCGGGAGCCCCGCACACCATCGGGACTCCTCGGTCGTGTCCCCATTTCAGACATATCAATGTCTACTGGGAGCATAGTGGGAAAGTTTTTTTAGCTCTATAGGGGGGGAGCGTTGCTGGGCATCCTCGAGGCACCCAGGGGTTTGAAGCGGCATATGGTGGGGCCCGCCCCACGGCCTAGCCCCATGACCGGAGATCCCCCTCCACCGCCGGCAAGGTTCCCGGCGGTGCTCCGGCGAGTCTCCGGCGAACTTTCCGGCGAGGCTAAAAGAAGGCAACATGAGGCTAAAAGAAGGCAAAACGACCCTCCCCCACTCCGTCCCTCCCCTCCCCTCTCCCTCCTTGGGGAAAATTCGATATAACTAATGTCTCGGTCGGCCGGAAAGCTTCCACGGTGGGTGGCCTTTAGGCCAAAAATCGCGATCGTCCCTCCCGATTGCCTCACAATTTGGAAAACATGGGTGAAGATAAAAGAATGACGGCTTGGTTACGGGAACAATTCCCCGAGTTGCCCCTTCGTAAAATAGCACTCCCAAGTGTAGGGAGGCTCGAACAACATCGGGCGGTCGAAGGCCCTACGGTGCGGAAGCCCCGCACACCATTGGGAGGTCCAAGGCCCTTGGGTGGGCACCATCAAGGTGCTTAGAGAAGGTGTCCCCATTTCAGACATGGCACCCACGGGGCCCTTAGAGTGCGGCAGCCAAGCACCCCATCGGTGGGATGAACGCTCCAGGGTGTGGGAGCCTCGCACACCATCCGGGTGAACCAGGCCCTTGGGTGCGGGAGCCTCGCACACCATCGGGAGGATGCCGACACTAGGGTGCGGAA
>CAUDLX010000266.1:355000-357500 GCA_958450335.1 Hibiscus tridactylites
CTCGGTCACCATCGGGAGGATGCCAGCACTACGGTGCGGGAGCCTCGGTCACCATCGGGAAGATGCGGGCACTAGTGTGCGGGAGCCTCGGACACCATCGGGTGAACCGGGCCCTTGGGTGCGGGAGCCTCGGTCACCATCGGGAGGATGCCGGCACTACGGTGGGGAAGCCTCGGACACCATCGGGTGAACCAGGCCCTTGGGTGCGGGAGCCTCGGTCACCATCGGGAGGATGCCGGCACTACGGTGGGGAAGCCTCGGACACCATCGGGTGAACCAGGCCCTTGGGTGCGGGAGCCTCGGTCACCATCGGGAGGATGCGGGCACAAGGGTGCGGAAGCCTCGCACACCATCGGGGTGAACCAGGCCCTTGGGTGGGGGAGCCTCGGTCACCATCGGGAGGATGCCGGCACAAGGGTGCGGAAGCCTCGCACACCATCGGGGTGAACCAGGCCCTTGGGTGCGGGAGCCTCGGTCACCATCGGGAGGATGTCGGCACAAGGGTGCTGAAGCCTCGCACACCATCGGGGTGAACCAGGCCCTTGGGTGGGGGAGCCTCGGTCACCATCGGGAAGATGCGGGCACTAGGGTGCGGGAGGCCCGCACACCATCGGGTGGGAGCCCCGCACACCATCGGGCGGGAGCCCCGCACACCATCGGGCGGGAGCTACGCACACCATCGGGTGGGAGCCCCGCACACCATCGGGCGGCAGCCCCGCACACCATCGGGCGGGAGCCCCGCACACCATCGGGACTCCTCGGTCGTGTCCCCATTTCAGACATATCAATGTCTACTGGGAGCATAGTGGGAAAGTTTTTTTAGCTCTATAGGGGGGGAGCGTTGCTGGGCATCCTCGAGGCACCCAGGGGTTTGAAGCGGCATATGGTGGGGCCCGCCCCACGGCCTAGCCCCATGACCGGAGATCCCCCTCCACCGCCGGCAAGGTTCCCGGCGGTGCTCCGGCGAGTCTCCGGCGAACTTTCCGGCGAGGCTAAAAGAAGGCAACATGAGGCTAAAAGAAGGCAAAACGACCCTCCCCCACTCCGTCCCTCCCCTCCCCTCTCCCTCCATGGGGAAAATTCGATATAACTAATGTCTCGGTCGGCCGGAAAGCTTCCACGGTGGGTGGCCTTTAGGCCAAAAATCGCGATCGTCCCTCCCGATTGCCTCACAATTTGGAAAACATGGGTGAAGATAAAAGAATGACGGCTTGGTTACGGGAACAATTCCCCGAGTTGCCCCTTCGTAAAATAGCACTCCCAAGTGTAGGGAGGCTCGAACAACATCGGGCGGTCGAAGGCCCTACGGTGCGGAAGCCCCGCACACCATTGGGAGGTCCAAGGCCCTTGGGTGGGCACCATCAAGGTGCTTAGAGAAGGTGTCCCCATTTCAGACATGGCACCCACGGGGCCCTTAGAGTGCGGCAGCCAAGCACCCCATCGGTGGGATGAACGCTCCAGGGTGTGGGAGCCTCGCACACCATCCGGGTGAACCAGGCCCTTGGGTGCGGGAGCCTCGCACACCATCGGGAGGATGCCGACACTAGGGTGCGGAATCCCCGCACACCATCGGGAGGTCCTAGGCCCTTGGGTGCAGGAGCCTCGCACACCATCGGGAGGTCGTAGGCCCTTGGGTGCAGGAGCCTCGCACACCATCGGGCGGTCCTAGGCCCTTGGGTGCAGGAGCCTCGCACACCATCGGGTGACCAGGCCCTTGGGTGCTGGAGCCTCGCACATCATCGGGAGGTCCTAGGCCCTTGGGCGCGGGAGCCTCGCACACCATCGGGTGACCAGGCCCTTGGGTGCGGGAGCCTCGCACACCATCGGGAGGATGCCGACACTAGGGTGCGGAATCCCCGCACACCATCGGGAGGTCCTAGGCCCTTGGGTGCAGGAGCCTCGCACACCATCGGGAGGTCGTAGGCCCTTGGGTGCAGGAGCCTCGCACACCATCGGGAGGTCCTAGGCCCTTGGGTGCGGGAGCCTCGCACACCATCGGGAGGTCCTAGGCCCTTGGGTGCGGGAGCCTCGCACACCATCGGGTGACCAGGCCCTTGGGTGCTGGAGCCTCGCACACCATCGGGAGGATGCCGACACTATGGTGCGGGAGCCCCGCACACCATCGGGAGGTCCTAGGCCCTTGGGTGCAGGAGCCTCGCACACCATCGGGAGGTCCTAGGCCCTTGGGTGCGGGAGCCACGCACACCATCGGGTGACCAGGCCCTTGGGTGCGGGAGCCTCGCACACCATCGGGAGGATGCCGACACTATGGTGCGGAATCCCCGCACACCATCGGGAGGTCCTAGGCCCTTGGGTGCGGGAGCCTCGCACACCATCGGGTGACCAGGCCCTTGGGTGCGGGAGCCTCGCACACCATCGGGAGGTCCTAGGCCCTTGGGTGCGGGAGCCTCGCACACCATCGGGAGGATGCCGACACTAGGGTGCGGAATCCCCGCACACCATCGGGAGGTCCTAGGCCCTTGGGTGCAGGAGCCTCGCA
>CAUDLX010000266.1:377500-380000 GCA_958450335.1 Hibiscus tridactylites
GGTGAACCAGGCCCTTGGGTGCGGGAGCCTCGGTCACCATCGGGTGAACCGGGCCCTTGGGTGCGGGAGCCTCGGTCACCATCGGGAGGATGCCGGCACTACGGTGGGGAAGCCTCGGACACCATCGGGTGAACCAGGCCCTTGGGTGCGGGAGCCTCGGTCACCATCGGGAGGATGCCGGCACTACGGTGGGGAAGCCTCGGACACCATCGGGTGAACCAGGCCCTTGGGTGTGAGAGCCTCGGTCACCATCGGGAGGATGCGGGCACAAGGGTGCGGAAGCCTCGCACACCATCGGGGTGAACCAGGCCCTTGGGTGGGGGAGCCTCGGTCACCATCGGGAGGATGCCGGCACAAGGGTGCGGAAGCCTCGCACACCATCGGGGTGAACCAGGCCCTTGGGTGCGGGAGCCTCGGTCACCATCGGGAGGATGGCGGCACAAGGGTGCGGAAGCCTCGCACACCATCGGGGTGAACCAGGCCCTTGGGTGGGGGAGCCTCGGCCACCATCGGAAAGATGCGGGCACTAGGGTGCGGGAGCCTCGGACACCATCGGGTGAACCAGGCACCTTGGGTGCGGGAGCCTCGGTCACCATCGGGAGGATGCCAGCACTACGGTGCGGGAGCCTCGGTCACCATCGGGAAGATGCGGGCACTAGTGTGCGGGAGCCTCGGACACCATCGGGTGAACCGGGCCCTTGGGTGCGGGAGCCTCGGTCACCATCGGGAGGATGCCGGCACTACGGTGGGGAAGCCTCGGACACCATCGGGTGAACCAGGCCCTTGGGTGCGGGAGCCTCGGTCACCATCGGGAGGATGCCGGCACTACGGTGGGGAAGCCTCGGACACCATCGGGTGAACCAGGCCCTTGGGTGCGGGAGCCTCGGTCACCATCGGGAGGATGCGGGCACAAGGGTGCGGAAGCCTCGCACACCATCGGGGTGAACCAGGCCCTTGGGTGGGGGAGCCTCGGTCACCATCGGGAGGATGCCGGCACAAGGGTGCGGAAGCCTCGCACACCATCGGGGTGAACCAGGCCCTTGGGTGCGGGAGCCTCGGTCACCATCGGGAGGATGTCGGCACAAGGGTGCTGAAGCCTCGCACACCATCGGGGTGAACCAGGCCCTTGGGTGGGGGAGCCTCGGTCACCATCGGGAAGATGCGGGCACTAGGGTGCGGGAGGCCCGCACACCATCGGGTGGGAGCCCCGCACACCATCGGGCGGGAGCCCCGCACACCATCGGGCGGGAGCTACGCACACCATCGGGTGGGAGCCCCGCACACCATCGGGCGGCAGCCCCGCACACCATCGGGCGGGAGCCCCGCACACCATCGGGACTCCTCGGTCGTGTCCCCATTTCAGACATATCAATGTCTACTGGGAGCATAGTGGGAAAGTTTTTTTAGCTCTATAGGGGGGGAGCGTTGCTGGGCATCCTCGAGGCACCCAGGGGTTTGAAGCGGCATATGGTGGGGCCCGCCCCACGGCCTAGCCCCATGACCGGAGATCCCCCTCCACCGCCGGCAAGGTTCCCGGCGGTGCTCCGGCGAGTCTCCGGCGAACTTTCCGGCGAGGCTAAAAGAAGGCAACATGAGGCTAAAAGAAGGCAAAACGTCCCTCCCCCACTCCGTCCCTCCCCTCCCCTCTCCCTCCATGGGGAAAATTCGATATAACTAATGTCTCGGTCGGCCGGAAAGCTTCCACGGTGGGTGGCCTTTAGGCCAAAAATCGCGATCGTCCCTCCCGATTGCCTCACAATTTGGAAAACATGGGTGAAGATAAAAGAATGACGGCTTGGTTACGGGAACAATTCCCCGAGTTGCCCCTTCGTAAAATAGCACTCCCAAGTGTAGGGAGGCTCGAACAACATCGGGCGGTCGAAGGCCCTACGGTGCGGAAGCCCCGCACACCATTGGGAGGTCCAAGGCCCTTGGGTGGGCACCATCAAGGTGCTTAGAGAAGGTGTCCCCATTTCAGACATGGCACCCACGGGGCCCTTAGAGTGCGGCAGCCAAGCACCCCATCGGTGGGATGAACGCTCCAGGGTGTGGGAGCCTCGCACACCATCCGGGTGAACCAGGCCCTTGGGTGCGGGAGCCTCGCACACCATCGGGAGGATGCCGACACTAGGGTGCGGAATCCCCGCACACCATCGGGAGGTCCTAGGCCCTTGGGTGCAGGAGCCTCGCACACCATCGGGAGGTCGTAGGCCCTTGGGTGCAGGAGCCTCGCACACCATCGGGCGGTCCTAGGCCCTTGGGTGCAGGAGCCTCGCACACCATCGGGTGACCAGGCCCTTGGGTGCTGGAGCCTCGCACATCATCGGGAGGTCCTAGGCCCTTGGGCGCGGGAGCCTCGCACACCATCGGGTGACCAGGCCCTTGGGTGCGGGAGCCTCGCACACCATCGGGAGGATGCCGACACTAGGGTGCGGAATCCCCGCACACCATCGGGAGGTCCTAGGCCCTTGGGTGCAGGAGCCTCGCACACCATCGGGAG
>CAUDLX010000266.1:412500-415000 GCA_958450335.1 Hibiscus tridactylites
GTCACCATCGGGAGGATGCCGGCACAAGGGTGCGGAAGCCTCGCACACCATCGGGGTGAACCAGGCCCTTGGGTGCGGGATCCTCGGTCACCATCGGGAGGATGGCGGCACAAGGGTGCGGAAGCCTCGCACACCATCGGGGTGAACCAGGCCCTTGGGTGGGGGAGCCTCGGCCACCATCGGAAAGATGCGGGCACTAGGGTGCGGGAGCCTCGGACACCATCGGGTGAACCAGGCACCTTGGGTGCGGGAGCCTCGGTCACCATCGGGAGGATGCCAGCACTACGGTGCGGGAGCCTCGGTCACCATCGGGAAGATGCGGGCACTAGTGTGCGGGAGCCTCGGACACCATCGGGTGAACCGGGCCCTTGGGTGCGGGAGCCTCGGTCACCATCGGGAGGATGCCGGCACTACGGTGGGGAAGCCTCGGACACCATCGGGTGAACCAGGCCCTTGGGTGCGGGAGCCTCGGTCACCATCGGGAGGATGCCGGCACTACGGTGGGGAAGCCTCGGACACCATCGGGTGAACCAGGCCCTTGGGTGCGGGAGCCTCGGTCACCATCGGGAGGATGCGGGCACAAGGGTGCGGAAGCCTCGCACACCATCGGGGTGAACCAGGCCCTTGGGTGGGGGAGCCTCGGTCACCATCGGGAGGATGCCGGCACAAGGGTGCGGAAGCCTCGCACACCATCGGGGTGAACCAGGCCCTTGGGTGCGGGAGCCTCGGTCACCATCGGGAGGATGTCGGCACAAGGGTGCTGAAGCCTCGCACACCATCGGGGTGAACCAGGCCCTTGGGTGGGGGAGCCTCGGTCACCATCGGGAAGATGCGGGCACTAGGGTGCGGGAGGCCCGCACACCATCGGGTGGGAGCCCCGCACACCATCGGGCGGGAGCCCCGCACACCATCGGGCGGGAGCTACGCACACCATCGGGTGGGAGCCCCGCACACCATCGGGCGGCAGCCCCGCACACCATCGGGCGGGAGCCCCGCACACCATCGGGACTCCTCGGTCGTGTCCCCATTTCAGACATATCAATGTCTACTGGGAGCATAGTGGGAAAGTTTTTTTAGCTCTATAGGGGGGGAGCGTTGCTGGGCATCCTCGAGGCACCCAGGGGTTTGAAGCGGCATATGGTGGGGCCCGCCCCACGGCCTAGCCCCATGACCGGAGATCCCCCTCCACCGCCGGCAAGGTTCCCGGCGGTGCTCCGGCGAGTCTCCGGCGAACTTTCCGGCGAGGCTAAAAGAAGGCAACATGAGGCTAAAAGAAGGCAAAACGACCCTCCCCCACTCCGTCCCTCCCCTCCCCTCTCCCTCCATGGGGAAAATTCGATATAACTAATGTCTCGGTCGGCCGGAAAGCTTCCACGGTGGGTGGCCTTTAGGCCAAAAATCGCGATCGTCCCTCCCGATTGCCTCACAATTTGGAAAACATGGGTGAAGATAAAAGAATGACGGCTTGGTTACGGGAACAATTCCCCGAGTTGCCCCTTCGTAAAATAGCACTCCCAAGTGTAGGGAGGCTCGAACAACATCGGGCGGTCGAAGGCCCTACGGTGCGGAAGCCCCGCACACCATTGGGAGGTCCAAGGCCCTTGGGTGGGCACCATCAAGGTGCTTAGAGAAGGTGTCCCCATTTCAGACATGGCACCCACGGGGCCCTTAGAGTGCGGCAGCCAAGCACCCCATCGGTGGGATGAACGCTCCAGGGTGTGGGAGCCTCGCACACCATCCGGGTGAACCAGGCCCTTGGGTGCGGGAGCCTCGCACACCATCGGGAGGATGCCGACACTAGGGTGCGGAATCCCCGCACACCATCGGGAGGTCCTAGGCCCTTGGGTGCAGGAGCCTCGCACACCATCGGGAGGTCGTAGGCCCTTGGGTGCAGGAGCCTCGCACACCATCGGGCGGTCCTAGGCCCTTGGGTGCAGGAGCCTCGCACACCATCGGGTGACCAGGCCCTTGGGTGCTGGAGCCTCGCACATCATCGGGAGGTCCTAGGCCCTTGGGCGCGGGAGCCTCGCACACCATCGGGTGACCAGGCCCTTGGGTGCGGGAGCCTCGCACACCATCGGGAGGATGCCGACACTAGGGTGCGGAATCCCCGCACACCATCGGGAGGTCCTAGGCCCTTGGGTGCAGGAGCCTCGCACACCATCGGGAGGTCGTAGGCCCTTGGGTGCAGGAGCCTCGCACACCATCGGGAGGTCCTAGGCCCTTGGGTGCGGGAGCCTCGCACACCATCGGGAGGTCCTAGGCCCTTGGGTGCGGGAGCCTCGCACACCATCGGGTGACCAGGCCCTTGGGTGCTGGAGCCTCGCACACCATCGGGAGGATGCCGACACTATGGTGCGGGAGCCCCGCACACCATCGGGAGGTCCTAGGCCCTTGGGTGCAGGAGCCTCGCACACCATCGGGAGGTCCTAGGCCCTTGGGTGCGGGAGCCACGCACACCATCGGGTGACCAGGCCCTTGGGTGCGGGAGCCTCGCACA
>CAUDLX010000266.1:435000-437500 GCA_958450335.1 Hibiscus tridactylites
CTTGGGTGGGGGAGCCTCGGCCACCATCGGAAAGATGCGGGCACTAGGGTGCGGGAGCCTCGGACACCATCGGGTGAACCAGGCACCTTGGGTGCGGGAGCCTCGGTCACCATCGGGAGGATGCCAGCACTACGGTGCGGGAGCCTCGGTCACCATCGGGAAGATGCGGGCACTAGTGTGCGGGAGCCTCGGACACCATCGGGTGAACCGGGCCCTTGGGTGCGGGAGCCTCGGTCACCATCGGGAGGATGCCGGCACTACGGTGGGGAAGCCTCGGACACCATCGGGTGAACCAGGCCCTTGGGTGCGGGAGCCTCGGTCACCATCGGGAGGATGCCGGCACTACGGTGGGGAAGCCTCGGACACCATCGGGTGAACCAGGCCCTTGGGTGCGGGAGCCTCGGTCACCATCGGGAGGATGCGGGCACAAGGGTGCGGAAGCCTCGCACACCATCGGGGTGAACCAGGCCCTTGGGTGGGGGAGCCTCGGTCACCATCGGGAGGATGCCGGCACAAGGGTGCGGAAGCCTCGCACACCATCGGGGTGAACCAGGCCCTTGGGTGCGGGAGCCTCGGTCACCATCGGGAGGATGTCGGCACAAGGGTGCTGAAGCCTCGCACACCATCGGGGTGAACCAGGCCCTTGGGTGGGGGAGCCTCGGTCACCATCGGGAAGATGCGGGCACTAGGGTGCGGGAGGCCCGCACACCATCGGGTGGGAGCCCCGCACACCATCGGGCGGGAGCCCCGCACACCATCGGGCGGGAGCTACGCACACCATCGGGTGGGAGCCCCGCACACCATCGGGCGGCAGCCCCGCACACCATCGGGCGGGAGCCCCGCACACCATCGGGACTCCTCGGTCGTGTCCCCATTTCAGACATATCAATGTCTACTGGGAGCATAGTGGGAAAGTTTTTTTAGCTCTATAGGGGGGAGCGTTGCTGGGCATCCTCGAGGCACCCAGGGGTTTGAAGCGGCATATGGTGGGGCCCGCCCCACGGCCTAGCCCCATGACCGGAGATCCCCCTCCACCGCCGGCAAGGTTCCCGGCGGTGCTCCGGCGAGTCTCCGGCGAACTTTCCGGCGAGGCTAAAAGAAGGCAACATGAGGCTAAAAGAAGGCAAAACGACCCTCCCCCACTCCGTCCCTCCCCTCCCCTCTCCCTCCATGGGGAAAATTCGATATAACTAATGTCTCGGTCGGCCGGAAAGCTTCCACGGTGGGTGGCCTTTAGGCCAAAAATCGCGATCGTCCCTCCCGATTGCCTCACAATTTGGAAAACATGGGTGAAGATAAAAGAATGACGGCTTGGTTACGGGAACAATTCCCCGAGTTGCCCCTTCGTAAAATAGCACTCCCAAGTGTAGGGAGGCTCGAACAACATCGGGCGGTCGAAGGCCCTACGGTGCGGAAGCCCCGCACACCATTGGGAGGTCCAAGGCCCTTGGGTGGGCACCATCAAGGTGCTTAGAGAAGGTGTCCCCATTTCAGACATGGCACCCACGGGGCCCTTAGAGTGCGGCAGCCAAGCACCCCATCGGTGGGATGAACGCTCCAGGGTGTGGGAGCCTCGCACACCATCCGGGTGAACCAGGCCCTTGGGTGCGGGAGCCTCGCACACCATCGGGAGGATGCCGACACTAGGGTGCGGAATCCCCGCACACCATCGGGAGGTCCTAGGCCCTTGGGTGCAGGAGCCTCGCACACCATCGGGAGGTCGTAGGCCCTTGGGTGCAGGAGCCTCGCACACCATCGGGCGGTCCTAGGCCCTTGGGTGCAGGAGCCTCGCACACCATCGGGTGACCAGGCCCTTGGGTGCTGGAGCCTCGCACATCATCGGGAGGTCCTAGGCCCTTGGGCGCGGGAGCCTCGCACACCATCGGGTGACCAGGCCCTTGGGTGCGGGAGCCTCGCACACCATCGGGAGGATGCCGACACTAGGGTGCGGAATCCCCGCACACCATCGGGAGGTCCTAGGCCCTTGGGTGCAGGAGCCTCGCACACCATCGGGAGGTCGTAGGCCCTTGGGTGCAGGAGCCTCGCACACCATCGGGAGGTCCTAGGCCCTTGGGTGCGGGAGCCTCGCACACCATCGGGAGGTCCTAGGCCCTTGGGTGCGGGAGCCTCGCACACCATCGGGTGACCAGGCCCTTGGGTGCTGGAGCCTCGCACACCATCGGGAGGATGCCGACACTATGGTGCGGGAGCCCCGCACACCATCGGGAGGTCCTAGGCCCTTGGGTGCAGGAGCCTCGCACACCATCGGGAGGTCCTAGGCCCTTGGGTGCGGGAGCCACGCACACCATCGGGTGACCAGGCCCTTGGGTGCGGGAGCCTCGCACACCATCGGGAGGATGCCGACACTATGGTGCGGAATCCCCGCACACCATCGGGAGGTCCTAGGCCCTTGGGTGCGGGAGCCTCGCACACCATCGGGTGACCAGGCCCTTGGGTGCGGGAGCCTCGCACACCATCGGGAGGTCCTAGGCCCTTGGGT
>CAUDLX010000267.1:0-190162 GCA_958450335.1 Hibiscus tridactylites
CGCAAAACAAGTTTTAATCAAATACTAGGAGTTCAAATAATTGATTAGGAGCTTTTCAACACAATTATATTGCAAAACCTCAATTTCTGTACTTTTTACTCTGTTAAAATTCCAATGGGTCCATTGAAAGGCCCATTTCGACCCCCTCGTCCGAAACCTCTACAAAAAGGACTGCAAAACAAGTTTTAATCAAATTTTAGGAGTTCACGTAATTGATTAGGAGTTGTTCAACACAATTATATTGCAAAACCTCAATTTCAGTACTTTTTACTCAGTTAAAATTCCAACGGGTCCATTGAAAGGCCTATTTAGACCTACTCGTCCGAAACCTCTACGAAATGGAGTGCAAAACAAGTTTTAGTCAAATTTTAGGAGTTCATGTAATTGATTAGGAGCTTTTCAACACAATTATATTGCAAAACCGCAATTTATGTACTTTTTACTCAGTTAAAATTCCAACGGGTCCATTGAAAGACCCATTTAGACCTGCTCGTCCAAAACCTCTACAAAAAGGACCGCAAAAATGTTTTAATCAAATTTTAGGAGTTCATGTAATTGATTAGGAGCTTTTCAACACAATTATATTGCAAAACCTCAATTTCTGTACTTTTTACTCAGTTAAAATTCCAACGGGTCCATTGAAAGGCCCATTTAGACCCGATCGTCCGAAACCTCTACAAAAAGGACCGCAAAAATGTTTTATTCAAATATTAGGAGTTCAAATAATTGATTAGGAGCTTTTCAACACAATTATATTGCAAAACCTCAATTTCTGTACTTTTTACTCATTTAAAACTCCAACGGGTCCATTGAAAGGCCCATTTCGACCCGCTCGTCCGAAACCTCTACAAAAAGGACTGCAAAATAAGTTTTAATCAAATTTTAGGAATTCATGTAATTGATTAAGAGCTTTTCAACACAATTATATTGCAAAACCGTAATTTCTGTACTTTTTACTCAGTTAAAATTCCAACGGGCCCATTGAAAGGCCCATTTAGACCTGCTCGTCCGAAACCTCTACAAAAAGGACCGCAAAACAAGTTTTAATCAAATATTAGGAGTTCAAATAATTGATTAGGAGCTTTTCAACACAATTATATTGCAAAACCGCAATTTCTGTAATTTTTACTCAGTTAAAATTCCAACGGGCCCATTGAAAGGCCCATTTAGACCTGCTCGTCCGAAACCTCTACAAAAAGGACCGCAAAACAAGTTTTAATCAAATATTAGGAGTTCAAATAATTGATTAGGAGCTTTTCAACACAATTATATTGCAAAACCGCAATTTCTGTACTTTTTACTCAGTTAAAATTCCAACGGGTCCATTGAAAGGCCCATTTAGACCTACTCGTCCGAAACCTCTACAAAAAGGACCGCAAAAATGTTTTATTCAAATATTAGGAGTTCAAATAATTGATTAGGAGCTTTGGAACACAATTATATTGCAAAACCTCAATTTCTGTAATTTTTACTCAGTTAAAATTCCAACGGGTCCATTGAAAGGCCCATTTCGACCCGCTCGTTCGAAACCTCTACAAAAAGGACCGCAAAAATGTTTTATTCAGATATTAGGAGTTCAAATAATTGATTAGGAGCTTTTCAACATAGTTATATTGCAAAACCTCAATTTCTGTACTTTTTACTCATTTAAAACTCCAACGGGTCCATTGAAAGTCCCATTTCGACCCGCTCGTCCGAAACCTCTGCAAAAAGGACTACAAAACAAGTTTTAATCAAATTTTAGGAATTCATGTAATTGATTAGGAGCTTTTCAACACAATTATATTGAAAAACCGCAATTTCTGTACTTTTTACTCAGTTAAAATTCTAACGGGCCCATTGAAAGGCCCATTTAGACCTGCTCGTCCGAAACCTCTACAAAAAGGACTGCAAAATAAGTTTTAATCAAATATTAGGAGTTCAAATAATTGATTAGGAGCTTTTCTACACAATTATATTGCAAAACCGCAATTTCTGTATTTTTTACTTAGGTAAAATTCCAACGGGTCCATTGAAAGGCCCATTTAGACCTGCTCGTCCGAAACCTCTACAAAAAGGATCGCAAAAATGTTTTATTCAAATATTAGGAGTTCAAATAATTGATTAGGAGCTTTTGAACACAATTATATTGCAAAACCTCAATTTCTGTACTTTTTACTCAGTTAAAATTCCAACGGGCCCATTGAAAGGCCCATTTAGACCTGCTCGTCCGAAACCTCTACAAAAAGGACCGCAAAACAAGTTTTAATCAAATATTAGGAGTTCAAATAATTGATTAGGAGCTTTTCAACACAATTATATTACAAAACCGCAATTTCTGTACTTTTTACTCAGCTAAAGTTCCAACGGGTCTATTGAAAGGCCCATTTAGACCTGCTCGTCCGAAACCTCTACAAAAGGGACCGCAAAACAAGTTTTAATCTAATTTTAGGAATTCATGTAATTGATTAGGAGCTTTTCAACACAATTATATTGCAAAACCGCAATTTCTGTACTTTTTACTCAGTTAAAATTCCAACGGGTCCATTGAAAGGCCCATTTAGACCTGCTCGTCCGAAACCTCTACAAAAAGGACCCCAAAAATGTTTTATTCAAATATTAAGAGTTCAAATAATTGATTAGGAGCTTTTCAACACAATTATATTGTAAAACCTCAATTTCTGCACTTTTTACTCATTTAAAATTCCAACGAGTCCATTGAAAGGCCCATTTCAACCCGCTCGTCTGAAACCTCTACGAAAAGGACCGCAAAAATGTTTTATTCAAATATTAGGAGTTCAAATAATTGATTAGGAGCTTTTAAACACAATTATATTGCAAAACCTCAATTTCTGTACTTTTTACTCATTTAAAATTCCAACGGGTCCATTGAAAGGCCATTTTCGACCCGCTCGTCCGAAACCTCTACAAAAACGACCGCAAAACAAGGTTTAATCAAATACTAGGAGTTCAAATAATTGATTAGGAGCTTGTCAACACAATTATATTGCAAAACCTCAATTTCTGTACTTTTTACTCTGTTAAAATTCCAACGGGTCCATTGAAGGCCCATTTCGACCCCCTCATCCGAAACCTCTACAAAAAGGACTGCAAAACAAGTTTTAATCAAATTTTAGGAGTTCACGTAATTGATTAGGAGTTGTTCAACACAATTATATTGCAAAACCTCAATTTCAGCACTTTTTACTCAGTTAAAATTCAAACGGGTCCATTGAAAGGCCCATTTAGACCTACTCGTCTGAAACCTCTACGAAATGGACTGCAAAAGAAGTTTTAGTCAAATTTTAGGAGTTCATGTAATTGATTAGGAGCTTTTCAACACAATTATATTGCAAAACCGCAATTTCTGTACTTTTTACTCAGTTAAAATTCCAACGGGTCCATTGAAAGACCCATTTAGACCTGCTCGTCCAAAACCTCTACAAAAAGGACCGCAAAAATGTTTTAATCAAATTTTAGGAGTTCATGTAATTGATTAGGAGCTTTTCAACACAATTATATTGCAAAACCTCAATTTCTGTACTTTTTACTCAGTTAAAATTCCAACGGGTCCATTGAAAGGCCCATTTAGACCCGATCGTCCGAAACCTCTACAAAAAGGACCGCAAAAATGTTTTATTCAAATATTAGGAGTTCAAATAATTGATTAGGAGCTTTTCAACACAATTATATTGCAAAACCTCAATTTCTGTACTTTTTACTCATTTAAAATTCCAACGGGTCCATTGAAAGGCCCATTTCGACCCGCTCGTCCGAAACCTCTACAAAAAGGACTGCAAAACAAGTTTTAATCAAATTTTAGGATTTCATGTAATTGATTAGGAGCTTTTCAACACAATTATATTGCAAAACCTCAAAGTATGTACTTTTTAGTCAGTTAAAATTCCAAAGGGTCCATTGAAAGGCCCATTTCGACCCGCTCGTCCGAAACCTCTACAAAAAGGACCGCAAAAATGTTTTATTCAAATATTACGAGTTCAACTAATTGATTAGGAGCTTTTTAACACAATTATATTTTAAAACCGCAATTTCTGTACTTTTTACTCATTTAAAATTCCAACGGGTCCATTGAAAGGCCCATTTAGACCTGCTCGTCCGAAACCTCCACAAAAAGGACCCCAAAAATGTTTTATTCAAATATTAAGAGTTCAAATAATTGATTAGGAGCTTTTCAACACAATTATATTGTAAAACCTCAATTTCTGCACTTTTTACTCATTTAAAATTCCAACGAGTCCATTGAAAGGCCCATTTCAACCCGCTCGTCTGAAACCTCTACGAAAAGGACCGCAAAAATGTTTTATTCAAATATTAGGAGTTCAAATAATTGATTAGGAGCTTTTAAACACAATTATATTGCAAAACCTCAATTTCTGTACTTTTTACTCATTTAAAATTCCAACGGGTCCATTGAAAGGCCATTTTCGACCCGCTCGTCCGAAACCTCTACAAAAAGGACCGCAAAACAAGGTTTAATCAAATACTAGGAGTTCAAATAATTGATTAGGAGCTTGTCAACACAATTATATTGCAAAACCTCAATTTCTGTACTTTTTACTCTGTTAAAATTCCAACGGGTCCATTGAAAGGCCCATTTCGACCCCCTCGTCCGAAACCTCTACAAAAAGGACTGCAAAACAAGTTTTAATCAAATTTTAGGAGTTCACGTAATTGATTAGGAGTTGTTCAACACAATTATATTGCAAAACCTCAATTTCAGCACTTTTTACTCAGTTAAAATTCAAACGGGTCCATTGAAAGGCCCATTTAGACCTACTCGTCTGAAACCTCTACGAAATGGACTGCAAAACAAGTTTTAGTCAAATTTTAGGAGTTCATGTAATTGATTAGGAGCTTTTCAACACAATTATATTGCAAAACCGCAATTTCTGTACTTTTTACTCAGTTAAAATTCCAACGGGTCCATTGAAAGACCCATTTAGACCTGCTCGTCCAAAACCTCTACAAAAAGGACCGCAAAAATGTTTTAATCAAATTTTAGGAGTTCATGTAATTGATTAGGAGCTTTTCAACACAATTATATTGCAAAACCTCAATTTCTGTACTTTTTACTCAGTTAAAATTCCAACGGGTCCATTGAAAGGCCCATTTAGACCCGATCGTCCGAAACCTCTACAAAAAGGACCCCAAAAATGTTTTATTCAAATATTAGGAGTTCAAATAATTGATTAGGAGCTTTTCAACACAATTATATTGCAAAACCTCAATTTCTGTACTTTTTACTCATTTAAAACTCCAACGGGTCCATTGAAAGGCCCATTTCGACCCGCTCGTCCGAAACCTCTACAAAAAGGACTGCAAAATAAGTTTTAATCAAATTTTAGGAATTCATGTAATTGATTAAGAGCCTTTCAACACAATTATATTGCAAAACCGTAATTTCTGTACTTTTTACTCAGTTAAAATTCCAACGGGCCCATTGAAGGGCCCATTTAGACCTGCTCGTCCGAAACCTCTACAAAAAGGACAGCAAAACAAGTTTTAATCAAATATTAGGAGTTCAAATAATTGATTAGGAGCTTTTCAACACAATTATATTGCAAAACCGCAATTTCTGTACTTTTTACTCAGTTAAAATTCCAACGGGTCCATTGAAAGGCCCATTTAGACCTACTCGTCCGAAACCTCTACAAAAAGGACCGCAAAAATGTTTTATTCAAATATTAGGAGTTCAAATAATTGATTAGGAGCTTTTGAACACAATTATATTGCAAAACCTCAATTTCTGTACTTTTTACTCAGTTAAAATTCCAACGGGTCCATTGAAAGGCCCATTTCGACCCGCTCGTTCGAAACCTCTACAAAAAGGACCGCAAAAATGTTTTATTCAGATATTAGGAGTTCAAATAATTGATTAGGAGCTTTTCAACACAGCTATATTGCAAAACCTCAATTTCTGTAATTTTTACTCATTTAAAACTCCAACGGGTCCATTGAAAGTCCCATTTCGACCCGCTCGTCCGAAACCTCTACAAAAAGAACTGCAAAACAAGTTTTAATCAAATTTTAGGAATTCATGTAATTGATTAGGAGCTTTTCAACACAATTATATTGCAAAACCGCAATTTCTGTACTTTTTAGTCAGTTAAAATTCCAACGGGCCCATTGAAAGGCCCATTTAGACCCGCTCGTTCGAAACCTCTACAAAAAGGACCGCAAAAATGTTTTATTCAGATATTAGGAGTTCAAATAATTGATTAGGAGCTTTTCTACACAATTATATTGCAAAATCGCAATTTCTGTATTTTTTACTTAGTTAAAATTCCAACGGGTCCATTGAAAGGCCCATTTAGACCTGCTCGTCCGAAACCTCTACAAAAAGGATCGCAAAAATGTTTTATTCAAATATTAGGAGTTTAAATAATTGATTAGGAGCTTTTGAACACAATTATGTTGCAAAACCTCAATTTATGTACTTTTTACTCAGTTAAAATTCCAACGGGCCCATTGAAAGGCCCATTTAGACCTGCTCGTCCGAAACCTCTACAAAAAGGACCGCAAAACAAGTTTTAATCAAATATTAGGAGTTCAAATAATTGATTAGGAGCTTTTCAACACAATTATATTGCAAAACCGCAATTTCTGTACTTTTTACTCAGTTAAAATTCCAACGGGTCCATTGAAAGGCCCATTTAGACCTACTCGTCCGAAACCTCTACAAAAAGGATCGCAAAAATGTTTTATTCAAATATTAGGAGTTCAAATAATTGATTAGGAGCTTTTGAACACAATTATATTGCAAAACCTCAATTTCTGTACTTTTTACTCAGTTAAAATTCCAACTGGTCCATTGAAAGGCCCATTTCGACCCGCTCGTCCGAAACCTCTACAAAAAGGACCGCAAAACAAGTTTTAATCAAATATTAGGAGTTCAAATAATTGATTAGGAGCTTTTCAACACAATTATATTGCAAAATTGCAATTTCTTTACTTTTTACTCAGTTAAAATTCCAACGGGTCCATTGAAAGTCCCATTTCGACCCGCTCATCCGAAACCTCTACAAAAAGGATTGCAAAACAAGTTTTAATCAAATTTTAGGAGTTCATGTAATTTATTAAGAGCTTTTCAATACAATTATATTGCAAAACCTCAATTTCTGTACTTTTTACACAGTTAAAATTCCAACGGGTAACGGGTGTGGAATGGCTCTCAATTCTCTCTCAATTTTTCTGGGGTCTTTGTTGAGTGTTGGCTCATTTTTCGTGTTTTTTCCTCTTTTTCCGGTCATGCTTCCCTCTTTCTCTCTTTCATCCCCTTCCCCCTCACGGCATCTCTTTATCTCCCGCCGGACTTGCCAACAGATCATCAAGATAACAGGAAAATTATGATTTCCTTGGAAATCGGTAAGGGAATGCCAAGGGTCATTCCACCCCGCCCCTTTTTTCAATCTATTTTATATTTTATGTTTTTTTTCATTTTTATCCGATTTTCTGGTTTTTTAACATATCTGCCTCCCATCATTGTGAGATCAGGCCTTTTCATCTTTTCCATACCCCCTCTAGATCTGTTTCATCGGATAAAGATCTGGAGGTTTTTACTTTCTTTCCCTTCATCTCCATTTTTTGGGCGATATCTACAAGATTCCTCCGAAATCTGGTTGGGTCTGACGATTCTGGGTTTTCAAGTCTTCGACGAACAATCATCTTCCTTCCTAATAGGACTTTCAGATCTCCTTTCTTTGTTTTGGATAAGTTTTCAGGCCTATTTTTTATTTTTTATTTTTCCTCTTTTTAATTTCCGTTTTCGTGTTGTTCCGTTTTTGTCCATTATAACTTTTTTCATTCTAGGGTTTCTCCCTTTTTTGTTTTTCATGTTTCTTATCTTAACCGTTGATCTTCCTCTACATATTTTGGGTTCCCCATCGTTCGTTGAACGGTCTTCTTCATCTCTAATCAGAATGTCGATTCATCTTCTCGAATCTGTATTTTTTTATTTGTTTCATATATGTATCCCTTCTCTGTTTACATTTTCTTCTCTGTTTACTTTTTCTATTCCCCTCATTTTTATTTTCATTTTGCAACTGTTACTCACGTATTCTAATTTTCTTTTTTCTTAGACTCATAGGTACCCAGAACTGTTTCTGATCGTTAATCGGGTACTGGAGTCTCTTCTTTCCTCTTTTATTTATCTGGTTTCTTTTATCTATTCTTGCAATATTATCATCCACCATTTGCATGGTCATGCTTTACTATCCTTGTGGTCGTTTGGTAATTACAATTCTTTTTCCCGTTCCTTCTCTCATCATCAATTTAATCTGATAAGTTTAATTATTTTATCTGTGAAATATTACATTTCTCCTTACTGGAATATTTATTATTTTTGTGGATTTCATATATGGTTCTGCTGCTCCCCTTACCATGGTCTCTCATTCTTTTTAAAAAGCTTCATTCTTATCTTAGCATAGTTTGGTCTGATTCTACCAAGTCTTTTAACTTAAATCTTATTGTTCAATTGCTTAAAACTACTCGAGCCCTTTCAGGGAAACCTTTATCAAACCACTCAGTGGGTACTTTAATTTCTAAGTGTATTTCTATAACTAAGTGTACTTCTACCAATTCAATCTTACGCCTTAAATTTTGTTTTTACAATGTTTCATACTATTTTCTGCCTTTCATTACCATTATAGAATATCTCACTATGTATATCAGCCCCCACCAACATATCAACCTGTATAATAATTCCTCGGTTATAGTCATAACAATCAGCCTTCATCCTCTCATTCTCATTAGGGCTTTTACTACTTACTCTGTGCATTACCATATTTGAAAACTTACATCGCCCTTATTTTTATACAACATTATAACCACTTCTTTAATTGATGTTCTGGGTATGTCTTATACATCTCATTTGGGTATGGTTTGCAATTTTTATGTTTTGATAAGTTTCCTTTTTTTAATTTTCCATTACCATTGCTTCCTTTATGCTACATCTTTATTCTATCACCCCTCGTACTTTGTCATCGTTATCATGTACTTATCACTCTCCCCGTGTTTGTTGGGGTATAAACTAGTTGTGGCACATCTACCCTTCGGGCATATCTTCTGTATTTGGTTCTCTTTACTAGTTAATCTAAATTACTTTATTTGGTCTATGTCTCTGCTGTTACTCTTGATTATTTTCTCTGATTGTTTCTTTCTCTTTCTTTCCTGGTCATCACTAACTATTAACTTTAACTCTTTCTCTCACAGTTTTATTCCAGGTCGTTTAAGTACCTACACTCTCTATATCTTTATAAATAATACGGCCTGGCGTGCTGGGACCATCTGCTGGTATCTTTTTTTCTATTCAATATTTAATGGTATATGTAATTATTTTTTATTAGGCCTCATTTATCACCCTTTTTTGCTCTTTTGGTATGTAATTTATTTCTTATCCCCGCTTCTCTCTATCCCTGGGTTTGTAATTTTATTTATTTCCTGTTTTTTCTTGGTTTCCTTTTTTGCCTGCCTTTATCTGCTTAATTTGCTTTTCTGTTGTTTATCTTTATTGCATGCTATTTATTATTTTTCTTTTAGCCATGCATTAGATATACTTTCTAAGCTTTTCTCCTTAATAAAATTCTTTTCCAACGCCTCATTAGGCGTATTAAATCTAGCCCTTCTATGGGATTACATCACTACCATCTTTATGATGGAAAATAAATTAAATTTATTAATATCAACGTTTAGATTTTTCAAATTCTATCAATTGCCCTTTCATTACCTCATTTATTATTGTAATTATTTTCTATATGACTTATGGGCGATTTAATGAAATTCCTTTTTTACTGACGTCTATTATCAAATTATTCATATCATTTACCTTTTTTAAGGGTCAACTCTGTATTTCCTCTTTGCTATTTAATACCTTTGTTTTTCACTATTCCCTCCTTACTACTTTACCGACTTTCACTCATATATTAATTATGGAATTTTGCTCATCACAACCAAATTCTTTAACTCTATTTCCTTTTTTAACCATTATACATCTAGACTATCTCCTTGATTTTCAAAATATCTTTTATACCATTAACTTATTCCATATTTCAAGGATTCTAATTCCTTATTTCTTTCCTCTTCTTTCCACCCTCCATAAGTTAATTATTACTTTCCCGGGTATTACTCACATATCCTTTAAAGAATCCAACCTATTACCATCAAAATTTTCAATTCCTTTTTCCTTTTTATTACTTCTGAACCTATACTATTTCCTTATTTATCTAACTATCCTCATTAACATTATATTATTCCATAACTTACGAACTCTAATTTTCTATCCCTTTCCTTTTTTGACTACTTACCATAGATTAACCAACACAATCAACCCCTTTTTATACGATCAACATACTAACACGCTACCACAAACCTCTCTCTATCTTGCTATTCCCATTACTCCTTACCAATCATCCATGGCTTCCTCTTCTATTCCCCAACTCAGCTCCATCGACCTTACCAGTGAGGAAGCTGAGCTTCTTTATACCCCCGAATTCGGATGGGACTTTGTCAAAGAAGATCCCAAGCTCTTCCTTTTAGGTTGCTTTATCTCATCCAAAACTATTGACATCTACGCTGTCATCAACGCTTTTGAAGGCATATGGAAGCCAAACAATGTGGTATCTATTTCTGTCATCCAAGACAACTTTCTCAAGATTAAATTCAAGGATGTCAAGTCTTGTTATGAAGTCCTCTACCGCGGTCCTTGGCTGTACAAGGATGAATGGCTAGCCATTACCAAATATGACCCGGCTAAACCCATTGGAGATTATTCTTTCAACGTTATGAGAATCTGGATCCGAATCTTCGCTCTTCCTTCCTCCCTCTTTGAGTACATTGATCGATCGCACCTTGTGGGACATGCCTTGGGATCTATGGTTGGTAATGTTATACGAACTGACACTCGAGAAGCTGAAGGAAATATGAAAGACTTCCTGAGGGTTGAAATCTTTCTGAATATCACCAAACCAGTCACCCGTTTCGTATTCATTGGATCCGGGGCCAACAAAACCATGTGTCACCTTCAATATGAACGCCTTCCCACTTTATGCTCAGGATGTGGTTTAATTAGCCACTCGGTTGAAAATTGCCCTATTCGCTCTTCGCTTGATCTCAACAAGTTGCAATACGGGGAGTGGCTCCGCTACCTCCCACCAAGACGTCGCCCAGTTGGTATTCAAGGGCGCCTGCGCTATGTCGAACCTGATCTCAACCAGAACAATCCTTTACCGAATGGTACCCTCCTTTACTTTATTACCAATTTTTCATCTCTTTCACAATTTCGATTTAAACTTATTTTATCTTTTTTGTTCTCTCTACTTCCGGTTCTATACTTATTATTTTCCTCCTCCACAGCTATTCATGTCCCAACTGCTTCTGCCAACACTAATATTCCCCACAATGAACCAAATGTTATGGGTATATATCATTGTCCTTCTATCATCATTAACCCCCTTATCAAAAAACTTTCGTTTACTAAACTATTTTGCTTCCAATTTTCTACAGGCTCTCTTAACGAGGGCGATGTTGCATCCTTCTCGGAGCAACCCACCGAGGAAGCTCCCAATATAGATACGGCAATGGGTGATGCCCCCTGCCAACGACCAATGTGCTTCAGATTCAAAACAGAAATCCCCTCTCGAGCCTCAACCCCTAAACACCATCTATCCAATTCCTGAAGATGCTTCAGATGATGAATGGGATGCCACGGATGATGGTGTTCCAAGTCCAACTGCCCAGCAAATTAAGAAAATTGAAGCTGAACTACGTAAGCCCCCTGTTTCTACCGATACCATTTTAATTGATTTTAACCAATGGCTTTTGAAAACTTATCCAAATGATGCAGCTCCTGCCCCTGCTCTAGCCCCACCGAATCGTGGCACTAAACGCCGCTCCCCTATCCAAGTGTCGCTCCCGTCAAAGAAATCCAAACCCTCCGGTTCCACACCAAAGGCTGGGATGAGCAGCTCAAAAGACTCTCCGGCGGCGGCTGATTCCCAGCCCCGCCGAGCAAAATGAGGATCCTATGCTGGAACTGCCAGGGTTTAGGACAAGCCCCAGCGGTTCAATATCTTCGCGACTATGTCCGGAAATCCGTCCCCGATGTTATCTTCCTATGCGAAACAAAACTTAATAATGTGTCTTGTAGCCAACTTTGCCTTTCTTTAGGTTTTATAAACGTTATTAATATTTCCCCTATGGAGGGGTGTTCCGGTATTGCTCTTTTCGCTACAAACAATATTAATATTAATTTACTTTCGTACTCTCAGCGTTATATACATACTCAAATCACATCAAACAATTGCAATATGTTTTTCACGGGAATACATGGCCATTCCGAAACTAGCCAAAAATACAAAACTTGGGAAATTATTGATTCCTTAAATGTTAATAATAATAATATTCCCTGGCTTCTAGGAGGGGATTTTAATGAAATCTTATCCGACTCTGAAAAGCAAGGTGGAAGTCGAAGGGCTAGATCACAAATAACCATCTTCCGTCAATGTCTTTCACGCAATAATCTTTTTGACTGTAAGCCAACATCGGGATGGTTTACATGGACAAAAGTTGGGCCTCTAACTACAATTATACATGAAAGACTAGACCGGTTCATTGCTAACTCGGCCTGGCAGGATATTTTTCCTTCATTTTGCATCACAACGGAATATGTGGCCAAGTCTGACCACTGCTTCCTATTTCTTGATACATCCCCTGCGATTACTACTCCACTTCATCGATCACCCAGCACATTTCGATTTGAGAATTGCTGGGCTAATAATGAAGACAATATATCTACCATTAAATGCACTTGGACCAATACCCCTAGAACAACTATTGATAAAATAAATGCTGTTGGTACAAGCCTGGAGGAATGGCAGAATAAACAAAGACTGAAATCCTCCGGCCGTACTAATTTCCTCACCAAGAAAATAAACAAATTCTTATGCCGCCCCTTAAATGCTACAACTGAAGGCATTTATTTAAAATATAGAACTGAACTTAATAAACTTCTAACGGAACAGGAAATTTATTGGGCTCAAAGATCTCGTACACTTTGGCTTTCCCAAGGTGATAAAAATACAAGATTTTTCCATGCACGGGCAAACAATAGAAGGAAAAAAAAACTCGATTAATGGTTTATTTGATTCCAACTCGAACTGGTGTACGGCTGAGTCAGATCTTATGTCTATTGCCTCTAGCTATTTCCAAAATCTCTTTACGTCTTCAAACCCCCAAATCTCTAATAATATACTTAATAAAATTACTCCTTCTATCAATCAATCTATGAATGATAACCTCTTAAGGTCTTTCACCAAGGAAGAAATACTCCATGCTTTCCGGGACATTGATCCTAGGAAAGCCCTGGTTTTGATGGACTACCAAGTAGTTTTTTCCGTCAACACTGGGACACTGTTGGAGAAGACGTTATTAATCTATGCCTTAACTTACTAAATGACACTACTGATATGTCTTTGGTCAATAAAACTATACTGGTTCTAATTCCCAAAATCCAAGACCCAACTACCATGAAACATCTAAGACCAATCAGTCTTTGCACTGTTCTTTATAAAATAGTTGCTAAAACTATTGTCAACAGAATGAAACAAACAATTCCCCTTTGAATTAGCACTAATCAAGCAGCCTTCGTCCAGGGACGTAACATCTCTGATAACATCCTTGTTGCCCATGAAATTATTCACAATATCAATTCAGGGGCAACTAAATCATCTCAAGAAGCTGCTCTTAAACTAGATATGGAAAAAGCTTTTGATAGAGTTGAATGGTCTTTCTTAGCAAATGTTATGGAACGTATGGGCTTCGCCTCTGACTGGATCTCCCTCATAATGCGATGTATTACCACAGTTTCTTTTTTAGTCAAAATTAATAACTCCTTCCCCCTTTTTTCAACCTCAACGTGGTTTACGCCAAGGTGATCCTCTTTCCCCTTTTCTCTTCCTTTTCTGCACACAAGGGCTCTCTGCTTACCTATATGTTGCTCAACAAACAAACATTCTCCCGGGGCTTGGTGCCTGCAAATATGGACCTAAAGTCAATCATCTTCTCTTTGCTGATGACTGTATGGTTTTCATTAATAATACTACAACTGAAGCTACTCATCTCAAAAGAGCTCTGCAAACTTATGCTGCCGCTTCTGGTCAAGCAGTTAATTTTGAGAAATCAACAATCTTTTATAACCCTCGTACTCCATCCTCTACAAGATCTGCGATCAATAGTCTCCTGCAAGTACGTGAGGTATCTAACCCTGGTGTATACCTAGGTGTTCCTCTTCTCATTGGAAAGAACAAGACTGAATCATTAGGTTTTGTGCGTGATAAAGTTCACGACCGCCTTTCTAGCTGGGATAAACATCTCCTTTCTTTTAGTGGTCGAGAGATCTTCATTAAAGCAGTCCTCCAATCCCTACCTCAATATGTTATGTCTTGTTATCTTCTTCCACAAAACATTATTGACGATATGACTTCAGCTATCAGGCAATATTGGTGGACCGGTAAGTCCAATAAAAAAGGATGGCATATGCTACCATGGAATCATGTTTGTTTACCTAAGGCCGATGGAGGTATGGGGTTTAAGGACTTACATGACTTCAATGTTGCTCTCTTGGGTAAACAACTATGGAGACTCATTTGTGAACCAGATTCATTATTAGGCCAAATATATAGTGCTAAATATTTCCCTTCTGGGAATATTCTAGATGCCTCCAGGCCCATTCGTGGCTCCTTTGCCTGGCTGATGCTGCTGTTATTCTTAGTATACCAATCATAAATGATCACCGTGACTCTATTCTTTGGTCTCCCAATGATTCGGGTATTTATTCGGTTCGCTCTGGTTATCTCTTTTTACAGCGATCTGTGCTTTCACAAACACCACCTACACGGTTTTGGAAATTTCTGTCCAAAGTCAAGGCCTTGCCTAAGGTCAAAACTTTTGGTTGGCGTATGGCATCTGATGCTCTACCAGTTGGATCCAAAATGCAAGTTTTTTCACCAAATTCGGGGCCTTGTACTATTTGTGGAGGCCACTCGGAGACCATTCTCCATGCTCTTCGTGATTGTGCAGGGGCTTCCGAAGCCCTCCAACTCTCTAGTATTCCCATAACTCTTTCTAGGAGTTCGGCTAATACCACATTACAATGGTTGGAGGAAGCCGCCCATCTCCTATCCGCTGACAAGTTTGGCCTTTTCCTCACTACTATTTGGATCGTTTGGAACAGACGTAATGAATGGGTTCATAATCACCATCTGCAACCATCTTGGCTTACAGCCGTTAACTCCATTAGTTTGCATAATGACTTCTGTAATGCCTCCTCTCCTTCTACCCCAACACCCTCTATTCTATCTCCTCCATGCTGGAACCCTCCTCCACCTAACCATATAAAAATAAATGTAGATGGGGCTTTTAATCCCTCGACTCGTGCGGCAGCTGTTGGTGCGGTTGCACGTCACTCTATAGGTACATTTGTGGGTGGCCTTGCATTCCCGCTAGGTAGCTGTCTGGATGCCGTTACTTGTGAGGGTGAAAGCCTTCGTGCAGGAATCACCTTCGCCCGTTCTCAAGGATGGTCTCGGATCTTGCTTGAAACTGATTGTGCTTCTATTGCAAATAGGATTAACAATCCTAGACTGGATCTTTCTACCTCGGGGCCTCTTCTCCATCAGATTCGAGAGTCTCTCCATGATTTTGATTCAGCGTCTGTTTCCTTTGTACGACGTGAGGCAGATCATGTGGCCCATTCTTTGGCTACCTTTTCGCTTTGTTCTATGACTTCTATGTCTTTTCTTTCTGATATTCCTCATTGTATCAAACATCTTGTAACAAATTTCTCCTGATATAATAAAACTTAGGCACTCTTTTCCCCCTTTTAGGGTCCTCTAGCTCTGCTTGAAGGACATTAGTAGGGGTTTTTAACGAGGCCTTTTCCTTAAAAAAAAAATCCAACGGGTCCATTGAAAGGCCCATTTAGACCTGCTCGTCCGAAACCTCTAAAAAAGGACCGCAAAAATGTTTTATTCAAATATTAGGAGTTCAAATAATTGATTAGGAGCTTTTCAACACAATTATATTGCAAAACCTCAATTTATGTACTTTTTACTCATTTAAAATTCCAACGGGTCCATTGAAAGGCCCATTTCGACCCGCTCGTCAAAAACCTCAACAAAAAGGACTGCAAAACAAGTTTTAATCAAATTTTAGGAGTTCATGTAATTGATTAGGAGCTTTTCAACACAGTTATATTGCAAAACCTCAATTTATGTACTTTTTACTCAGTTAAAATACCAACGAGTCCATTGAAAGGCCCATTTCGACCCGCTCGTCCGAAACCTCTACAAAAAGGACTGCAAAACAAGTTTTAATCAAATTTTATGAATTCATGTAATTGATTAGGAGCTTTTCAACACAATTATATTGCAAAACCGCAATTTCTGTACTTTTTACTCAGTTAAAATTCCAACGGGTCCATTGAAAGGCCCATTTAGACCTGCTCGTCCGAAACCTCTACAAAAAGGACCGCAAAACAAGTTTTAATCAAATATTAGGAGTTCAAATAATTGATTAGGAGCTTTTCAACACAATTATATTGCAAAACCGCAATTTCTGTACTTTTTACTCAGTTAAAATTCCAACGGGTCCATTGAAAGGCCCATTTCGACCTGCTCGTCCGAAACCTCTACAAAGAGGACTGCAAAACAAGTTTTAATCAAATATTATGAGTTCATGTAATTGATTAGGAGCTTTTCAACACAATTATATTGCAAAACCTCAATTTCTGTACTTTTTAATCAGTTAAAATTCCAACGGGTCCATTGAAAGGCCCGTTTAGACCTGCTGACCGAAACCTCTACAAAAAGGACCGCAAAAATGTTTTATTCAAATATTAGGAGTTCAAATAATTGTTTAGGAACTTTTCAACACAATTATATTGCAAAACCTCAATTTCTGTACTTTTTACTCATTTAAAATTCCAACGGGTCCATTGAAAGGCCCATTTCGACCTGCTCGTCCGAAACCTCTACAAAAAGGACTGCAAAACAAGTTTTAATCAAATTTTATGAGTTCATGTAATTGATTAGGAGCTTTTCAACACAATTATATTGCAAAACCTCAATTTATGTACTTTTTACTCAGTTAAAATTCCAACGGGTCCATTGAAAGGCCCATTTAGACCTGCTCGTCCGAAACCTCTACAAAGAGGAACACAAAAATGTTTTATTCAAATATTAGAAGTTCAAATAATTGATTAGGAGCTTTTCAACACAATTATATTGCAAAACCGCAATTTATGTACTTTTACTCAGTTAAAATTCCAACGGGTACATTGAAAGGCCCATTTCGACTTGCTCGTCCGAAACCTCTACAAAAAGGACTGCAAAACAAGTTTTAATCAAATTTTAGGAGTTAATGTAATTGATTAGGAGCTTTTCAACACAATTATTTTACAAAACCTCAATTTATGTACTTTTTACTCAGTTAAAATTCCAACGGGTCCATTGAAAGGCCCATTTCGACCCGCTTGTCCGAAACCTCTACAAAAAGGACTGAAAAACAAGTTTTAATCAAATATTAGGAGTTCATGTAATTGATTAGGAGCTTTTCAACACAAGTATATTGCAAAACCTCAATTTATGTACTTTTTACTTAGTTAAAATTCCAACGGGTCCATTGAAAGGCCCATTTAGACATGTTGTCTGAAACCTCTACAAAGAGGAACGCAAAAATGTTTTATTCAAATATTAGAAGTTCAAATAATTGATTAGGAGCTTTTCAACACAATTATATTGCAAAACCGCAATTTATGTACTTTTACTCAGTTAAAATTCCAACGGGTACATTGAAAGGCCCATTTCGACCTGCTCGTCCGAAACCTCTACAAAAAGGACTGCAAAACAAGTTTTAATAAAATTTTTGGAGTTCATGTAATTGATTAGGAACTTTTCAACACAATTATATTGCAAAACCTCAATTTCTGTACTTTTTACTTAGTTAAAATTCCAACGGGTCCATTGAAAGGCCCATTTAGACCTGCTCGTCCGAAACCTCTACAAAAAGGACCGCAAAAATGTTTTATTCAAATATTAGGAGTTCAAATAATTGATTAGGAGCTTTTCAACACAATTATATTGCAAAACCTCAATTTCTGTACTTTTTACTCATTTAAAATTCCAACGGGTCCATTGAAAGGCCCATTTCGACCTGCTCGTCCGAAACCTCTATAAAGAGGACTGCAAAACAAGTTTTAATCAAATTTTATGAGTTCATGTAATTGATTAGGAGCTTTTCAACACAATTATATTGCAAAACCTCAATTTCTGTACTTTTTAATCAGTTAAAATTCCAACGGGTCCATTGAAAGGCCCGTTTAGACCTGCTCGACCGAAACCTCTACAAAAAGGACCGCAAAAATGTTTTATTCAAATATTAGGAGTTCAAATAACTGTTTAGGAACTTTTCAACACAATTATATTGCAAAACCTCAATTTCTGTACTTTTTACTCATTTAAAATTCCAACGGGTCCATTGAAAGGCCCATTTCGACCCGCTCGTCCGAAACCTCTACAAAAGGACTGCAAAAATGTTTTATTCAAATTTTAGGCGTTCATGTAATTGATTAGGAGCTTTTCAACACAATTATATTGCAAAACCTCAATTTCTGTACTTTTTACTCAGTTAAAATTCCAACGGGTCCATTGAAAGGCCCATTTAGACCTGCTCCTCCGAAACCTCTACAAAAAGGACCGCAAAAAGGTTTTATTCAAATATTAGGAGTTCAAATTATTGATTTGGAGCTTTTCAACACAATTATATTGCAAAACCTCAATTTCTGTACTTTTTACTCAGTTAAAATTCCAACGGGTACATTGAAAGGCCCATTTCGACCCGCTCGTCCGAAACCTCTACAAAAGGACTGCAAAAATGTTTTATTCAAATTTTAAGTGTTCATGTAATTGATTAGGAGCTTTTCAACACAATTATATTGCAAAACCTCAATTTCTGTACTTTTTACTCAGTTAAAATTCCAACGGGTCCATTGAAAGGCCCATTTAGACCTACTCGTCCGAAACCTCTACAAAAAGGACTGCAAAAATGTTTTATTCAAATATTAGGAGTTCAAATAACTGATTAGGAGCTTTTCAACACAATTATATTGCAAAACCTAATTTTATGTACTTTTTACTCAGTTAAAATTCCAACAGGTCCATTGAAAGGCCCATTTAGACCTGCTCGTCCGAAACCTCTACAAAAAGGACCGCAAAAATGTTTTATTCAAATATTAGGAGTTCAAATAATTGATTAGGAGCTTTTCAACACAATTATATTGCAAAACCTCAATTTATGTACTTTTTACTCATTTAAAATTCCAACGGGTCCATTGAAAGGCCCATTTCGACCCGCTCGTCCGAAACCTCTGCAAAACAAGTTTTAATCAAATTTTAGGAGTTCATGTAATTGATTAGGAGCTTTTCAACACGATTATATTGCAAAACCTGAATTTATGTACTTTTTACTCAGTTAAAATTCCAACGGGTCCATTGAAAGGCCCATTTCGACCCGCTTGTCCGAAACCTCTACAAAAAGGACTGAAAAACAAGTTTTAATCAAATATTAGGAGTTCATGTAAATGATTAGGAGCTTTTCAACACAAGTATATTGCAAAACCTTAATTTTTGTACTTTTTACTCAGTTAAAATTCCAACGTGTCCATTGAAAGGCCCATTTAGACCTGCTCGTCCGAAACCTCTACAAAAAGGACCGCAAAAATGTTTTATTCAAACATTAGGAGTTCAAATAATTGATTAGGAGCTTTTCAACACAATTATATTGCAAAACCTCAATTTATGTACTTTTTACTCATTTAAAATTCCAACGGGTCCATTGAAAGGCCCATTTCGACCCGCTCGTCCGAAACCTCTACAAAAAGGACTGCAAAACAAGTTTTAATCAAATTTTAGGAGTTCATGTAATTGATTAGGAGCTTTTCAACACGATTATATTGCAAAACCTCAATTTATGTACTTTTTACTCAGTTAAAATTCCAACGGGTCCATTGAAAGGCCCATTTCGACCCGCTTGTCCGAAACCTCTACAAAAAGGACCGAAAAACAAGTTTTAATCAAATATTAGGAGTTCATGTAATTGATTAGGAGCTTTTCAACACAAGTATATTGCAAAACTTTAATTTTTGTACTTTTTACTCAGTTAAAATTCCAACGTGTCCATTGAAAGGCCCATTTAGACCTGCTCTTCCGAAACCTCTACAAAAAGGACCGCAAAAATGTTTTATTCAAATATTAGGAGTTCAAATAATTGATTAGGAGCTTTTCAAAACAATTATATTGCAAAACCTCAATTTCTGTACTTTTTACTCGTTTAAAATTCCAACGGGTCCATTGAAAGGCCCATTTCGACCTGCTCGTCCGAAACCTCTACAAAAAGGACCGCAAAACAAGTTTTAATCAAATATTAGGAGTTCAAATAATTGATTAGGAGCTTTTCAACAAAATGATATTGCAAAACCGCAATTTATGTACTTTTACTCAGTTAAAATTCATACGGGTACATTGAAAGGCCCATTTCGACCCGCTCGTCCGAAACCTCTACAAAAAGGACTGCAAAACAAGTTTTAATCAAATTTTAGGAGTTCATGTAATTGATTAGGAGCTTTTCAACACAATTATATTGCAAAACCTCAATTTCTGTACTTTTTACTTAGTTAAAATTCCAACGGGTCCATTGAAAGGCCCATTTAGACCTGCTCGTCCGAAACCTCTACAAAAAGGACCGCAAAAATGTTTTATTCAAATATTAGGAGTTCAAATAATTGATTAGGAGCTTTTCAACACAATTATATTGCAAAACCTCAATTTCTATACTTTTTACTCATTTAAAATTCCAACGGGTCCATTGAAAGGCCCATTTCGACCCGCTCGTCCGAAACCTCTACAAAAAGGACTGTAAAACAAGTTTTAATCAAATTTTATGAGTTCATGTAATTGATTAGGAGCTTTTCAACACAATTATATTTTAAAACCTCAATTTATGTACTTTTTACTCAGTTAAAATTCAAACGGGTCCATTGAAAGGCCCATTTAGACCTGCTCGTCCGAAACCTCTACAAAAAGGACCGCAAAAATGTTTTAATCAAATATTAGGAGTTCAAATAATTGATTAGGATATTTTCAACACAAGTATATTGCAAAACCTCAATTTATGTACTTTTTATTTTGTTAAAATTCCAACGGGTCCATTGAAAGGCCCATTTAGACCTGCTCGTCCGAAACCACTACAAAAAGAACCGCAAAAATGTTTTATTCAAATATTAGGAGTTCAAATAATTGATTAGGAGCTTTTCAACACAATTATATTGCAAAACCTCAATTTCCATACTTTTTACTCATTTAAATTCCAACGGGTCCATTGAAAGGCTCATTTCGACCCGCTCGTCCGAAACCTCTACAAAAAGGACTGCAAAACAAGTTTTAATCAAATTTTATGAGTTCATGTAATTGATTAGGAGCTTTTCAAAACAATTATATTGCAAAACCTCAATTTATGTACTTTTTACTTAGTTAAAATTCCAACGGGTCCATTGAAAGGCCCATTTAGACCTGCTCGTCCGAAACCTCTACAAAAAGGACCGCAAAAATGTTTTATTCAAATATTAGGAGTTCAAATAATTGATTAGGAGATTTTCAACACAAGTATATTGCAAAACCTCAATTTCTGTACTTTTTACTCAGTTAAAATTCCAACGTGTCCATTGAAAGGCCCATTTAGACCTGCTCGTCCGAAACCTCTACAAAAAGGACCACAAAAATGTTTTATTCAGAGTTAAAATAATTGATTAAGAGCTTTTCAACACATTTATATTGCAAAACCTCAATTTATGTAGTTTTTACTCAGTTAAAATTCCAACAGGTCCATTGAAAGGCTCATTTCGACCCGCTTGTCCGAAACCTCTACAAAAAGGACTGTAAAACAAGTTTTAATCAAATTTTATGAGTTCATGTAATTGATTAGGAGCTTTTCAACACAATTATATTGCAAAACCTCAATTTATGTACTTTTTACTCAGTTAAAATTCCAACGGGTCCATTGAAAGGCCCATTTAGACCTGCTCGTCCGAAACCTCTACAAAAAGGACCGCAAAAATGTTTTTTTCAAATATTAGGAGTTCAAATAATTGATTAGGAGCTTTTCAACACAATTATATTGCAAAACCTCAATTTCTGTACTTTTTACTCAGTTAAAATTCCAACGGATCCATTGAAAGGCCCATTTAGACCTGCTCGTCCGAAACCTTTACAAAAAGGACCGCAAAACAAGTTTTAATCAAATATTAGGAGTTCAAATAATTGATTAGGAGCTTTTCAACACAATTATATTGCAAAACCTCAATTTCTGTACTTTTTACTCAGTTAAACTTCCAACGGATCCATTGAAAGGCCCATTTAGACCTGCTCGTCCGAAACCTTTACAAAAAGGACCGCAAAACTAGTTTTAATCAAATATTAGGAGTTCAAATAATTGATTAGGAGCTTTTCAACACAATTATATTGCAAAACCTCAATTTCTGTAGTTTTTACTCAGTTAAAATTCCAATGGGTCCATTGAAAGGCCCATTTCGACGCGCTCGTCCAAAACCTCTACAAAAAGGACTGAAAAACAAGTTTTAATCAAATATTAGGAGTTCATGTAATTGATTAGGAGCTTTTCAACACAATTATATTGCAAAACTCAATTTCTGTACTTTTTACTCATTTAAAATTCCAACGGGTCCATTCAAAGGCCCATTTCGACCCGCTCGTCCGAAACCTCTACAAAAAGGACTGCAAAACAAGTTTTAATCAAATTTTAGAAGTTCATGTAATTTATTAGGAGCTTTTCAACACAATTATATTGCAAAACCTCAATTTCTGTACTTTTTACTTAGTTAAAATTCCAACGTGTCCATTGAAAGGCCCATTCAGACATGCTCGTCCGAAACCTCTACAAAAAGGACCCCCAAAATGTTTTATTCAAATATTAGGAGTTCAAATAATTGATTAGGAGATTTTCAACACAATTATATTGCAAAACCTACATTTCTGTACTTTTTACTCAGTTAAAATTCTACCGGATCCATTGAAAGGCCCATTTAGACCTGCTCGTCCGAAACCTTTACAAAAAGGACCGCAAAACAAGTTTTAATCAAATATTAGGAGTTCAATAAATTGATTAGGAGCTTTTCAACACAATTATATTGCAAAACCTCAATTTCTGTACTTTTTACTCATTTAAAATTCCAATGGGTCCATTGAAAGGCCCATTTCGACGCGCTCGTCCAAAACCTCTACAAAAAGGACTGCAAAATAAGTTTTAATCAAATTTTAGGAGTTCATGTAATTGATTAGGAACTTTTCAACACAATTATATTGCAAAACTCAATTTCTGTACTTTTTACTCATTTAAAATTCCAACGGGTCCATTCAAATGCCAATTTCGACCCGCTCGTCCGAAACCTCTACAAAAAGGACCGCAAAAATCTTTTATTCAAATATTAGGAGTTCATGTAATTTATTAGGAGCTTTTCAACACAATTATATTGTAAAACCTCAATTTATGTACTTTTTACTCAGTTAAAATTCCAACGGGTCCATTGAAAGGCCCATTTAGACCTGCTCGTCCGAAACCTCTACAAAAAGGACCGCAAAAATGTTTTTTTCAAATATTAGGAGTTCAAATAATTGATTAGGAGCTTTTCAACACAATTATATTGCAAAACCTCAATTTCTGTACTTTTTACTCAGTTAAAATTCCAACGGATCCATTGAAAGGCCCATTTACACCTGCTCGTCCGAAACCTTTACAAAAAGGACCGCAAAACAAGTTTTAATCAAATATTAGGAGTTCAAATAATTGATTAGGAGCTTTTCAACACAATTATATTGCAAAACCTCAATTTCTGTACTTTTTACTCAGTTAAAATTCCAACGGATCCATTGAAAGGCCCATTTAGACCTGCTCGTCCGAAACCTTTACAAAAAGGACCGCAAAACTAGTTTTAATCAAATATTAGGAGTTCAAATAATTGATTAGGAGCTTTTCAACACAATTATATTGCAAAACCTCAATTTCTGTAGTTTTTACTCAGTTAAAATTCCAATGGGTCCATTGAAAGGCCCATTTCGACGCGCTCGTCCAAAACCTCTACAAAAAGGACTGAAAAACAAGTTTTAATCAAATATTAGGAGTTCATGTAATTGATTAGGAGCTTTTCAACACAATTATATTGCAAAACTCAATTTCTGTACTTTTTACTCATTTAAAATTCCAACGGGTCCATTCAAAGGCCCATTTCGACCCGCTCGTCCGAAACCTCTACAAAAAGGACTGCAAAACAAGTTTTAATCAAATTTTAGAAGTTCATGTAATTTATTAGGAGCTTTTCAACACAATTATATTGCAAAACCTCAATTTCTGTACTTTTTACTTAGTTAAAATTCCAACGTGTCCATTGAAAGGCCCATTCAGACATGCTCGTCCGAAACCTCTACAAAAAGGACCCCAAAAATGTTTTATTCAAATATTAGGAGTTCAAATAATTGATTAGGAGCTTTTCAACACAATTATATTGCAAAACCTACATTTCTGTACTTTATACTCAGTTAAAATTCCAACGGATCCATTGAAAGGCCCATTTAGACCTGCTTGTCCGAAACCTTTACAAAAAGGACCGCAAAACAAGTTTTAATCAAATATTAGGAGTTCAATAAATTGATTAGGAGCTTTTCAACACAATTATATTGCAAAACCTCAATTTCTGTACTTTTTACTCATTTAAAATTCCAATGGGTCCATTGAAAGGCCCATTTCGACGCGCTCGTCCAAAACCTCTACAAAAAGGACTGCAAAATAAGTTTTAATCAAATTTTAGGAGTTCATGTAATTGATTAGGAACTTTTCAACACAATTATATTGCAAAATTCAATTTATGTACTTTTTACTCATTTAAAATTCCAACGGGTCCATTCAAATGCCAATTTCGACCCGCTCGTCCGAAACCTCTACAAAAAGGACCGCAAAAATCTTTTATTCAAATATTAGGAGTTCATGTAATTTATTAGGAGCTTTTCAACACAATTATATTGTAAAACCTCAATTTCTGTACTTTTTACTCAGTTAAAATTCCAACGTTTCCATTGAAAGGCCCATTTAGACCTGCTCGTCCGAAACCTCTACAAAAAGGACCGCAAAAATGTTTTTTTCAAATATTAGGAGTTCAAATAATTGATTAGGAGCTTTTCAACACAATGATATTGCAAAACCGCAATTTATGTACTTTTACTCAGTTAAAATTCCAACGGGTACATTAAAAGGCCCATTTCGACCCGCTCGTCCGAAACCTCTACAAAAAGGACTGCAAAACAAGTTTTAATCAAATTTTAGGAGTTCATGTAATTGATTAGGAGCTTTTCAACACAATTATATTGCAAAACCTCAATTTCTGTACTTTTTACTTAGTTAAAAGTCCAACGGGTCCATTGAAAGGCCCATTTCGACCCGCTCGTCCGAAACCTCTACAAAAAGGACTGCAAAACAAGTTTTAATCAAATTTTATGAGTTCATGTAATTGATTTGGAGCTTTTCAACACAATTATATTGCAAAACCTCGATTTATGTACTTTTTACTCAATTAAAATTCCAACGGGTCCATTGAAAGGCCCATTTAGACCTGCTCGTCCGAAACCTCTACAAAAAGGACCGCAAAAATCTTTTATTCAAATATTAGGAGTTCAAATAATTGATTGGGAGCTTTTCAACACAATTATATTGCAAAACCTCAATTTCTGTAATTTTTACTCATTTAAAATTCCAACGGGTCCATTGAAAGGACCATTTCGACCCGCTTCTCCGAAACTTCTACAAAAAGGACAGCAAAACAAGTTTTAATCAAATTTTAGGATCTCAAGTAATTTATTAGGAGCTTTTCAACACAATTATATTGCAAAACCTCAATTTTTGTACTTTTTACTCAGTTAAAATTCCAACGGTCAATTGAAAGGCCCATATAGACCTGCTCGTCTGAAACCTCTACGAAAAGGACCACAAAATGTTTTATTAAAATATTAGGAGTTCAAATAATTGATTAGGAGCTTTTCAACACAATTATATTGCAAAACCTCAATTTCTGTACTTTTTACTTTGTTAAAATTCCAACGGGTCCATTGAAAGGCCCATTTAGACCTGCTCGTCCGAAACCTCTACAAAAAGGACCGCAAAAATGTTTTATTCAAATATTAGGATTTCAAATAATTGATTATGAGCTTTTGAATACAATTATATTGCAAAACCTCAATTTCGGTACTTTTTACTCAGTTAAAATTCCAACGGGTCCATTGAAAGGCCCATTTCGACCCACTCGTCCGAAACCTCTACAAAAAGGACTCCAAAACAAGTTTTAATCAAATTTTATGAGTTCATGTAATTGATTAGGAGCTTTTCAACACAATTATATTGCAAAACCTCGATTTATGTACTTTTTACTCAATTAAAATTTCAACGGGTCCATTGAAAGGCCCATTTAGACCTACTCGTCCGAAACCTCTACAAAAAGGACCGCAAAAATGTTTTATTCAAATATTAGGAGTTCAAATAATTGATTAGGAGCTTTTGAACACAATTATATTGCAAAACCTCAATTTCTGTACTTTTTACTCATTTAAAATTCCAATGGGTCCATTGAAAGGCCCATTTCGACGCGCTCGTCCAAAACCTCTACAAAAGGACTGCAAAATAAGTTTTAATCAAATTTTAGGAGTTCATGTAATTGATTAGGAGCTTTTCAACACAATTATATTGCAAAACTCAATTTCTGTACTTTTTACTCATTTAAAATTCCAACGGGTCCATTGAAAGGCCCATTTCGACCCGCTCGTCCGAAACCTCTACAAAAAGGACTGCAAAAAAAGTTTTAATCAAATTTTAGAAGTTCATGTAATTTATTAGGAGCTTTTCAACACAATTATATTGCAAAACCTCAATTTCTGTACTTTTTACTTAGTTAAAATTCCAACGTGTCCATTGAAAGGCCCATTCAGACCTGCTCGTCCGAAACCTCTACAAAAAGGACCGCAAAAATGTTTTATTCAAATATTAGGAGTTCAAATAATTGATTAGGAGCTTTTCAACACAATTATATTGCAAAACCTCAATTTCTGTACCTTTTACTCATTTAAAATTCCAACGGGTTCATTGAAAGGCCCATTTAGACCTGCTCGTCCGAAACCTCTACAAAAAGGACCGCAAAAATGTTTTATTCAAATATTAGGAGTTAAAATAATTGATTAGGAGCTTTTCAACACATTTATATTGCAAAACCTCAATTTCTGTACTTTTTACTCAGTTAAAATTCCAACGGGTCCATTGAAAGGCCCATTTAGACTTGCTCGTCCGAAACCTCTACAAAAAGGACCGCAAAAATCTTTTATTCAAATATTAGGAGTTCAAATAATTGATTGGGAGCTTTTCAACACAATTATACTGCAAAACCTCAATTTCTGTACTTTTTACTCAGTTAAAATTCCAATGGGTCCATTGAAAGGCCCATTTAGACCTGCTTGTCCGAAACCTTTACAAAAAGGACCGCAAAAATGTTTTATTCAAATATTAGGAGTTCAAATAATTGATTAGGAGCTTTTCAACACAATTATATTGCAAAACCTCAATTTCTGTAATTTTTACTCATTTAAAATTCCAACAGGTCCATTGAAAGGCCCATTTCGACCCGCTTCTCCGAAACTTCTACAAAAAGGACTGCAAAACATGTTTTAATCAAATTTTAGGATCTCATGTAATTTATTAGGAGCTTTTCAACACAATTATATTGCAAAACCTCAATTTCTGTACTTTTTACTCAGTTAAAATTCCAACGGGTCCATTCAAAAGCCCATTTCGACCCGCTCGTCCGAAACCTCTACAAAAAGGACTGCAAAACAAGTTTTAGTCAAATTTTAGAAGTTCATGTCATTTATTAGGCGCTTTCCAACACAATTATATTGCAAAACCTCAATTTCTGTACTTTTTACTCAGTTAAAATTCCAACGTGTCCATTGAAAGGCCCGTTTAGACCTGCTCGTCCGAAACCTCTACAAAAAGGACTGCAAAAATGTTTTATTCAAATATTAGGAGTTCAAATAATTGATTAGGAGCTTTTGAACACAATTATATTGCAAAACCTCAATTTCTGTACTTTTTACTCAGTTAAAATTCCAACGGGTCCATTGAAAGGCCCATTTCGACCCTCTCGTCCGAAACCTCTACAAAAAGGACAGCAAAACAAGTTTTAATCAAATTTTAGGAGTTCATGTAATTGATTAGAAGCTTTTCAACACAATTACATTGCAAAACCTCAATTTCGAACCTTTTTACTTAGTTAAAATTCCAACGGGTCCATTGAAAGGCCCATTTAGACCTGCTCGTCCGAAACCTCTACAAAAAGGACCACAAAAATGTTTTATTCAAATATTAGGAGTTCAAATAATTGATTAGGAGATTTTCAACACAATTATATTGCAAAACCTACATTTCTGTACTTTTTACTCAGTTAAAATTCCACCGGATCCATTGAAAGGCCCATTTAGACCTGCTCGTCCGAAACCTTTACAAAAAGGACTGCAAAACAAGTTTTAATCAAGTTTTAGGAATTCATGTAATTGATTAGGAGCTTTTACACACAATTATATTGCAAAACCTCAATTTCTGTTCTTTTTAATCAGTTAAAATTCCAACGGGTCCATTGAAAGGCCCGTTTAGACCTGCTCGACCGAAACCTCTACAAAAAGGACCGCAAAAATGTTTTATTCAAATATTAGGAGTTCAAATAATTGATTAGGAGCTTTTGAACACAATTATATTGCAAAACCTCAATTTCTGTACTTTTTACTCAGTTAAAATTCCAACGGGTCCATTGAAAGGCCCATTTCGACCCTCTCGTCCGAAACCTCTACAAAAAGGACAGCAAAACAAGTTTTAATCAAATTTTAGGAGTTCATGTAATTGATTAGAAGCTTTTCAACACAATTACATTGCAAAACCTCAATTTCGAACCTTTTTACTTAGTTAAAATTCCAACGGGTCCATTGAAAGGCCCATTTAGACCTGCTCGTCCGAAACCTCTACAAAAAGGACCACAAAAATGTTTTATTCAAATAATTGATTAGGAGCTTTTGAACACAATTATATTGCAAAACCTCAATTTCTATACTTTTTACTCAGTTAAAATTCCAACGGGTCCATTGAAAGGCCCATTTTGACCCGCTAGTCCGAAACGTCTACAAAAAGGACCGAAAAATAAGTTTTTATAAAATATTAGGAGATCAAATAATTGATTAGGAGCTTTTCAACACAATTATATTGCAAAACCTCAATTTATGTACTTTTTACTCAGTTAAAATTCCAACGGGTCCATTGAAAGGCCCATTTCGACCCTATCGTCCGAAACCTCTACAAAAAGGACAGCAAAACAAGTTTTAATCAAATTTTAGGAGTTCATGTAATTGATTAGAAGCTTTTCAACACAATTACATTGCAAAACCTCAATTTCTAACCTTTTTACTTAGTTAAAATTCCAACGGGTCCATTGAAAGGCCCATTTAAACCTGCTCGTCCGAAACCTCTACAAAGAGAACCACAAAAATGTTTTATTCAAATAATTGATTAGGAGCTTTTGAACACAATTATATTGCAAAACCTCAATTTCTATACTTTTTACTCAGTTAAAATTCCAACGGGTCCATTGAAAGGCCCATTTCGACCCGCTCGTCCGAAACGTCTACAAAAAGGACCGAAAAATAAGTTTTTATAAAATATTAGGAGTTCAAATAATTGATTAGGAGCTTTTCAACACAATTATATTGCAAAACCGCAATTTCTGTACTTTTTACTCAGTTAAAATTCCAAGGGGTCCATTGAAAGGCCCATTTCGACCCGCTCGTCCAAAACCTCTACAGAGAGGACTGCAAAACAAGTTTTAATAAAATTTTAGGAGTTCATGTAATTGATTAGGAGCTTTTCAACACAATTATATTGCGAAACCTCAATTTCTGTACTTTTTACTCAGTTAAAATTCCAACGTGTCCATTGAAAGGCCCATTCAGACCTGCTCGTCCGAAACCTCTACAAAAAGGACCGCAAAAATGTTTTATTCAAATATTAGGAGTTCAAATAATTGATTAGGAGCTTTTCAACACAATTACATTGCAAAACCTCAATTTATGTACTTTTTACTTAGTTAAAATTCCAACAGGTCCATTGAAAGGCCCATTTCGACCCGCTCGTCCGAAACCTCTACAAAAAGGTCTGCAAAACAAATTTTAATCAAATATTAGGAGTTCAAATAATTGATTAGGAGCTTTTCAACACAATTATATTGCAAAACCACAATTTTTGTACTTTTTACTAAGTTAAAATTCCAACGGGTCCATTGAAAGGCCCAATTCGACGCGCTCGTCCGAAACCTCTACAAAAAGGACTGCAAAACAAGTTTTAATCAAGTTTTAGGAATTCATGTAATTGATTAGGAGCTTTTACACACAATTATATTGCAAAACCTCAATTTCTGTTCTTTTTAATCAGTTAAAATTCCAACGGGTCCATTGAAAGGCCCGTTTAGACCTGCTCGACCGAAACCTCTACAAAAAGGACCGCAAAAATGTTTTATTCAAATATTAGGAGTTCAAATAATTGTTTAGGAACTTTTCAACACAATTATATTGCAAAACCTCAATTTCTGTACTTTTTACTTAGTTAAAATTCAAACGGGTCCATTGAAAGGCCCATTTAGACCTGCTCGTCCGAAACCTCTACAAAAAGGACCACAAAAATGTTTTATTCAAATATTAGGAGTTCAAATAATTTTTTAGGAGCTTTTCAACACAATTATATTGCAAAACCTCAATTTATGTACTTTTTACTCAGTTAAAATTCCAACGGGTCCATTGAAAGGCCCATTTTGGACGTGCTCGTCCGAAACCTCTACAAAAAGGACCGCAAAAAATGTTTTATTCAAATATTAGGAGTTCAAATAATTGATTAGGAGCTTTTCTACACAATTATATTGCAAAACCTCAATTTATGTACTTTTTACTCAGTTAAAATTCCAACGGGTCCATTGAATGGCCCATTTCGACCCGCTCGTCCGAAACCTCTACAAAAAGGACCGCAAAACAAGTTTTAATCAAATCTTAGGAGTTCATGTAATTGATTAGGTGCTTTTCAACACAATTATATTGCAAAACCTCAATTTATGTACTTTTTACTCAGTTAAAATTCCGACGGGTCCATTGAAATGCCCATTTAGACCTACTCGTCCGAAACCTCTACAAAAAGGACCGCAAAAATGTTTTATTCAAATATTAGGAGTTCAAATAATTGATTAGGAGCTTTTCAACACAATTATATTGAAAAACCTCAATTTCTGTACTTTTTACTCAGTTAAAATTCCAACGGGTCCATTGAAAGGCCCATTTAGACCTGCTCCTCTGAAACCTCTACAAAAAGGACCGCAAAAAGGTTTTATTCAAATATTAGGATTTCAAATTATTGATTTGGAGCTTTTCAACACAATCATATTGCAAAACCTCAATTTCTGTACTTTTTACTCAGTTAAAATTCCAACGGGTCCATTGAAAGACCCATTTAGACCTGCTCGTCCGAAATCTCTACAAAAGGACTTCAAAAATGTTTTATTCAAATATTAGGAGTTCAAATAATTGATTAGGAGCTTTTCAACACAATTATATTGCAAAACCTCAATTTCTGTACTTTTTACTCAGTTAAAATTCCAACGGGTCCATTGAAAGGCCCATTTAGACCTGCTCGTCCGAAACCTCTACAAAAAGGACAGCAAAACAAGGTTTAATCAAATTTTAGGAGTTCATGTAATTGATTAGGAGCTTTTCAACGCAATTATATTGCAAAACCTCAATTTATGTACTTTTTACTCAGTTAAAATTCCAACGGGTCCATTGAAAGGCCCATTTAAACCTGCTCGTCCAAAACCTCTACAAAAAGGACTGCAAAAATGTTTTATTCAAATATTAGGAGTTCAAATAACTGATTAGGATCTTTTCAACACAATTATATTGCAAAACATAAATTTCTGTACTTTTTACTCAGTTAAAATTCCAATGGGTCCATTGAAAGGCCCATTTCGAGCCGCTCGTCCGAAACCTCTACAAAAAGGACAGCAAAACAAGTTACAATCAAATTTTAGGAGATCATGTAATTGATTAGGAGCTTTTCAACACAATTATATTGCAAAACCTCAATTTTTGTACTTGTAACTCTGTTAAAATTCTAACGGGTCCATTAAAAGGCCCAATTAGACCTACTCATCCGAAACCTCTACAAAAAGGACTGCAAAAAAATGTTTTATTCAAATATTAGGAGTTCAAATAATTGATTAGGAGCTTTTCAATACAATTATATTGCGAAACCTCAATTTCTGTACTTTTTTCTCTGTTAAAATACCAACGGGTTAATTGAAAGGCTCATTTCGACCCGCTCGTCCGAAACCTCTACAAAAAGGACCGCAAAACAAGTTTTAATCAAATTTTAGGAGTTCATGTAATTGATTAGGAGATTTTCAACACAATTATATTGCAAAACCTCAATTTCTGTACTTTTTACTCAGTTAAAATTCCAACGGGTCCATTGAAAGGCCCATTTAGACCTGCTTGTCCGAAACCTCTACAAAAAGGACTGCAAAAATGTTTTATTCAAATATTAGGAGTTCAAATAATTGATTAGGACCTTTTCAACACAATTATATTGCAAAACCTCAATTTCTGTACTTTTTACTCAGTTAAAATTCCAATGGGTCCATTGAAAGGCCCATTTCGACCCGCTCGTCGGAAACTTCTACAAAAAGGACCGCAAAACAAATTTTAATCAAATTTTAGGAGTTCAAATAATTGATTAGGAGCTTTTCAACACAATTATATTGCAGAACCTCAATTCCTGTACTTTTTACTCAGTTAAAATTCCAACGGGTCCATTGAAAGGCCCATTTAGACCGGCTCGTCCGAAACCTCCACAAAAAGGACCGCAAAAATGTTTTATTCAAATATTAGGAGTTCAAATAATTGATTAGGAGCTTTTCAACACAATTATATAGCAAAACCTCAATTTCTTTAATTTTTTACTCAGTTAAAATTCCAACGGGTCCATTGAAATGCCCATTTCGAACCGCTCGTCCAAAACCTCTACAAAAAGGACCGCAAAACAAGTTTTAATCAAATCTTAGGAGTTCATGTAATTGATTAGGAGCTTTTCAACACAATTATATTGCAAAACCTCAATTTCTTTAATTTTTTACTCAGTTAAAATTCCAACGGGTCCATTGAAATGCCCATTTCGAATCGCTCGTCCAAAACCTCTACAAAAAGGACCGCAAAACAAGTTTTAATCAAATCTTAGGAGTTCATGTAATTGATTAGGAGCTTTTCAACACAATTATATTGCAAAACCTCAATTTCTGTACTTTTTACTCAGTTAAAATTCCAACGGGTCCAATGAAAGGCCCATTTAGACCTGCTCGTCCGAAAACTCTACAAAAAGGACCGCAAAAATGTTTTATTCATATATTAGGAGTTCATGTAATTTATTAGGAGATTATCAACACAATTATATTGCAAAACCTCAATTTCTGTACTTTTTACTTTGTTAAAATTCCAACGGGTCCATTGAAAGACCCATTTAGACCTGCTCGTCCGAAACCTCTAAAAAAAGGACCGCAAAAATGTTTTATTCAAATATTAGGAGTTCTAATAATTGATTAGGAGCTTTTCAACTCAATTATATTGCAAAACCTCAATTTCTGTACTTTTTACTCAGTTAAAATTCCAACAGGTCCATTGAAAGGCCCATTTGGACCTGCTCCTCTGAAACCTCCACAAAAATGACCGAAAAAAGGTTTTATTCAAATATTAGGAGTTCAAATAATTGATTAGGAGCTTTTCAACATAATTATATTGCAAAACCTCAATTTCTGTACTTTTTACTCAGTTAAAATTCCAATGGGTCCATTGAAAGGCCCATTTCGACCCGCTCGTCCGAAACCTCTACAAAAAAGGACTGCAAAACAAGTTTTAATCAAATATTAGGTGTTAAAATAATTGATTAGGAGCTTTTCAACACAATTATATTGCAAAACCGCAATTTCTTTACTTTTTACTCAGTTAAAATTTCAACTGGTCCATTGAAAAGCCCATTTCGACGCGCTCGTCCGAAACCTCCTCAAAAAGGACTGCAAAACAAGTTTCAATCAAATTTTAGGAGTTCATGTAATTGATTAGGAGCTTTTCAACACACTTATATTGCAAAACCTCAATTTCTGTACTTTTTACTTTGTTAAAATTCCAACGGGTCCATTGAAAGGCCCATTTAGACCTGCTCGTCCGAAACCTCTACATAAAGGACCGCAAAAATGTTTTATTCAAATATTAGGAGTTCAAATAATTGATTAGGAGCTTTTCAACTCAATTATATTGCAAAACCTCAATTTCTGTACTTTTTACTCATTTAAAATTCCAACGGGTCCATTGAAAGGCCCATTTCGACCCGCTCGTCCAAAACCTCTACAAAAAAGGACTGCAAAACAAGTTTTAATCAAATATTAGGTGTTAAAATAATTGATTAGGAGCTTTTCAACACAATTATATTGCAAAACCGCAATTTCTATACTTTTTACTCAGTTAAAATTCCAACTGGTCCATTGAAAAGCCCATTTCGACGCGCTCGTCCGAAACCTCCTCAAAAAGGACTGCAAAACAAGTTTGAATCAAATTTTAGGAGTTCATATAATTGATTAGGAGCTTTTAAACACAATTATATTGCAAAACCTCAATTTCTGTTCTTTTTACTCAGTTAGAATTCCAACGGGTCCATTGAAAGGCCCATTTAGACCTACTCCTCCGAAACCTCTACAAAAAGGACCGCAAAAATGTTTTATTCAAACATTAGGAGTTCAAATAATTGTTTAGGAGCTTTTCAACACAATTATATTACAAAACCTCAATTTCTGTACTTTATACTCAGTTAAAATTCCAACGGGACCATTGAAGGGCCCATTTCGACCCGCTCGTCCGAAACCTCTATAAAAAGGACTGCAAAACAAGTTTTAATCAAATTTTAAGAATTCATGTAATTGATTAGGAGCTTTTCAACACAATTATATTGCAAAACCTCAATTTCTATACTTTTTACTTAGTTAAAATTCCAACGGGTCTATTGAAAGGCCCATTTCGACCTGCTCGTCCGAAACCTCTACAAAAAGGACCGCAAAACAAGTTTTATTCAAATATTAGGACTTCAAATAATTGATTAGGAGCTTTTCAACACAATTATATTGCAAAATATCAATTTATGTACTTTTTACTCAGTTAAAATTCCAACGGGTCCATTGAAAGGCCCATTTAGACCTGCTCGTCTGAAACCTCTACAAAAAGGACCGCAAAAATGTTTTATTCAAATATTAGGAGTTCAAATAATTGATTAGGAGCTTTTCAACACAATTATATTGCAAAACCTCAATTTCTGTACTTTTTACTCAGTTAAAATTCCAGCAGGTCCATTGAAAGGACCATTTAGACCTGCTCGTCTGAAACCTCTACAAAAAGGACCGAAAAAAGGTTTTATTCAAATATTAGGAGTTCAAATAATTGATTAGGAGCTTTTCAACATAATTACATTGCAAAACCTCAATTTCTGTACTTTTTACTCAGTTAAAATTCCAACAGGTCCATTGAAAGGCCCATTTCGACCCGCTCGTCCGAAACCTCTACAAAAAGTTCTGCAAAACAAGTTTTAATCAAATTTTAGGATCTCATGTAATTTATTAGGAGCTTTTAAACACAATTATATTGCAAAACCTCAATTTCTGTACTTTTTACTCAGTTAAAATTCCAACGGGTCCACTGAAAGGCCCATTTAGACCTGCTCGTACGAAACCTCTACAAAAAGGACCGCAAAAATGTTTTATTCAAATATTAGGAGTTCATGTAATTGATTAGGAGATTATCAACACAATTATATTGCAAAACCTCAATTTCTGTACTTTTTACTTCGTTAAAATTCCAACGGGTCCATTGAAAGGCCCATTTAGACCTGCTCGTCTGAAACCTCTACAAAAAGGACCGCAAAAATTTTTATTCAAATATTAGGAATTCAAATAATTGATTAGGATCTTTTCCACACAATTATATTGCAAAACCTCAATTTCTGTACTTTTTACTCATTTAAAATTCCAATGGGTCCATTGAAAGGCCCATTTCGACCCGCTCGTCCGAAACCTCTACAAAAAGGACTACAAAACAAGTTTTAATCAAATTTTAGGAGTTCGAATAATTGATTAGGAGCTTTTCAACACAATTATATTGCAAACCTCAATTTCTGTACTTTTTACTCAGTTAAAATTCCAACGGGTCCATTGAAAGGCCCATTTCGACCCACTCGTTCGAAACCTCTGCAAAAAGGTCTGCAAAAATGTTTTATTCAAATATTAGGAGATCAAATAATTGATTAGGAGCTTTTAAACACAATTATATTAAAAAACCTCAATTTCTGTCCTTTTTACTCAGTTAAAATTCCAACGGGTCAATTGAAAGGCCCATTTCGACCCGCTCGTCCGAAACCTCTACAAAAAGGACTGCAAAACAAGTTTTAATCAAATTTTATGAGTTCATGTAATTGATTAGGACCTTTTCAACACAATTATATTGCAAAACCTCAATTTATGTACTTTTTACTCAGTTAAAATTCCAACGGGTCCATTGAAAGGCCCATTTAGACCTCCTCGTCTGAAACCTCTACAAAAAGGACCGCAAAAATGTTTTATTCAAATATTAGGAGTTCAAATAATTGATTAGGAGCTTTTCAACACAATTATATTGCAAAACCTCAATTTCTGTACTTTTTACTCAGTTAAAATTCCAACAGGTCCATTAAAAGGCCCATTTCGACCCGCTCGTCCGAAACCTCTACAAAAAGGACTGCAAAACAAGTTTTAATCAAATTTTAGGATCTCATGTAATTTATTAGGAGCTTTTCAACACAATTATATTGAAAAACCTCAATTTCTGTACTTTTTACTCAGTTAAAATTCCAATGGGTCCATTGAAAGGCCCATTTAGACCTGCTCGTTCGAAACCTCTACAAAAAGGACCGCAAAAATGTTTTATTCAAATATTAGGAGTTCATGTAATTGATTAGGAGATTATCAACACAATTATATTGCAAAACCTCAATTTCTATACTTTTTACTCAGTTAAAATTCCAACGGGTCCATTGAAAGGCCCATTTAGACCTGCTCGTCCGAAACCTCTACAAAAAGGACAGCAAAACAAGGTTTAATCAAATTTTAGGAGTTCATGTAATTGATTAGGAGCTTTTCAACGCAATTATATTGCAAAACCTCAATTTATGTACTTTTTACTCAGTTAAAATTCCAACGGGTCCATTGAAAGGCCCATTTAGACCTGCTCGTCCGAAACCTCTACAAAAAGGACTGCAAAAATGTTTTATTCAAATATTAGGAGTTCAAATAAATTATTAGGATCTTTTCAACACAATTATATTGCAAAACCTAAATTTCTGTACTTTTTACTCAGTTAAACTTCCAATGGGTCCATTGAAAGGCCCATTTCGAGCCGCTCGTCCGAAACCTCTACAAAAAGGACAGCAAAACAAGGTTTAATCAAATTTTAGGAGTTCATGTAATTTATTAGGAGCTTTTCAACGCAATTATATTGCAAAACCTCAATTTATGTACTTTTTACTCAGTTAAAATTCCAACGGGTCCATTGAAAGGCCCAATTAGACCTGCTCGTCCGAAACCTCTACAAAAAGGACTTCAAAAATGTTTTATTCAAATATTAGGAGTTCAAATAATTGATTAGGAGCTTTTCAACACAATTATATTGCAAAACCTCAATTTCTGTACTTTTTACTCAGTTAAAATTCCAACGGGTCCATTGAAAGGCCCATTTAGACCTGCTCGTCCGAAACCTCTACAAAAAGGACAGCAAAACAAGGTTTAATCAAATTTTAGGAGTTCATGTAATTGATTAGGAGCTTTTCAACGCAATTATATTGCAAAACCTCAATTTATGTACTTTTTACTCAATTAAAATTCCAACGGGTCCATTGAAAGGCCCATTTAGACCTGCTCGTCCGAAACCTCTACAAAAAGGACTGCAAAAATGTTTTATTCAAATATTAGGAGTTCAAATAACTGATTAGGATCTTTTCAACACAATTATATTGCAAAACCTAAATTTCTGTACTTTTTACTCAGTTAAAATTCCAACGGGTCCATTGAAAGGCCCATTTCGACCCGCTCGTCCGAAACCTCTACAAAAAGGACAGCAAAACAAGGTTTAATCAAATTTTAGGAGTTCATGTAATTTATTAGGAGCTTTTCAACGCAATTATATTGCAAAACCGCAATTTCTATACTTTTTACTCAGTTAAAATTCCAACTGGTCCATTGAAAAGCCCATTTCGACGCGCTCGTCCGAAACCTCCTCAAAAAGGACTGCAAAACAAGTTTGAATCAAATTTTAGGAGTTCATGTAATTGATTAGGAGCTTTTAAACACAATTATATTGCAAAACCTCAATTTATGTACTTTTTACTCAGTTAGAATTCCAACGGGTCCATTGAAAGGCCCATTTAGACCTACTCCTCCGAAACCTCTACAAAAAGGACCGCAAAAATGTTTTATTCAAACATTAGGAGTTCAAATAATTGTTTAGGAGCTTTTCAACACAATTATATTACAAAACCTCAATTTCTGTACTTTATACTCAGTTAAAATTCCAACGGGACCATTGAAGGGCCCATTTCGACCCGCTCGTCCGAAACCTCTATAAAAAGGACTGCAAAACAAGTTTTAATCAAATTTTAAGAATTCATGTAATTGATTAGGAGCTTTTCAACACAATTATATTGCAAAACCTCAATTTCTATACTTTTTACTTAGTTAAAATTCCAACGGGTCTATTGAAAGGCCCATTTCGACCTGCTCGTCCGAAACCTCTACAAAAAGGACCGCAAAACAAGTTTTATTCAAATATTAGGACTTCAAATAATTGATTAGGAGCTTTTCAACACAATTATATTGCAAAACATCAATTTATGTACTTTTTACTCAGTTAAAATTCCAACAGGTCCATTGAAAGGCCCATTTAGACCTGCTCGTCTGAAACCTCTACAAAAAGGACCGCAAAAATGTTTTATTCAAATATTAGGAGTTCAAATAATTGATTAGGAGCTTTTCAACACAATTATATTGCAAAACCTCAATTTCTGTACTTTTTACTCAGTTAAAATTCCAGCAGGTCCATTGAAAGGACCATTTAGACCTGCTCGTCTGAAACCTCTACAAAAAGGACCGAAAAAAGGTTTTATTCAAATATTAGGAGTTCAAATAATTGATTAGGAGCTTTTCAACATAATTACATTGCAAAACTTCAATTTCTGTACTTTTTACTCAGTTAAAATTCCAACAGGTCCATTGAAAGGCCCATTTCGACCCGCTCGTCCGAAACCTCTACAAAAAGTTCTGCAAAACAAGTTTTAATCAAATTTTAGGATCTCATGTAATTTATTAGGAGCTTTTAAACACAATTATATTGCAAAACCTCAATTTCTGTACTTTTTACTCAGTTAAAATTCCAACGGGTCCACTGAAAGGCCCATTTAGACCTGCTCGTACGAAACCTCTACAAAAAGGACCGCAAAAATGTTTTATTCAAATATTAGGAGTTCATGTAATTCATTAGGAGATTATCAACACAATTATATTGCAAAACCTCAATTTCTGTACTTTTTACTTCGTTAAAATTCCAACGGGTCCATTGAAAGGCCCATTTAGACCTGCTCGTCTGAAACCTCTACAAAAAGGACCGCAAAAATTTTTATTCAAATATTAGGAGTTCAAATAATTGATTAGGATCTTTTCCACACAATTATATTGCAAAACCTCAATTTCTGTACTTTTTACTCATTTAAAATTCCAATGGGTCCATTGAAAGGCCCATTTCGACCCGCTCGTTCGAAACCTCTACAAAAAGCACTACAAAACAAGTTTTAATCAAATTTTAGGAGTTCGAATAATTGATTAGGAGCTTTTCAACACAATTATATTGCAAACCTCAATTTCTGTACTTTTTACTCAGTTAAAATTCCAACGGGTCCATTGAAAGGCCCATTTCGACCCACTCGTTCGAAACCTCTGCAAAAAGGTCTGCAAAAATGTTTTATTCAAATATTAGGAGATCAAATAATTGATTAGGAGCTTTTAAACACAATTATATTAAAAAACCTCAATTTCTGTCCTTTTTACTCAGTTAAAATTCCAACGGGTCAATTGAAAGGCCCATTTCGACCCGCTCGTCCGAAACCTCTACAAAAAGGACTGCAAAACAAGTTTTAATCAAATTTTATGAGTTCATGTAATTGATTAGGAGCTTTTCAACACAATTATATTGCAAAACCTCAATTTATGTACTTTTTACTCAGTTAAAATTCCAACGGGTCCATTGAAAGGCCCATTTAGACCTCCTCGTCTGAAACCTCTACAAAAAGGACCGCAAAAATGTTTTATTCAAATATTAGGAGTTCAAATAATTGATTAGGAGCTTTTCAACACAATTATATTGCAAAACCTCAATTTCTGTACTTTTTACTCAGTTAAAATTCCAACAGGTCCATTAAAAGGCCCATTTCGACCCGCTCGTCCGAAACCTCTACAAAAAGGACTGCAAAACAAGTTTTAATCAAATTTTAGGATCTCATGTAATTTATTAGGAGCTTTTCAACACAATTATATTGAAAAACCTCAATTTCTGTACTTTTTACTCAGTTAAAATTCCAACGGGTCCATTGAAAGGCCCATTTAGACCTGCTCGTTCGAAACCTCTACAAAAAGGACCGCAAAAATGTTTTATTCAAATATTAGGAGTTCATGTAATTGATTAGGAGATTATCAACACAATTATATTGCAAAACCTCAATTTCTATACTTTTTACTCAGTTAAAATTCCAACGGGTCCATTGAAAGGCCCATTTAGACCTGCTCGTCCGAAACCTCAACAAAAAGGACAGCAAAACAAGGTTTAATCAAATTTTAGGAGTTCATGTAATTGATTAGGAGCTTTTCAACGCAATTATATTGCAAAACCTCAATTTATGTACTTTTTACTCAGTTAAAATTCCAACGGGTCCATTGAAAGGCCCATTTAGACCTGCTCGTCCGAAACCTCTACAAAAAGGACTGCAAAAATGTTTTATTCAAATATTAGGAGTTCAAATAACTGATTAGGATCTTTTCAACACAATTATATTGCAAAACCTAAATTTCTGTACTTTTTACTCAGTTAAAATTCCAATGGGTCCATTGAAAGGCCCATTTCGAGCCGCTCGTCCGAAACCTCTACAAAAAGGATAGCAAAACAAGGTTTAATCAAATTTTAGGAGTTCATGTAATTTATTAGGAGCTTTTCAACGCAATTATATTGCAAAACCTCAATTTATGTACTTTTTACTCAATTAAAATTCCAACGGGTCCATTGAAAGGCCCATTTAGACCTGCTCGTCCGAAACCTCTACAAAAAGGACTTCAAAAATGTTTTATTCAAATATTAGAAGTTCAAATAATTGATTAGGAGCTTTTCAACACAATTATATTGCAAAACCTCAATTTCTGTACTTTTTACTCAGTTAAAATTCCAACGGGTCCATTGAAAGGCCCATTTAGACCTGCTCGTCCGAAACCTCTACAAAAAGGACAGCAAAACAAGGTTTAATCAAATTTTAGGAGTTCATGTAATTGATTAGGAGCTTTTCAACGCAATTATATTGCAAAACCTCAATTTATGTACTTTTTACTCAATTAAAATTCCAACGGGTCTATTGAAAGGCCCATTTAGACCTGCTCGTCCGAAACCTCTACAAAAAGGACTGCAAAAATGTTTTATTCAAATATTAGGAGTTCAAATAACTGATTAGGATCTTTTCAACACAATTATATTGCAAAACCTAAATTTCTGTACTTTTTACTCAGTTAAAATTCCAATGGGTCCATTGAAAGGCCCATTTCGAGCCGCTCGTCCGAAACCTCTACAAAAAGAACAGCAAAACAAGGTTTAATCAAATTTTAGGAGTTCATGTAATTTATTAGGAGCTTTTCAACGCAATTATATTGCAAAACCTCAATTTATGTACTTTTTACTCAGTTAAAATTCCAACGGGTCCATTGAAAGGCCCATTTAGACCTGCTCGTCCGAAACCTCTACAAAAAGGACTTCAAAAATGTTTTATTCAAATATTAGGAGTTCAAATAATTGATTAGGAGCTTTTCAACACAATTATATTGCAAAACCTCAATTTCTGTACTTTTTACTCAGTTAAAATTCCAACGGGTCCATTGAAAGGCCCATTTAGACCTGCTCGTCCGAAACCTCTACAAAAAGGACAGCAAAACAAGGTTTAATCAAATTTTAGGAGTTCATGTAATTGATTAGGAGCTTTTCAACGCAATTATATTGCAAAACCTCAATTTATGTACTTTTTACTCAATGAAAATTCCAACGGGTCCATTGAAAGGCCCATTTAGACCTGCTCGTCCGAAACCTCTACAAAAAGGACTGCAAAAATGTTTTATTCAAATATTAGGAGTTCAAATAACTGATTAGGATCTTTTCAACACAATTATATTGCAAAACCTAAATTTCTGTACTTTTTACTCAGTTAAAATTCCAATGGGTCCATTGAAAGGCCCATTTCGAGCCGCTCGTCCAAAACCTCTACAAAAAGGACAGCAAAACAAGGTTTAATCAAATTTTAGGAGTTCATGTAATTTATTAGGAGCTTTTCAACGCAATTATATTGCAAAACCTCAATTTATGTACTTTTTACTCAGTTAAAATTCCAACGGGTCCATTGAAAGGCCCATTTAGACCTGCTCGTCCGAAACCTCTACAAAAAGGACTTCAAAAATGTTTTATTCAAATATTAGGAGTTCAAATAATTGATTAGGAGCTTTTCAACACAATTATATTGCAAAACCTCAATTTCTGTACTTTTTACTCAGTTAAAATTCCAACGGGTCCATTGAAAGGCCCATTTAGACCTGCTCGTCCGAAACCTCTACAAAAAGGACAGCAAAACAAGGTTTAATCAAATTTTAGGAGTTCATGTAATTGATTAGGAGCTTTTCAACGCAATTATATTGCAAAACCTCAATTTATGTACTTTTTACTCAATTAAAATTCCAACGGGTCCATTGAAAGGCCCATTTAGACCTGCTCGTCCGAAACCTCTACAAAAAGGACTGCAAAAATGTTATATTCAAATATTAGGAGTTCAAATAACTGATTAGGATCTTTTCAACACAATTATATTGCAAAACCTAAATTTCTGTACTTTTTACTCAGTTAAAATTCCAATGGGTCCATTGAAAGGCCCATTTCGAGCCGCTCGTCCGAAACCTCTACAAAAAGGACAGCAAAATAAGTTACAATCAAATTTTAGGAGATCATGTAATTGATTAGGAGCTTTTCAACACAATTATATTGCAAAACCTCAATTTTTGTACTTGTTACTCTGTTAAAATTCTAACGGGTCCATTAAAAGGCCCAATTAGACCTACTCATCCGAAACCTCTACAAAAAGGACTGCAAAAATGTTTTATTCAAATATTAGGAGTTCAAATAATTGATTAGGAGCTTTTCAATACAATTATATTGCGAAACCTCAATTTCTGTACTTTTTTCTCTGTTAAAATACCAACGGGTTAATTGAAAGGCTCATTTCGACCCGCTCGTCCGAAACCTCTACAAAAAGGACCGCAAAACAAGTTTTAATCAAATTTTAGGAGTTCATGTAATTGATTAGGATATTTTCAACACAATTATATTGCAAAACCTCAATTTCTGTACTTTTTACTCAGTTAAAATTCCAACGGGTCCATTGAAAGGCCCATTTAGACCTGCTTGTCCGAAACCTCTACAAAAAGGACTGCAAAAATGTTTTATTCAAATATTAGGAGTTCAAATAATTGATTAGGACCTTTTCAACACAATTATATTGCAAAACCTCAATTTCTGTACTTTTTACTCAGTTAAAATTCCAACGGGTCCATTGAAAGGCCCATTTAGACCTGCTCGTCCGAAACCTCTACAAAAAGGACAGCAAAACAAGGTTTAATCAAATTTTAGGAGTTCATGTAATTGATTAGGAGCTTTTCAACGCAATTATATTGCAAAACCTCAATTTATGTACTTTTTACTCAGTTAAAATTCCAACGGGTCCATTGAAAGGCCCATTTAGACCTGCTCGTCCGAAACCTCTACAAAAAGGACTGCAAAAATGTTTTATTCAAATATTAGGAGTTCAAATAACTGATTAGGATCTTTTCAACACAATTATATTGCAAAACCTAAATTTCTGTACTTTTTACACAGTTAAAATTCCAATGGGTCCATTGAAAGGCCCATTTCGAGCCGCTCGTCCGAAACCTCTACAAAAAGGACAGCAAAACAAGTTACAATCAAATTTTAGGAGATCATGTAATTGATTAGGAGCTTTTCAACACAATTATATTGCAAAACCTCAATTTTTGTACTTGTTACTCTGTTAAAATTCTAACGGGTCCATTAAAAGCCCCAATTAGACCTACTCATTCGAAACCTCTACAAAAAGGACTGCAAAAATGTTTTATTCAAATATTAGGAGTTCAAATAATTGATTAGGAGCTTTTCAATACAATTATATTGCGAAACCTCAATTTCTGTACTTTTTTCTCTGTTAAAATACCAACGGGTTAATTGAAAGGCTCATTTCGACCCGCTCGTCCGAAACCTCTACAAAAAGGACCGCAAAACAAGTTTTAATCAAATTTTAGGAGTTCATGTAATTGATTAGGAGATTTTCAACACAATTATATTACAAAACCTCAATTTCTGTACTTTTTACTCAGTTAAAATTCCAACGGGTCCATTGAAAGGCCCATTTAGACCTGCTTGTCCGAAACCTCTACAAAAAGGACTGCAAAAATGTTTTATTCAAATATTAGGAGTTCAAATAATTGATTAGGACCTTTTCAACACAATTATATTGCAAAACCTCAATTTCTGTACTTTTTACTCAGTTAAAATTCCAACGGGTCCATTGAAAGGCCCATTTAGACCTGCTCGTCCGAAACCACTACAAAAAGGACAGCAAAACAAGGTTTAATCAAATTTTAGGAGTTCATGTAATTGATTAGGAGCTCTTCAACGCAATTATATTGCAAAACCTCAATTTATGTACTTTTTACTCAGTTAAAATTCCAACGGGTCCATTGAAAGGCCCATTTAGACCGGCTCGTCCGAAACCTCCACAAAAAGGACCGCAAAAATGTTTTATTCAAATATTAGGAGTTCAAATAATTGATTAGGAGCTTTCCAACACAATTATATAGCAAAACCTCAATTTCTTTAATTTTTTACTCAGTTAAAATTCCAACGGGTCCATTGAAATGCCCATTTCGAACCGCTCGTCCAAAACCTCTACAAAAAGGACCGCAAAACAAGTTTTAATCAAATCTTAGGAGTTCATGTAATTGATTAGGAGCTTTTCAACGCAATTATATTGCAAAACCTCAATTTATGTACTTTTTACTCAGTTAAAATTCCAACGGGTCCATTGAAAGGCCCATTTAGACCTACTCGTCCGAAACCTCTACAAAAAGGACTGCAAAAATGTTTTATTCAAATATTAGGAGTTCAAATAACTGATTAGGATCTTTTCAACACAATTATATTGCAAAACCTAAATTTCTGTACTTTTTACTCAGTTAAAATTCCAATGGGTCCATTGAAAGGCCCATTTCGAGCCGCTCGTCCGAAACCTCTACAAAAAGGACAGCAAAACAAGTTACAATCAAATTTTAGGAGATCATGTAATTGATTAGGAGCTTTTCAACGCAATTATATTGCAAAACCTCAATTTATGTACTTTTTACTCAGTTAAAATTCCAACGGGTCCATTGAAAGGCCCATTTAGACCTGCTCGTCCGAAACCTCTACAAAAAGGACTGCAAAAATGTTTTATTCAAATATTAGGAGTTCAAATAACTGATTAGGATCTTTTCAACACAATTATATTGCAGACCTCAATTTCTGTACTTTTTACTCAGTTAAAATTCCAACGGGTCCATTGAAAGGCCCATTTCGACCCACTCGTCCGAAACCTCTGCAAAAAGGTCTGCAAAAATGTTTTATTCAAATATTAGGAGATCAAATAATTGATTAGGAGCTTTTAAACACAATTATATTAAAAAACCTCAATTTCTGTCCTTTTTACTCAGTTAAAATTCCAACGGGTCAATTGAAAGGCCCATTTCGACCCGCTCGTCCGAAACCTCTACAAAAAGGACTGCAAAACAAGTTTAATCAAATTTTAGGAGTTCATGTAATTGATTAGGAGCTTTTCAACACAATTATATTGCAAAACCTCAATTTATGTACTTTTTACTCAGTTAAAATTCCAACGGGTCAATTGAAAGGCCCATTTCGACCCGCTCGTCCGAAACCTCTACAAAAAGGACTGCAAAACAAGTTTAATCAAATTTTAGGAGTTCATGTAATTGATTAGGAGCTTTTCAACACAATTATATTGCAAAACCTCAATTTCTGTCCTTTTTACTCAGTTAAAATTCCAACGGGTCAATTGAAAGGCCCATTTCGACCCGCTCGTCCGAAACCTCTACAAAAAGGACTGCAAAACAAGTTTAATCAAATTTTAGGAGTTCATGTAATTGATTAGGAGCTTTTCAACACAATTATATTGCAAAACCTCAATTTATGTACTTTTTACTCAGTTAAAATTCCAACGGGTCCATTGAAAGGCCCATTTAGACCTGCTCGTCCGAAACCTCTACAAAAAGGACAGCAAAACAAGGTTTAATCAAATTTTAGGAGTTCATGTAATTGATTAGGAGCTTTTCAACGCAATTATATTGCAAAACCTCAATTTATGTACTTTTTACTCAGTTAAAATTCCAACGGGTCCATTGAAAGGCCCATTTAGACCTGCTCGTCCGAAACCTCTACAAAAAGGACTGCAAAAATGTTTTATTCAAATATTAGGAGTTCAAGTAACTGATTAGGATCTTTTCAACACAATTATATTGCAAACCTCAATTTCTGTACTTTTTACTCAGTTAAAATTCCAACGGGTCCATTGAAAGGCCCATTTCGACCCACTCGTCCGAAACCTCTGCAAAAAGGTCTGCAAAAATGTTTTATTCAAATATTAGTAGATCAAATAATTGATTAGGAGCTTTTAAACACAATTATATTAAAAAACCTCAATTTCTGTCCTTTTTACTCAGTTAAAATTCCAACGGGTCAATTGAAAGGCCCATTTCGACCCGCTCGTCCGAAACCTCTACAAAAAGGACTGCAAAACAAGTTTTAATCAAATTTTAGGAGTTCATGTAATTGATTAGGAGCTTTTCAACACAATTATATTGCAAAACCTCAATTTATGTACTTTTTACTCAGTTAAAATTCCAACGGGTCCATTGAAAGGCCCATTTAGACCTCCTCGTCTGAAACCTCTACAAAAAGGACCGTAAAAATGTTTTATTCAAATATTAGGAGTTCAAATAATTGATTAGGAGCTTTTCAACACAATTATATTGCAAAACCTCAATTTCTGTACTTTTTACTCAGTTAAAATTCCAACAGGTCCATTAAAAGGCCCATTTCGACCCGCTCGTCCGAAACCTCTACAAAAAGGACTGCAAAACAAGTTTTAATCAAATTTTAGGATCTCATGTAATTTATTAGGAGCTTTTAAACACAATTATATTGAAAAACCTCAATTTCTGTACTTTTTACTCAGTTAAAATTCCAACGGGTCCATTGAAAGGCCCATTTAGACCTGCTCGTTCGAAACCTCTACAAAAAGGATCGCAAAAATGTTTTATTCAAATATTAGGAGTTCATGTAATTGATTAGGAGATTATCAACACAATTATATTGCAAAACCTCAATTTCTGTACTTTTTACTCAGTTAAAATTCCAACGGGTCCATTGAAAGGCCCATTTAGACCTGCTCGTCCGAAACCTCTACAAAAAGGACAGCAAAACAAGGTTTAATCAAATTTTAGGAGTTCATGTAATTGATTAGGAGCTTTTCAACGCAATTATATTGCAAAACCTCAATTTATGTACTTTTTACTCAGTTAAAATTCCAACGGGTCCCTTGAAAGGCCCATTTAGACCTGCTCGTCCGAAACCTCTACAAAAAGGACTGCAAAAATGTTTTATTCAAATATTAGGAGTTCAAATAACTGATTAGGATCTTTTCAACACAATTATATTGCAAAACCTAAATTTCTGTACTTTTTACTCAGTTAAAATTCCAATGGGTCCATTGAAAGGCCCATTTCGAGCCGCTCGTCCGAAACCTCTACAAAAAGGACAGCAAAACAAGGTTTAATCAAATTTTAGGAGTTCATGTAATTGATTAGGAGCTTTTCAACGCAATTATATTGCAAAACCTCAATTTATGTACTTTTTACTCAGTTAAAATTCCAACGGGTCCATTGAAAGGCCCATTTAGACCTGCTCGTCCGAAACCTCTATAAAAAGGACTTCAAAAATGTTTTATTCAAATATTAGGAGTTCAAATAATTGATTAGGAGCTTTTCAACACAATTATATTGCAAAACCTCAATTTCTGTACTTTTTACTCAGTTAAAATTCCAACGGGTCCATTGAAAGGCCCATTTAGACCTGCTCGTCCGAAACCTCTACAAAAAGGACAGCAAAACAAGGTTTAATCAAATTTTAGGAGTTCATGTAATTGATTAGGAGCTTTTCAACGCAATTATATTGCAAAACCTCAATTTATGTACATTTTACTCAGTTAAAATTCCAACGGGTCCATTGAAAGGCCCATTTAGACCTGCTCGTCCGAAACCTCTACAAAAAGGACTGCAAAAATGTTTTATTCAAATATTAGGAGTTCAAATAACTGATTAGGATCTTTTCAACACAATTATATTGCAAAACCTAAATTTCTGTACTTTTTACTCAGTTAAAATTCCAATGGGTCCATTGAAAGGCCCATTTCGAGCCGCTCGTCCGAAACCTCTACAAAAAGGACAGCAAAACAAGTTACAATCAAATTTTAGGAGATCATGTAATTGATTAGGAGCTTTTCAACACAATTATATTGCAAAACCTCAATTTTTGTACTTGTTACTCTGTTAAAATTCTAACGGGTCCATTAAAAGGCCCAATTAGACCTACTCATCCGAAACCTCTACAAAAAGGACTGCAAAAATGTTTTATTCAAATATTAGGAGTTCAAATAATTGATTAGGAGCTTTTCAATACAATTATATTGCGAAACCTCAATTTCTGTACTTTTTTCTCTGTTAAAATACCAACGGGTTAATTGAAAGGCTCATTTCGACCCGCTCGTCCGAAACCTCTACAAAAAGGACCGCAAAACAAGTTTTAATCAAATTTTAGGAGTTCATGTAATTGATTAGGAGATTTTCAACACAATTATATTGCAAAACCTCAATTTCTGTACTTTTTACTCAGTTAAAATTCCAACGGGTCCATTGAAAGGCCCATTTAGACCGGCTCGTCCGAAACCTCCACAAAAAGGACCGCAAAAATGTTTTATTCAAATATTAGGAGTTCAAATAATTGATTAGGACCTTTTCAACAAAATTATATTGCAAAACCTCAATTTCTGTACTTTTTACTCAGTTAAAATTCCAACGGGTCCATTGAAAGGCCCATTTAGACCTGCTCGTACGAAACCTCTACAAAAAGGACCGCAAAAATGTTTTATTCAAATATTAGGAGTTCATGTAATTGATTAGGAGATTATCAACACAATTATATTGCAAAACCTCAATTTCTGTACTTTTTACTTCGTTAAAATTCCAACGGGTCCATTGAAAGGCCCATTTAGACCTGCTCGTCTGAAACCTCTACAAAAAGGACCGCAAAAATTTTTTATTCAAATATTAGGAGTTCAAATAATTGATTAGGATATTTTCCACACAATTATATTGCAAAACCTCAATTTCTGTACTTTTTACTCATTTAAAATTCCAATGGGTCCATTGAAAGGCCCATTTCGACCCGCTCGTCCGAAACCTCTACAAAAAGGACTACAAAACAAGTTTTAATCAAATTTTAGGAGTTCGAATAATTGATTAGGAGCTTTTCAACACAATTATATTGCAAACCTCAATTTCTGTACTTTTTACTCAGTTAAAATTCCAACGGGTCCATTGAAAGGCCCATTTCGACCCACTCGTCTGAAACCTCTGCAAAAAGGTCTGCAAAAATGTTTTATTCAAATATTAGGAGATCAAATAATTGATTAGGAGCTTTTAAACACAATTATATTAAAAAACCTCAATTTCTGTCCTTTTTACTCAGTTAAAATTCCAACGGGTCAATTGAAAGGCCCATTTCGACCCGCTCGTCCGAAACCTCTACAAAAAGGACTGCAAAACAAGTTTTAATCAAATTTTAGGAGTTCATGTAATTGATTAGGAGCTTTTCAACACAATTATATTGCAAAACCTCAATTTATGTACTTTTTACTCAGTTAAAATTCCAACGGGTCCATTGAAAGGCCCATTTAGACCTCCTCGTCTGAAACCTCTACAAAAAGGACCGCAAAAATTTTTTATTCAAATATTAGGAGTTCAAATAATTGATTAGGAGCTTTTCAACACAATTATATTGCAAAACCTCAATTTCTGTACTTTTTACTCAGTTAAAATTCCAACAGGTCCATTAAAAGGCCCATTTCGACCCGCTCGTCCGAAACCTCTACAAAAAGGACTGCAAAACAAGTTTTAATCAAATTTTAGGATCTCATGTAATTTATTAGGAGCTTTTCAACACAATTATATTGAAAAACCTCAATTTCTGTACTTTTTACTCAGTTAAAATTCCAACGGGTCCATTGAAAGGCCCATTTAGACCTGCTCGTTCGAAACCTCTACAAAAAGGACCGCAAAAATGTTTTATTCAAATATTAGGAGTTCATGTAATTGATTAGGAGCTTTTCAACGCAATTATATTGCAAAACCTCAATTTATGTACTTTTTACTCAGTTAAAATTCCAACGGGTCCATTGAAAGGCCCATTTAGACCTGCTCGTCCGAAACCTCTACAAAAAGGACTGCAAAAATGTTTTATTCAAATATTAGGAGTTCAAATAACTGATTAGGATCGTTTCAACACAATTATATTGCAAAACCTAATTATCTGTACTTTTTACTCAGTTAAAATTCCAATGGGTCCATTGAAAGTCCCATTTCGAGCCGCTCGTCCGAAACCTCTACAAAAAGGACAGCAAAACAAGGTTTAATCAAATTTTAGGAGTTCATGTAATTGATTAGGAGCTTTTCAACGCAATTATATTGCAAAACCTCAATTTCTGTCCTTTTTACTCAGTTAAAATTCCAACGGGTCCATTGAAAGGCCCATTTAGACCTGCTCGTCCGAAACCTCTATAAAAAGGACTTCAAAAATGTTTTATTCAAATATTAGGAGTTCAAATAATTGATTAGGAGCTTTTCAACACAATTATATTGCAAAACCTCAATTTCTGTACTTTTTACTCAGTTAAAATTCCAACGGGTCCATTGAAAGGCCCATTTAGACCTGCTCGTCCGAAACCTCTACAAAAAGGACAGCAAAACAAGGTTTAATCAAATTTTAGGAGTTCATGTAATTGATTAGGAGCTTTTCAACGCAATTATATTGCAAAACCTCAATTTATGTACTTTTTACTCAGTTAAAATTCCAACGGGTCCATTGAAAGGCCCATTTAGACCTGCTCGTCCGAAACCTCTACAAAAAGGACTGCAAAAATGTTTTATTCAAATATTAGGAGTTCAAATAACTGATTAGGATCTTTTCAACACAATTATATTGCAAAACCTAAATTTCTGTACTTTTTACTCAGTTAAAATTCCAATGGGTCCATTGAAAGGCCCATTTCGAGCCGCTCGTCCGAAACCTCTACAAAAAGGACAGCAAAACAAGGTTTAATCAAATTTTAGGAGTTCATGTAATTGATTAGGAGCTTTTCAACGCAATTATATTGCAAAACCTCAATTTATGTACTTTTTACTCAGTTAAAATTCCAACGGGTCCATTGAAAGGCCCATTTAGACCTGCTCGTCCGAAACCTCTATAAAAAGGACTTCAAAAATGTTTTATTCAAATATTAGGAGTTCAAATTATTGATTAGGAGCTTTTCAACACAATTATATTGCAAAACCTCAATTTCTGTACTTTTTACTCAGTTAAAATTCCAACGGGTCCATTGAAAGGCCCATTTAGACCTGCTCGTCCGAAACCTCTACAAAAAGGACAGCAAAACAAGGTTTAATCAAATTTTAGGAGTTCATGTAATTGATTAGGAGCTTTTCAACGCAATTATATTGCAAAACCTCAATTTATGTACTTTTTACTCAGTTAAAATTCCAACGGGTCCATTGAAAGGCCCATTTAGACCTGCTCGTCCGAAACCTCTACAAAAAGGACTGCAAAAATGTTTTATTCAAATATTAGGAGTTCAAATAACTGATTAGGATCTTTTCAACACAATTATATTGCAAAACCTAAATTTCTGTACTTTTTACTCAGTTAAAATTCCAATGGGTCCATTGAAAGGCCCATTTCGAGCCGCTCGTCTGAAACCTCTACAAAAAGGACAGCAAAACAAGTTACAATCAAATTTTAGGAGATCATGTAATTGATTAGGAGCTTTTCAACACAATTATATTGCAAAACCTCAATTTTTGTACTTGTTACTCTGTTAAAATTCTAACGGGTCCATTAAAAGGCCCAATTAGACCTACTCATCCGAAACCTCTACAAAAAGGACTGCAAAAATGTTTTATTCAAATATTAGGAGTTCAAATAATTGATTAGGAGCTTTTCAATACAATTATATTGCGAAACCTCAATTTCTGTACTTTTTTCTCTGTTAAAATACCAACGGGTTAATTGAAAGGCTCATTTCGACCCGCTCGTCCGAAACCTCTACAAAAAGGACCGCAAAACAAGTTTTAATCAAATTTTAGGAGTTCATGTAATTGATTAGGAGATTTTCAACACAATTATATTGCAAAACCTCAATTTCTGTACTTTTTACTCAGTTAAAATTCCAACGGGTCCATTGAAAGGCCCATTTAGACCTGCTTGTCCGAAACCTCTACAAAAAGGACTGCAAAAATGTTTTATTCAAATATTAGGAGTTCAAATAATTGATTAGGACCTTTTCAACACAATTATATTGCAAAACCTCAATTTCTGTACTTTTTACTCAGTTAAAATTCCAACGGGTCCATTGAAAGGCCCATTTAGACCTGCTCGTACGAAACCTCTACAAAAAGGACCGCAAAAATGTTTTATTCAAATATTAGGAGTTCATGTAATTGATTAGGAGATTATCAACACAATTATATTGCAAAACCTCAATTTCTGTACTTTTTACTTCGTTAAAATTCCAACGGGTCCATTGAAAGGCCCATTTAGACCTGCTCGTCTGAAACCTCTACAAAAAGGACCGCAAAAATTTTTTATTCAAATATTAGGAGTTCAAATAATTGATTAGGATATTTTCCACACAATTATATTGCAAAACCTCAATTTCTGTACTTTTTACTCATTTAAAATTCCAATGGGTCCATTGAAAGGCCCATTTCGACCCGCTCGTCCGAAACCTCTACAAAAAGGACTACAAAACAAGTTTTAATCAAATTTTAGGAGTTCGAATAATTGATTAGGAGCTTTTCAACACAATTATATTGCAAACCTCAATTTCTGTACTTTTTACTCAGTTAAAATTCCAACGGGTCCATTGAAAGGCCCATTTCGACCCACTCGTCTGAAACCTCTGCAAAAAGGTCTGCAAAAATGTTTTATTCAAATATTAGGAGATCAAATAATTGATTAGGAGCTTTTAAACACAATTATATTAAAAAACCTCAATTTCTATCCTTTTTACTCAGTTAAAATTCCAACGGGTCAATTGAAAGGCCCATTTCGACCCGCTCGTCCGAAACCTCTACAAAAAGGACTGCAAAACAAGTTTTAATCAAATTTTAGGAGTTCATGTAATTGATTAGGAGCTTTTCAACACAATTATATTGCAAAACCTCAATTTATGTACTTTTTACTCAGTTAAAATTCCAACGGGTCCATTGAAAGGCCCATTTAGACCTCCTCGTCTGAAACCTCTACAAAAAGGACCGCAAAAATGTTTTATTCAAATATTAGGAGTTCAAATAATTGATTAGGAGCTTTTCAACAAAATTATATTGCAAAACCTCAATTTCTGTACTTTTTACTCAGTTAAAATTCCAACAGGTCCATTAAAAGGCCCATTTCGACCCGCTCGTCCGAAACCTCTACAAAAAGGACTGCAAAACAAGTTTTAATCAAATTTTAGGATCTCATGTAATTTATTAGGAGCTTTTCAACACAATTATATTGAAAAACCTCAATTTCTGTACTTTTTACTCAGTTAAAATTCCAACGGGTCCATTGAAAGGCCCATTTAGACCTGCTCGTTCGAAACCTCTACAAAAAGGACCGCAAAAATGTTTTATTCAAATATTAGGAGTTCATGTAATTGATTAGGAGCTTTTCAACGCAATTATATTGCAAAACCTCAATTTATGTACTTTTTACTCAGTTAAAATTCCAACGGGTCCATTGAAAGGCCCATTTAGACCTGCTCGTCCGAAACCTCTACAAAAAGGACTGCAAAAATGTTTTATTCAAATATTAGGAGTTCAAATAACTGATTAGGATCGTTTCAACACAATTATATTGCAAAACCTAATTATCTGTACTTTTTACTCAGTTAAAATTCCAATGGGTCCATTGAAAGTCCCATTTCGAGCCGCTCGTCCGAAACCTCTACAAAAAGGACAGCAAAACAAGGTTTAATCAAATTTTAGGAGTTCATGTAATTGATTAGGAGCTTTTCAACGCAATTATATTGCAAAACCTCAATTTATGTACTTTTTACTCAGTTAAAATTCCAACGGGTCCATTGAAAGGCCCATTTAGACCTGCTCGTCCGAAACCTCTATAAAAAGGACTTCAAAAATGTTTTATTCAAATATTAGGAGTTCAAATAATTGATTAGGAGCTTTTCAACACAATTATATTGCAAAACCTCAATTTCTGTACTTTTTACTCAGTTAAAATTCCAACGGGTCCATTGAAAGGCCCATTTAGACCTGCTCGTCCGAAACCTCTACAAAAAGGACAGCAAAACAAGGTTTAATCAAATTTTAGGAGTTCATGTAATTGATTAGGAGCTTTTCAACGCAATTATATTGCAAAACCTCAATTTCTGTACTTTTTACTCAGTTAAAATTCCAACGGGTCCATTGAAAGGCCCATTTAGACCTGCTCGTCCGAAACCTCTACAAAAAGGACTGCAAAAATGTTTTATTCAAATATTAGGAGTTCAAATAACTGATTAGGATCTTTTCAAGAAATTATATTGCAAAACCTAAATTTCTGTACTTTTTACTCAGTTAAAATTCCAATGGGTCCATTGAAAGGCCCATTTCGAGCCGCTCGTCCGAAACCTCTACAAAAAGGACAGCAAAACAAGTTACAATCAAATTTTAGGAGATCATGTAATTGATTAGGAGCTTTTCAACACAATTATATTGCAAAACCTCAATTTTTGTACTTGTTACTCTGTTAAAATTCTAACGGGTCCATTAAAAGGCCCAATTAGACCTACTCATCCGAAACCTCTACAAAAAGGACTGCAAAAATGTTTTATTCAAATATTAGGAGTTCAAATAATTGATTAGGAGCTTTTCAATACAATTATATTGCGAAACCTCAATTTCTGTACTTTTTTCTCTGTTAAAATACCAACGGGTTAATTGAAAGGCTCATTTCGACCCGCTCGTCCGAAACCTCTACAAAAAGGACCGCAAAACAAGTTTTAATCAAATTTTAGGAGTTCATGTAATTGATTAGGAGATTTTCAACACAATTATATTGCAAAACCTCAATTTCTGTACTTTTTACTCAGTTAAAATTCCAACGGGTCCATTGAAAGGCCCATTTAGACCTGCTTGTCCGAAACCTCTACAAAAAGGACTGCAAAAATGTTTTATTCAAATATTAGGAGTTCAAATAATTGATTAGGACCTTTTCAACACAATTATATTGCAAAACCTCAATTTCTGTACTTTTTACTCAGTTAAAATTCCAACGGGTCCATTGAAAGGCCCATTTAGACCTGCTCGTCCGAAACCTCTACAAAAAGGACAGCAAAACAAGGTTTAATCAAATTTTAGGAGTTCATGTAATTGATTAGGAGCTTTTCAACGCAATTATATTGTTAAACCTCAATTTATGTACTTTTTACTCAGTTAAAATTCCAACGGGTCCATTGAAAGGCCCATTTAGACCTGCTCGTCCGAAACCTCTACAAAAAGGACTGCAAAAATGTTTTATTCAAATATTAGGAGTTCAAATAACTGATTAGGATCTTTTCAACACAATTATATTGCAAAACCTAAATTTCTGTACTTTTTACTCAGTTAAAATTCCAATGGGTCCATTGAAAGGCCCATTTCGAGCCGCTCGTCCGAAACCTCTACAAAAAGGACAGCAAAACAAGTTACAATCAAATTTTAGAAGATCATGTAATTGATTAGGAGCTTTTCAACACAATTATATTGCAAAACCTCAATTTTTGTACTTGTTACTCTGTTAAAATTCTAACGGGTCCATTAAAAGGCCCAATTAGACCTACTCATCCGAAACCTCTACAAAAAGGACTGCAAAAATGTTTTATTCAAATATTAGGAGTTCAAATAATTGATTAGGAGCTTTTCAATACAATTATATTGCGAAACCTCAATTTCTGTACTTTTTTCTCTGTTAAAATACCAACGGGTTAATTGAAAGGCTCATTTCGACCCGCTCGTCCGAAACCTCTACAAAAAGGACCGCAAAACAAGTTTTAATCAAATTTTAGGAGTTCATGTAATTGATTAGGAGATTTTCAACACAATTATATTGCAAAACCTCAATTTCTGTACTTTTTACTCAGTTAAAATTCCAACGGGTCCATTGAAAGGCCCATTTAGACCTGCTTGTCCGAAACCTCTACAAAAAGGACTGCAAAAATGTTTTATTCAAATATTAGGAGTTCAAATAATTGATTAGGACCTTTTCAACACAATTATATTGCAAAACCTCAATTTCTGTACTTTTTACTCAGTTAAAATTCCAACGGGTCCATTGAAAGGCCCATTTAGACCTGCTCGTACGAAACCTCTACAAAAAGGACCGCAAAAATGTTTTATTCAAATATTAGGAGTTCATGTAATTGATTAGGAGATTATCAACACAATTATATTGCAAAACCTCAATTTCTGTACTTTTTACTTCGTTAAAATTCCAACGGGTCCATTGAAAGGCCCATTTAGACCTGCTCGTCTGAAACCTCTACAAAAAGGACCGCAAAAATTTTTTATTCAAATATTAGGAGTTCAAATAATTGATTAGGATATTTTCCACACAATTATATTGCAAAACCTCAATTTCTGTACTTTTTACTCATTTAAAATTCCAATGGGTCCATTGAAAGGCCCATTTCGACCCGCTCGTCCGAAACCTCTACAAAAAGGACTACAAAACAAGTTTTAATCAAATTTTAGGAGTTCGAATAATTGATTAGGAGCTTTTCAACACAATTATATTGCAAACCTCAATTTCTGTACTTTTTACTCAGTTAAAATTCCAACGGGTCCATTGAAAGGCCCATTTCGACCCACTCGTCCGAAACCTCTGCAAAAAGGTCTGCAAAAATGTTTTATTCAAATATTAGGAGATCAAATAATTGATTAGGAGCTTTTAAACACAATTATATTAAAAAACCTCAATTTTTGTCCTTTTTACTCAGTTAAAATTCCAACGGGTCAATTGAAAGGCCCATTTCGACCCGCTCGTCCGAAACCTCTACAAAAAGGACTGCAAAACAAGTTTTAATCAAATTTTAGGAGTTCATGTAATTGATTAGGAGCTTTTCAACACAATTATATTGCAAAACCTCAATTTATGTACTTTTTACTCAGTTAAAATTCCAACGGGTCCATTGAAAGGCCCATTTAGACCTCCTCGTCTGAAACCTCTACAAAAAGGACCGCAAAAATGTTTTATTCAAATATTAGGAGTTCAAATAATTGATTAGGAGCTTTTCAACACAATTATATTGCAAAACCTCAATTTCTGTACTTTTTACTCAGTTAAAATTCCAACAGGTCCATTAAAAGGCCCATTTCGACCCGCTCGTCCGAAACCTCTACAAAAAGGACTGCAAAACAAGTTTTAATCAAATTTTAGGATCTCATGTAATTTATTAGGAGATTATCAACACAATTATATTGCAAAACCTCAATTTCTGTACTTTTTACTCAGTTAAAATTCCAACGGGTCCATTGAAAGGCCCATTTAGACCTGCTCGTACGAAACCTCTACAAAAAGGACCGCAAAAATGTTTTATTCAAATATTAGGAGTTCATGTAATTGATTAGGAGATTATCAACACAATTATATTGCAAAACCTCAATTTCTGTACTTTTTACTTCGTTAAAATTCCAACGGGTCCATTGAAAGGCCCATTTAGACCTGCTCGTCTGAAACCTCTACAAAAAGGACCGCAAAAATTTTTTATTCAAATATTAGGAGTTCAAATAATTGATTAGGATCTTTTCCACACAATTATATTGCAAAACCTCAATTTTTGTACTTTTTACTCATTTGAAATTCCAATGGGTCCATTGAAAGGCCCATTTCGACCCGCTCGTCCGAAACCTCTACAAAAAGGACTACAAAACAAGTTTTAATCAAATTTTAGGAGTTCGAATAATTGATTAGGAGCTTTTCAACACAATTATATTGCAAACCTCAATTTCTGTACTTTTTACTCAGTTAAAATTCCAACGGGTCCATTGAAAGGCCCATTTCGACCCACTCGTCCGAAACCTCTGCAAAAAGGTCTGCAAAAATGTTTTATTCAAATATTAGGAGATCAAATAATTGATTAGGAGCTTTTAAACACAATTATATTAAAAAACCTCAATTTCTGTCCTTTTTACTCAGTTAAAATTCCAACGGGTCAATTGAAAGGCCCATTTCGACCCGCTCGTCCGAAACCTCTACTAAAAGGACTGCAAAACAAGTTTTAATCAAATTTTAGGAGTTCATGTAATTGATTAGGAGCTTTTCAACACAATTATATTGCAAAACCTCAATTTCTGTACTTTTTACTCAGTTAAAATTCCAACGGGTCCATTGAAAGGCCCATTTCGACCCACTCGTCCGAAACCTCTGCAAAAAGGTCTGCAAAAATGATTTATTCAAATATTAGGAGATCAAATAATTGATTAGGAGCTTTTAAACACAATTATATTAAAAAACCTCAATTTCTGTCCTTTTTACTCAGTTAAAATTCCAACGGGTCAATTGAAAGGCCCATTTCGACCCGCTCGTCCGAAACCTCTACTAAAAGGACTGCAAAACAAGTTTTAATCAAATTTTAGGAGTTCATGTAATTGATTAGGAGCTTTTCAACACAATTATATTGCAAAACCTCAATTTCTGTACTTTTTACTCAGTTAAAATTCCAACGGGTCCATTGAAAGGCCCATTTAGACCTGCTCGTCCGAAACCTCTACAAAAAGGACAGCAAAACAAGGTTTAATCAAATTTTAGGAGTTCATGTAATTGATTAGGAACTTTTCAACGCAATTATATTGCAAAACCTCAATTTATGTACTTTTTACTCAGTTAAAATTCCAACGGGTCCATTGAAAGGCCCATTTAGACCTGCTCGTCCGAAACCTCTACAAAAAGGACTGCAAAAATGTTTTATTCAAATATTAGGAGTTCAAATAACTGATTAGGAGCTTTTCAACACAATTATATTGCAAAACCTAAATTTCTGTACTTTTTACTCAGTTAAAATTCCAATGGGTCCATTGAAAGGCCCATTTCGAGCCGCTCGTCCGAAACCTCTACAAAAAGGACAGCAAAACAAGTTATAATCAAATTTTAGGAGATCATGTAATTGATTAGGAGCTTTTCAACACAATTATATTGCAAAACCTCAATTTTTGTACTTGTTACTCTGTTAAAATTCTAACGGGTCCATTGAAAGGCCCATTTAGACCTGCTCGTTCGAAACCTCTACAAAAAGGACCGCAAAAATGTTTTATTCAAATATTAGGAGTTCATGTAATTGATTAGGAGATTATCAACACAATTATATTGCAAAACCTCAATTTCTGTACTTTTTACTTCGTTAAAATTCCAACGGGTCCATTGAAAGGCCCATTTAGACCTGCTCGTCTGAAACCTCTACAAAAAGGACCGCAAAAATTTTTTATTCAAATATTAGGAGTTCAAATAATTGATTAGGATCTTTTCCACACAATTATATTGCAAAACCTCAATTTCTGTACTTTTTACTCAGTTAAAATTCCAACGGGTCCATTGAAAGGCCCATTTAGACCTGCTCCACCGAAACCTCTACAAAAAGGACCGCAAAAATGTTTTATTCAAACATTAGGAGTTCAAATAATTGATTAGGAGCTTTTCAACACAATTATATTACAAAACCTCAATTTCTGTACTTTTTACTCAGTTAAAATTCCAACGGGTCCATTGAAAGGCCCATTTCAACCCCTCGTCCGAAACCTCTATAAAAAGGACTACAAAACAAGTTTTAATCAAATTTTAAGAATTCATGTAATTGATTAGGAGCTTTTCAACACAATTATATTGCAAAACCTCAATTTCTGTACTTTTTACTCAGTTAAAATTCCAACGGGTCCATTGAAAGGCCCATTTCGACCTGCTCGTCCGAAACCTCTACAAAAAGGACCGCAAAACAAGTTTTATTCAAATATTAGGACTTCAAATAATTGATTAGGAGCTTTTCAACACAATTATATTGCAAAACCTCAATTTCTGTACTTTTTACTCAGTTAAAATTCCAACGGGTCCATTGAAAGGCCCATTTATACCTGCTCGTCTGAAACCTCTACAAATAGGACCGCAAAAATGCTTTATTCAAATATTAGGAGTTCAAATAATTGATTAAGAGCTTTTGAACACAATTATATTGCAAAACCTCAATTTCTATACTTTTTACTCAGTTAAAATTCCAACGGGTCCATTGAAAGGCCCATTTCGACCCGCTCGTCCGAAACGTCTACAAAAAGGACCGAAAAATAAGTTTTTATAAAATATTAGGAGTTCAAATAATTGATTAGGAGCTTTTCAACAAAATTATATTGCAAAACCGCAATTTCTGTAATTTTTACTCAATTAAAATTCCAACGGGTCCATTGAAAGGCTCATTTCGACCCTCTGGTCCGAAACCTCTACAAAAAGGACAGCAAAAAAGTTTTAATCAAATTTTAGGAGTTCATGTAATTGATTAGAAGCTTTTCAACACAATTACATTGCAAAACCTCAATTTCTAACCTTTTTACTTAGTTAAAATTCCAACGGGTCCATTGAAAGGCCCATTTAGACCTGCTCGTCCGAAACCTCTACAAAAAGGACCACAAAAATGTTTTATTCAAATAATTGATTAGGAGCTTTTGAACACATTTATATTGCAAAACCTCAATTTCTATACTTTTTACTCAGTTAAAATTCCAACGGGTCCATTGAAAGGCCCATTTCGACCCGCTCGTCCGAAACGTCTACAAAAAGGACCGAAAAATAAGTTTTTATAAAATATTAGGAGTTCAAATAATTGATTAGGAGCTTTTCAACACAATTATATTGCAAAACCGCAATTTTTGTACTTTTTACTCAGTTAAAATTCCAAGGGGTCCATTGAAAGGCCCATTTCGACCCGCTCGTCCAAAACCTCTACAGAAAGGACTGCAAAACAAGTTTTAATAAAATTTTAGGAGTTCATGTAATTGATTAGGAGCTTTTCAACACAATTATATTGCAAAACCTCATTTTCTGTACTTTTTACTCAGTTAAAATTCCAACGTGTCCATTTAAAGGCCCATTCAGACCTGCTCGTCCGAAACCTCTACAAAAAGGACCGCAAAAATGTTTTATTCAAATATTAGGAGTTCAAATAATTTATTAGGAGCTTTTCAACACAATTATATTGCAAAACCTCAATTTATGTACTTTTTACTCAGTTAAAATTCCAACAGGTCCATTGAAAGGCCCATTTCGACCCGCTCGTCCGAAACCTCTACAAAAAGGACTGCAAAACAAATTTTAATCAAATATTAGGAGTTCAAATAATTGATTAGGAGCTTTTCAACACAATTATATTGCAAAACCGCAATTTTTGTACTTTTTACTAAGTTAAAATTCCAACGGGTCCATTTAAAGGCCCATTTCGACGCGCTCGTCCGAAACCTCTACAAAAAGGACTGCAAAACAAGTTTTAATCAAGTTTTAGGAATTCATGTAATTGATTAGGAGCTTTTACACACAATTATATTGCAAAACCTCAATTTCTGTTCTTTTTAATCAGTTAAAATTCCAACGGGTCCATTGAAAGGCCCGTTTAGACCTGCTCGACCGAAACCTCTACAAAAAGGACCGCAAAAATGTTTTATTCAAATTATAGGAGTTCAAATAATTGTTTAGGAACTTTTCAACACAATTATATTGCAAAACCTCAATTTCTGTACTTTTTACTTAGTTAAAATTCAAACGGGTCCTTTGAAAGGCTCATTTAGACCTGCTCGTCCGAAACCTCTACAAAAAGGACCACAAAAATGTTTTATTCAAATATTAGAGTTAAAATAATTGATTAGGAGCTTTTCAACACAATTATATTGCAAAACCTCAATTTATGTACTTTTTACCTAGTTAAAATTCCAACGTGTCCATTGAAAGGCCCATTTTGGACGTGCTCGTCCGAAACCTCTACAAAAAGGACCGCAAAAAATGTTTTATTCAAATATTAGGAGTTCAAATAATTGATTAGGAGCTTTTCTACACAATTATATTGCAAAACCTCAATTTATGTACTTTTTACTCAGTTAAAATTCCAACGGGTCCATTGAATGACCCATTTCGACCCGCTCGTCCGAAACCTCTACAAAAAGGACCGCAAAACAAGTTTTAATCAAATCTTAGGAGTTCATGTAATTGATTAGGTGCTTTTCAACACAATTATATTGCAAAACCTCAATTTATGTACTTTTTACTCAGTTAAAATTCCAACGGGTCCATTGAAAGGCCCATTGAGACCTGCTCGTCCGAAATCTCTACAAAAGGACATCAAAAATGTTTTATTCAAATATTAGGAGTTCAAATAATTGATTAGGAGCTTTTCAACACAATTATATTGCAAAACCTCAATTTTTGTACTTTTTAGTCAGTTAAAATTCCAACGGGTCCATTGAAAGGCCCATTTAGACCTGCTCGTCCGAAACCTCTACAAAAAGGACAGCAAAACAAGGTTTAATCAAATTTTAGGAGTTCATGTAATTGATTAGGAGCTTTTCAACGCAATTATATTGCAAAACCTCAATTTATGTACTTTTTACTCAGTTAAAATTCCAACGGGTCCATTGAAAGGCCCATTTAGACCTGCTCGTCCGAAACCTCTACAAAAGGACTGCAAAAATGTTTTATTCAAATATTAGGAGTTCAAATAACTGATTAGGAGCTTTTCAACACAATTATATTGCAAAACCTAAATTTCTGTACTTTTTACTCAGTTAAAATTCCAATGGGTCCATTGAAAGGCCCATTTCGAGCCGCTCGTCCGAAACCTCTACAAAAAGGACAGCAAAACAAGTTATAATCAAATTTTAGGAGATCATGTAATTGATTAGGAGCTTTTCAACACAATTATATTGCAAAACCTCAATTTTTGTACTTGTTACTCTGTTAAAATTCTAACGGGTCCATTAAAAGGCCCAATTAGACCTACTCATCCGAAACCTCTACAAAAAGGACTGCAAAAATGTTTTATTCAAATATTAGGAGTTCAAATAATTGATTAGGAGCTTTTCAATACAATTATATTGCAAAACCTCAATTTCTGTACTTTTTTCTCTGTTAAAATACCAACGGGTTAATTGAAAGGCTCATTTCGACCCGCTCGTCCGAAACCTCTACAAAAGACCGCAAAACAAGTTTTAATCAAATTTTAGGAGTTCATGTAATTGATTAGGAGCTTTTCAACACAATTATATTGCAAAACCTCAATTTCTGTACTTTTTACTCAGTTAAAATTCCAATGGGTCCATTGAAAGGCCCATTTAGACCTGCTTGTCCGAAACCTCTACAAAAAGGACTGCAAAAATGTTTTATTCAAATATTAGGAGTTCAAATAATTGATTAGGACCTTTTCAACACAATTATATTGCAAAACCTCAATTTCTGTACTTTTTACTCAGTTAAAATTCCAATGGGTCCATTGAAAGGCCCATTTCGACCCGCTCGTCGGAAACTTCTACAAAAAGGACCGCAAAACAAATTTTAATCAAATTTTAGGAGTTCAAATAATTGATTAGGAGCTTTTCAACACAATTATATTGTAGAACCTCAATTCCTGTAATTTTTACTTAGTTAAAATTCCAACGGGTCCAATGAAAGGCCCATTTAGACCTGCTCGTCCGAAACCTCCACAAAAAGGACCGCAAAAATGTTTTATTCAAATATTGGGAGTTCAAATAATTGATTAGGAGCTTTTCAACCCAATTATATAGCAAAACCTCAATTTCTTTAATTTTTTACTCAGTTAAAATTCCAACAGGTCCATTGAAATGCCCATTTCGAACCGCTCGTCCAAAACCTCTACAAAAAGGACCGCAAAACAAGTTTTAATCAAATCTTAGGAGTTCATGTAATTGATTAGGAGCTTTTCAACACAATTATATTGCAAAACCTCAATTTTTGTACTTTTTACTCAGTTAAAATTCCAACGGGTCCAATGAAAGGCCCATTTAGACCTGCTCGTCCGAAACCTCTACAAAAAGGACCGCAAAAATGTTTTATTCATATATTAGGAGTTCATGTAATTTATTAGGAGATTATCAACACAATTATATTGCAAAACCTCAATTTCTGTACTTTTTACTTTGTTAAAATTCCAACGGGTCCATTGAAAGACCCATTTAGACCTGCTCGTCCGAAACCTCTAAAAAAAGGACCGCAAAAATGTTTTATTCAAATATTAGGAGTTCAAATAATTGATTAGGAGCTTTTCAACTCAATTATATTGCAAAACCTCAATTTCTGTACTTTTTACTCAGTTAAAATTCCAACAGGTCCATTGAAAGGCCCATTTGGACCTGCTCCTCTGAAACCTCCACAAAAATGACCGAAAAAAGGTTTTATTCAAATATTAGGAGTTCAAATAATTGATTAGTAGCTTTTCAACATAATTATATTGCAAAACCTCAATTTCTGTACTTTTTACTCAGTTAAAATTCCAATGGGTCCATTGAAAGGCCCATTTCGACCCGCTCGTCCGAAACCTCTACAAAAAAGGACTGCAAAACAAGTTTTAATCAAATATTAGGTGTTAAAATAATTGATTAGGAGCTTTTCAACACAATTATATTGCAAAACCGCAATTTCTTTACTTTTTACTCAGTTAAAATTCCAACTGGTCCATTGAAAAGCCCATTTCGACGCGCTCGTCCGAAACCTCCTCAAAAAGGACTGCAAAACAAGTTTCAATCAAATTTTAGGAGTTCATGTAATTGATTAGGAGCTTTTCAACACAATTATATTGCAAAACCTCAATTTCTGTACTTTTTACTTTGTTAAAATTCCAATGGGTCCATTGAAAGGCCCATTTAGACCTGCTCGTCCGAAACCTCTACATAAAGGACCGCAAAAATGTTTTATTCAAATATTAGGAGTTCAAATAATTGATTAGGAGCTTTTCAACTCAATTATATTGCAAAACCTCAATTTCTGTACTTTTTACTCATTTAAAATTCCAACGGGTCCATTGAAAGGCCCATTTCGACCCGCTCGTCCAAAACCTCTATAAAAAGGACTGCAAAACAAGTTTTAATCAAATTTTAAGAATTCATGTAATTGATTAGGAGCTTTTCAACACAATTATATTGCAAAACCTCAATTTATGTACTTTTTACTTAGTTAAAATTCCAACGGGTCTATTGAAAGGCCCATTTCGACCTGCTCGTCCGAAACCTCTACAAAAAGGACCGCAAAACAAGTTTTATTCAAATATTAGGACTTCAAATAATTGATTAGGAGCTTTTCAACACAATTATATTGCAAAACCTCAATTTATGTACTTTTTACTCAGTTAAAATTCCAACGGGTCCATTGAAAGGCCCATTTAGACCTGCTCGTCTGAAACCTCTACAAAAAGGACCGCAAAAATGTTTTATTCAAATATTAGGAGTTCAAATAATTGATTAGGAGCTTTTCAACACAATTTTATTGCAAAACCTCAATTTCTGTACTTTTTACTCAGTTAAAATTCCAGCAGGTCCATTGAAAGGCCCATTTAGACCTGCTCGTCTGAAACCTCTACAAAAAGGACCGAAAAAAGGTTTTATTCAAATATTAGGAGTTCAAATAATTGATTAGGAGCTTTTCAACATAATTACATTGCAAAACCTCAATTTCTGTACTTTTTACTCAGTTAAAATTCCATTGGGTCCATTGAAAGGCCCATTTCGACCCGCTCGTCCAAAACCTCTACAAAAAGGACTACAAAACAAGTTTTAATCAAATTTTAGGAGTTCGAATAATTGATTAGGAGCTTTTCAACACAATTATATTGCAAACCTCAATTTCTGTACTTTTTACTCAGTTAAAATTCCAAGGGGTCCATTGAAAGGCCCATTTCGACCCACTCGTCCGAAACCTCTGCAAAAAGGTCTGCAAAAATGATTTATTCAAATATTAGGAGATCAAATAATTGATTAGGAGCTTTTAAACACAATTATATTAAAAAACCTCAATTTCTGTCCTTTTTACTCAGTTAAAATTCCAACGGGTCAATTGAAAGGCCCATTTCGACCCGCTCGTCCGAAACCTCTACTAAAAGGACTGCAAAACAAGTTTTAATCAAATTTTAGGAGTTCATGTAATTGATTAGGAGCTTTTCAACACAATTATATTGCAAAACCTCAATTTCTGTACTTTTTACTCAGTTAAAATTCCAACGGGTCCATTGAAAGGCCCATTTCGACCCACTCGTCCGAAACCTCTGCAAAAAGGTCTGCAAAAATGATTTATTCAAATATTAGGAGATCAAATAATTGATTAGGAGCTTTTAAACACAATTATATTAAAAAACCTCAATTTCTGTCCTTTTTACTCAGTTAAAATTCCAACGGGTCAATTGAAAGGCCCATTTCGACCCGCTCGTCCGAAACCTCTACTAAAAGGACTGCAAAACAAGTTTTAATCAAATTTTAGGAGTTCATGTAATTGATTAGGAGCTTTTCAACACAATTATATTGCAAAACCTCAATTTCTGTACTTTTTACTCAGTTAAAATTCCAACGGGTCCATTGAAAGGCCCATTTAGACCTGCTCGTCCGAAACCTCTACAAAAAGGACAGCAAAACAAGGTTTAATCAAATTTTAGGAGTTCATGTAATTGATTAGGAGCTTTTCAACGCAATTATATTGCAAAACCTCAATTTATGTACTTTTTACTCAGTTAAAATTCCAACGGGTCCATTGAAAGGCCCATTTAGACCTGCTCGTCCGAAACCTCTACAAAAAGGACTGCAAAAATGTTTTATTCAAATATTAGGAGTTCAAATAACTGATTAGGAGCTTTTCAACACAATTATATTGCAAAACCTAAATTTCTGTACTTTTTACTCAGTTAAAATTCCAATGGGTCCATTGAAAGGCCCATTTCGAGCCGCTCGTCCGAAACCTCTACAAAAAGGACAGCAAAACAAGTTATAATCAAATTTTAGGAGATCATGTAATTGATTAGGAGCTTTTCAACACAATTATATTGCAAAACCTCAATTTTTGTACTTGTTACTCTGTTAAAATTCTAACGGGTCCATTGAAAGGCCCATTTAGACCTGCTCGTTCGAAACCTCTACAAAAAGGACCGCAAAAATGTTTTATTCAAATATTAGGAGTTCATGTAATTGATTAGGAGATTATCAACACAATTATATTGCAAAACCTCAATTTCTGTACATTTTACTTCGTTAAAATTCCAACGGGTCCATTGAAAGGCCCATTTAGACCTGCTCGTCTGAAACCTCTACAAAAAGGACCGCAAAAATTTTTTATTCAAATATTAGGAGTTCAAATAATTGATTAGGATCTTTTCCACACAATTATATTGCAAAACCTCAATTTCTGTACTTTTTACTCAGTTAAAATTCCAACGGGTCCATTGAAAGGCCCATTTAGACCTGCTCGTCCGAAACCTTTACCAAAAGGACCGCAAAAATGTTTTATTCAAATATTAGGAGTTCAAATAATTGATTAGGAGCTTTTCAACACAATTATATTGCAAAACCGCAATTTCTGTACTTTTTACTCAGTTAAAATTCCAACTGGTCCATTGAAAAGTCCATTTCGACGCGCTCGTCCGAAACCTCCTCAAAAAGGACTGCAAAACAAGTTTGAATCAAATTTTAGGAGTTCATGTAATTGATTAGGAGCTTTTCAACACAATTATATTGCAAAACCTCAATTTCTGTACTTTTTACTCAGTTAAAATTCCAACGGGTCCATTGAAAAGCCCATTTAGACCTGCTCCACCGAAACCTCTACAAAAAGGACCGCAAAAATGTTTTATTCAAACATTAGGTGTTCAAATAATTGATTAGGAGCTTTTCAACACAATTATATTACAAAACCTCAATTTCTGTACTTTTTACTCAGTTAAAATTCCAACGGGTCCATTGAAAGGCCCATTTCAACCCCCTCGTCCGAAACCTCTATAAAAAGGACTACAAAACAAGTTTTAATCAAATTTTAAGAATTCATGTAATTGATTAGGAGCTTTTCAACACAATTATATTGCAAAACCTCAATTTCTGTACTTTTTACTCAGTTAAAATTCCAAAGGGTCCATTGAAAGGCCCATTTCGACCTGCTCGTCCGAAACCTCTACAAAAAGGACCGCAAAACAAGTTTTATTCAAATATTAGGACTTCAAATAATTGATTAGGAGCTTTTCAACACAATTATATTGCAAAACCTCAATTTCTGTACTTTTTACTCAGTTAAAATTCCAACGGGTCCATTGAAAGGCCCATTTATACCTGCTCGTCTGAAACCTCTACAAATAGGACCGCAAAAATGTTTTATTCAAATATTAGGAGTTCAAATAATTGATTAAGAGCTTTTGAACACAATTATATTGCAAAACCTCAATTTCTATACTTTTTACTCAGTTAAAATTCCAACGGGTCCATTGAAAGGCCCATTTCGACCCGCTCGTCCGAAACGTCTACAAAAAGGACCGAAAAATAAGTTTTTATAAAATATTAGGAGTTCAAATAATTGATTAGGAGCTTTTCAACAAAATTATATTGCAAAACCGCTATTTCTGTAATTTTTACTCAATTAAAATTCCAACGGGTCCATTGAAAGGCTCATTTCGACCCTCTGGTCCTAAACCTCTACAAAAAGGACAGCAAAAAAGTTTTAATCAAATTTTAGGAGTTCATGTAATTGATTAGAAGCTTTTCAACACAATTACATTGCAAAACCTCAATTTCTAACCTTTTTACTTAGTTAAAATTCCAACGGGTCCATTGAAAGGCCCATTTAGACCTGCTCGTCCGAAACCTCTACCAAAAGGACCACAAAAATGTTTTATTCAAATAATTGATTAGGAGCTTTTGAACACAATTATATTGCAAAACCTCAATTTCTATACTTTTTACTCAGTTAAAATTCCAACGGGTCCATTGAAAGGCCCATTTCGACCCGCTCGTCCGAAACGTCTACAAAAAGGACCGAAAAATAAGTTTTTATAAAATATTAGGAGTTCAAATAATTGATTAGGAGCTTTTCAACACAATTATATTGCAAAACCGCAATTTCTGTACTTTTTACTCAGTTAAAATTCCAAGGGGTCCATTGAAAGGCCCATTTCGACCCGCTCGTCCAAAACCTCTACAGAAAGGACTGCAAAACAAGTTTTAATAAAATTTTAGGAATTCATGTAATTGATTAGGAGCTTTTCAACACAATTATATTGCAAAACCTCATTTTCTATACTTTTTACTCAGTTAAAATTCCAACGTGTCCATTGAAAGGCCCATTCAGACCTGCTCGTCCGAAACCTCTACAAAAAGGACCGCAAAAATGTTTTATTCAAATATTAGGAGTTCAAATAATTTATTAGGAGCTTTTCAACACAATTATATTGCAAAACCTCAATTTATGTACTTTTTACTCAGTTAAAATTCCAACAGGTCCATTGAAAGGCCCATTTCGACCCGCTCGTCCGAAACCTCTACAAAAAGGACTGCAAAACAAATTTTAATCAAATATTAGGAGTTCAAATAATTGATAAGGAGCTTTTCAACACAATTATATTGCAAAACCGCAATTTTTGTACTTTTTACTAAGTTAAAATTCCAACGGGTCCATTTAAAGGCCCATTTCGACGCGCTCGTCCGAAACCTCTACAAAAAGGACTGCAAAACAAGTTTTAATCAAGTTTTAGGAATTCATGTAATTGATTAGGAGCTTTTACACACAATTATATTGCAAAACCTCAATTTCTGTTCTTTTTAATCAGTTAAAATTCCAACGGGTCCATTGAAAGGCCCGTTTAGACCTGCTCGACCGAAACCTCTACAAAAAGGACCGCAAAAATGTTTTATTCAAATTATAGGAGTTCAAATAATTGTTTAGGAACTTTTCAACACAATTATATTGCAAAACCTCAATTTCTGTACTTTTTACTTAGTTAAAATTCAAACGGGTCCATTGAAAGGCTCATTTAGACCTGCTCGTCCGAAACCTCTACAAAAAGGACCACAAAAATGTTTTATTCAAATATTAGAGTTCAAATAATTGATTAGGAGCTTTTCAACACAATTATATTGCAAAACCTCAATTTATGTACTTTTTACCTAGTTAAAATTCCAACGTGTCCATTGAAAGGCCCATTTTGGACGTGCTCGTCCGAAACCTCTACAAAAAGGACCGCAAAAAATGTTTTATTCAAATATTAGGAGTTCAAATAATTGATTAGGAGCTTTTCTACACAATTATATTGCAAAACCTCAATTTATGTACTTTTTACTCAGTTAAAATTCCAACGGGTCCATTGAATGGCCCATTTCGACCCGCTCGTCCGAAACCTCTACAAAAAGGACCGCAAAACAAGTTTTAATCAAATCTTAGGAGTTCATGTAATTGATTAGGTGCTTTTCAACACAATTATATTGCAAAACCTCAATTTATGTACTTTTTACTCAGTTAAAATTCCGACGGGTCCATTGAAAGGCCCATTGAGACCTGCTCGTCCGAAATCTCTACAAAAGGACATCAAAAATGTTTTATTCAAATATTAGGAGTTCAAATAATTGATTAGGAGCTTTTCAACACAATTATATTGCAAAACCTCAATTTCTGTACTTTTTACTCAGTTAAAATTCCAACGGGTCCATTGAAAGGCCCATTTAGACCTGCTCGTCCGAAACCTCTACAAAAAGGACAACAAAACAAGGTTTAATCAAATTTTAGGAGTTCATGTAATTGATTAGGAGCTTTTCAACGCAATTATATTGCAAAACCTCAATTTATGTACTTTTTACTCAGTTAAAATTCCAACGGGTCCATTGAAAGGCCCATTTAGACCTGCTCGTCCGAAACCTCTACAAAAAGGACTGCAAAAATGTTTTATTCAAATATTAGGAGTTCAAATAACTGATTAGGAGCTTTTCAACACAATTATATTGCAAAACCTAAATTTCTGTACTTTTTACTCAGTTAAAATTCCAACGGGTCCATTGAAAGGCCCATTTCGACCCGCTCGTCCAAAACCTCTATAAAAAGGACTGCAAAACAAGTTTTAATCAAATTTTAAGAATTCATGTAATTGATTAGGAGCTTTTCAACACAATTATATTGCAAAACCTCAATTTATGTACTTTTTACTTAGTTAAAATTCCAACGGGTCTATTGAAAGGCCCATTTCGACCTGCTCGTCCGAAACCTCTACAAAAAGGACCGCAAAACAAGTTTTATTCAAATATTAGGACTTCAAATAATTGATTAGGAGCTTTTCAACACAATTATATTGCAAAACCTCAATTTATGTACTTTTTACTCAGTTAAAATTCCAACGGGTCCATTGAAAGGCCCATTTAGACCTGCTCATCTGAAACCTCTACAAAAAGGACCGCAAAAATGTTTTATTCAAATATTAGGAGTTCAAATAATTGATTAGGAGCTTTTCAACACAATTTTATTGCAAAACCTCAATTTCTGTACTTTTTACTCAGTTAAAATTCCAGCAGGTCCATTGAAAGGCCCATTTAGACCTGCTCGTCTGAAACCTCTACAAAAAGGACCGAAAAAAGGTTATATTCAAATATTAGGAGTTCAAATAATTGATTAGGAGCTTTTCAACATAATTACATTGCAAAACCTCAATTTCTGTACTTTTTACTCAGTTAAAATTCCAATGGGTCCATTGAAAGGCCTATTTCGACCCGCTCGTCCGAAACCTCTACAAAAAGGACTACAAAACAAGTTTTAATCAAATTTTAGGAGTTCGAATAATTGATTAGGATCTTTTCAACACAATTATATTGCAAACCTCAATTTCTGTACTTTTTACTCAGTTAAAATTCCAAGGGGTCCATTGAAAGGCCCATTTCGACCCACTCGTCCGAAACCTCTGCAAAAATGATTTATTCAAATATTAGGAGATCAAATAATTGATTAGGAGCTTTTAAACACAATTATATTAAAAAACCTCAATTTTTGTCCTTTTTACTCAGTTAAAATTCCAACGGGTCAATTGAAAGGCCCATTTCGACCCGCTCGTCCGAAACCTCTACTAAAAGGACTGCAAAACAAGTTTTAATCAAATTTTAGGAGTTCATGTAATTGATTAGGAGCTTTTCAACACAATTATATTGCAAAACCTCAATTTCTGTACTTTTTACTCAGTTAAAATTCCAACGGGTCCATTGAAAGGCCCATTTCGACCCACTCGTCCGAAACCTCTGCAAAAAGGTCTGCAAAAATGATTTATTCAAATATTAGGAGATCAAATAATTGATTAGGAGCTTTTAAACACAATTATATTAAAAAACCTCAATTTCTGTCCTTTTTACTCAGTTAAAATTCCAACGGGTCAATTGAAATGCCCATTTCGACCCGCTCGTCCGAAACCTCTACTAAAAGGACTGCAAAACAAGTTTTAATCAAATTTTAGGAGTTCATGTAATTGATTAGGAGCTTTTCAACACAATTATATTGCAAAACCTCAATTTATGTACTTTTTACTCAGTTAAAATTCCAACGGGTCCATTGAAAGGCCCATTTAGACCTCCTCGTCTGAAACCTCTACAAAAAGGACCGCAAAAATGTTTTATTCAAATATTAGGAGTTCAAATAATTGATTAGGAGCTTTTCAACACAATTATATTGCAAAACCTCAATTTCTGTACTTTTTACTCAGTTAAAATTCCAAAGGGTCCATTGAAAGGCCCATTTCGACCCGCTCGTCCGAAACCTCTACAAAAAGGACTGCAAAACAAGTTTTAATCAAATTTTAGGATCTCATGTAATTTATTAGGAGCTTTTCAACACAATTATATTGCAAAACCTCAATTTCTGTACTTTTTACTGAGTTAAAATTCCAACGGGTCTATTGAAAGGCCCATTTAGACCTGCTCGTTCGAAACCTCTACAAAAAGGACCGCAAAAATGTTTTATTCAAATATTAGGAGTTCATGTAATTGATTAGGAGATTATCAACACAATTATATTGCAAAACCTCAATTTCTGTACTTTTTACTTCGTTAAAATTCCAACGGGTCCATTGAAAGGCCCATTTCGACCCGCTCGTCCGAAACCTCTACAAAAAAAGGACTGCAAAACAAGTTTTAATCAAATAAGAGGAGTTAAAATAATTGATTAGGAGCTTTTCAACACAATTATATTGCAAAACCGCAATTTCTGTACTTTTTACTCAGTTAAAATTCCAACTGGTCCATTGAAAAGCCCATTTCGACGCGCTCGTCCGAAACCTCCTCAAAAAGGACTACAAAACAAGTTTGAATCAAATTTTAGGAGTTCATGTAATTGATTAGGAGCTTTTTAACACAATTATATTGCAAAACCTCAATTTCTGTACTTTTTACTCAGTTAAAATTCCAACGGGTCCATTGAAAATCCCATTTAGACCTGCTCTGCCGAAACCTCTACAAAAAGGACCGCAAAATGTTTTATTCAAACATTAGGAGTTCAAATAATTGATTAGGAGCTTTTCAACACAATTATATTACAAAACCTCAATTTCTGTACTTTTTACTTTGTTAAAATTCCAACGGGTCCATTGAAAGGCCCATTTCGACTCCCTCGTCCGAAACCTCTATAAAAAGGACTGCAAAACAAGTTTTAATCAAATTTTAAGAATTCATGTAATTGATTAGGAGCTTTTCAACACAATTATATTGCAAAACCTCAATTTCTGTACTTTTTACTCAGTTAAAATTCCAACGGGTCCATTGAAAGGCCCATTTCGACCTGCTCGTCCGAAACCTCTACAAAAAGGACCGCAAAACAAGTTTTATTCAAATATTAGGACTTCAAATAATTGATTAGGAGCTTTTCAACACAATTATATTGCAAAACCTCAATTTCTGTACTTTTTACTCAGTTAAAATTCCAACGGGTCCAATGAAAGGCCCATTTATACCTGCTCGTCTGAAACCTCTACAAAAAGGACCGCAAAAATGTTTTATTCAAATATTAGGAGTTCAAATAATTGATTAAGAGCTTTTCAACTCAATTATATTGCAAAACCTCAATTTCTGTACTTTTTACTTATTTAAAATTCCAACGGGTCCATTGAAAGGCCCATTTAGACCTGCTCGTCTGAAACCTCTACAAAAAAGACCGCAAAAATGTTTTAATCAAATATTAGGAGTTCAAATAATTGATTAGGAGCTTTTCAACACAATTATATTGCAAAACCGCAATTTCTGTACTTTTTACTCAGTTAAAATTCCAACGGGTCCATTGAAAGGCCCATTTCGACGCGCTCGTCCGAAACCTATACATAAAAGACTGCAAAACAAGTTTTAATCAAATTTTAGGAGTTCATGTAATTGATTAGGAGCTTTTAAACACAATTATATTGCAAAACCTCAATTTCTGTACTTTTTACTCAGTTAAAATTCCAACGGGTCCATTGAAAGGCCCATTTAGACCTGCTCGTCCAAAACCTCTACAAAAAGGACCGCAAAACAAGTTTTATTCAAATATTAGGACTTCAAATAATTGATTAGGAGCTTTTCAACACAATTATATTGCAAAACCTCAATTTATGTACTTTTTACTCAGTTAAAATTCCAACGGGTCCATTGAAAGGCCCATTTAGACCTGCTCGTCTGAAACCTCTACAAAAAGGACCGCAAAAATGTTTTATTCAAATATTAGGAGTTCAAATAATTGATTAGGAGCTTTTCAACACAATTATATTGCAAAACCTCAATTTCTGTACTTTTTACTCAGTTAAAATTCCAACGGGTCCATTGAAAGGCCCATTTAGACCTGCTCGTCCGAAACCTCTACAAAAAGGACCGCAAAAATGTTTTATTCAAATATTAGGAGTTCAAATAATTGATTACGAGCTTTTCCACACAATTATATTGCAAAACCACAATTTTTGTACTTTTTACTCAGTTAAAATTCCAACGGGTCCATTGAAAGGCCCATTTAGATCTGCTCGTTCGAAACCTCTACAAAAAGGACCGCAAAAATGTTTTATTCATATATTAGGAGTTCAAATAATTGATTAGGAGCTTTTGAACACAATTATATTGCTAAACCTCAATTTTTGTACTTTTTACTTAGTTAAAATTCCAACGGGTCCATTCAAAGGCCCATTTCGACCCGCTCGTCCGAAACGTCTACAAAAAGGACCGCAAAAATGTTTTATTCAAATATTAGAAGTTCAAATAATTGAGTAGCAGCTTTTCAACACAGTTATATTGCAAAACCTCAATTTCTGTACTTTTTACTCAGTTAAAATTTCAACGGGTCCATTGAAAGGCCCATTTCGACCTGCTCGTCCGAAACCTCTACAAAAAGGACTGCAAAACAAGTTTTAATCAAATATTAGGAGTTCAAATAATTGATTAGGAGCTTTTGAACACAATTATATTGCAAAACTGCAATTTATGTACTTTTTACTCAGTTAAAATTCCAACGGGTCCATTGAAAGGCCCATTTCGATGCGCTAGTCCGAAACCTCTACAAAAAAGACTGCAAAACAAGTTTTAATCAAATTTTAGGAGTTCATGTAATTGATTAGGAGCTTTTCAACACAATTATATTGCAAAACCTCAATTTATGTACTTTTTACTCAGTTAAAATTCCAACAGTTCCATTGAAAGGCCCATTTCGACCCGCTCGTCCGAAACCTCTACAAAAAGGACTGTAAAACAAGTTTTAATCAAATTTTAGGATCTCATGTAATTTATTAGAAGCTTTTCAACACAATTATATTGCAAAACCTCAATTTCTGTACTTTTTACTCAGTTAAAATTCCAACGGGTCCATTGAAAGGCCCATTTAGACCTGCTCGTTCGAAACCTCTAGAAAAAGGACCGCAAAAATGTTTTAATCAAATATTAGGAGTTCATGTAATTGATTAGGAGATTATCAACACAATTATATTGCAAAACCTTAATTTCTGTACTTTTTACTTCGTTAAAATTCCAACTGGTCCATTGAAAGGCCCATTTAGATCTGCTCGTCTGAAACCTCTACAAAAAGAACCGCAAAAATGTTTTATTCAAATATTAGGAGTTCAAATAATTGATTAGGATCTTTTCAACACAATTATATTGCAAAACCTCAATTTCTGTACTTTTTACTCAATTAGAATTCAACCGGGTCCATTGAAAGGCCCATTTCGACCCGCTCGTCCGAAACCTCTACAAAAAAGGACTGCAAAACAAGTTTTAATCAAATATTAGGAGTTAAAATAATTGATTAGGAGCTTTTCAACACAATTATATTGCAAATCCGCAATTTCTGTACTTTTTACTCAGTTAAAATTCCAACTGGTCCATTGAAAAGCCCATTTCGACGCGTTCGTCCGAAACCTCTACAAAAAGGACCGCAAAACAAGTTTTATTCAAATATTAGGACTTCAAATAATTGATTAGGAGCTTTTCAACACAATTATATTGCAAAACCTCAATTTATGTACTTTTTACTCAGTTAAAATTCCAACGGGTCCATTGAAAGGCCCATTTAGACCTCCTCGTCTGAAACATCTACAAAAAGGACCGCAAAAATGTTTTATTCAAATATTAGGAGTTCAAATAATTGATTAGGAGCTTTTCAACACAATTATATTGCAAAACCTCAATTTCTGTAATTTTTACTCAGTTAAAATTCCAGCAGGTCCATTAAAAGGCCCATTTAGACCTGCTCGTCTGAAACCTCTACAAAAAGGACCGAAAAAAGGTTTTATTCAAATATTAGGAGTTCAAATAATTGATTAGGAGCTTTTCAACATAATTACATTGCAAAACCTCAATTTCTGTACTTTTTACTCAGTTAAAATTCCAATGGGTCCATTGAAAGGCCCATTTCGACCCGCTCGTCCGAAACCTCTACAAAAAGGACTACAAAACAAGTTTTAATCAAATTTTAGGAGTTCGAATAATTGATTAGGAGCTTTTCAACACAAGTATATTGCAAACCTCAATTTCTATACTTTTTACTCAGTTAAAATTCCAACGGGTCCATTGAAAGGCCCATTTCGATGCGCTAGTCCGAAACCTCTACAAAAAAGACTGCAAAACAAGTTTTAATCAAATTTTAGGAGTTCATGTAATTGATTAGGAGCTTTTCAACACAATTATATTGCAAAACCTCAATTTATGTACTTTTTACTTAGTTAAAATTCCAACAGGTCCATTGAAAGGCCCATTTCGACCCGCTCGTCCGAAACCTCTACAAAAAAGACTGTAAAACAAGTTTTAATCAAATTTTAAGGATCTCATGTAATTTATTAGGAGTTTTTCAACACAATTATATTGCAAAACCTCAATTTCTGTACTTTTTACTCAGTTAAAATTCCAACGGGTCCATTGAAAGGACCATTTAGACCTGCTCGTTCGAAACCTCTAGAAAAAGGAACGCAAAAATGTTTTATTCAAATATTAGGAGTTCATGTAATTGATTAGGAGATTATCAACACAATTATATTGCAAAACCTCAATTTCTGTACTTTTTACTTCGTTAAAATTCCAACTGGTCCATTGAAAGGCCCATTTAGACCTGCTCGTCTGAAACCTCTACAAAAAGAACCGCAAAAATGTTTTATTCAAATATTAGGAGTTCAAATAATTGATTAGGATCTTTTCAACACAATTATATTGCAAAACCTCAATTTCTGTACTTTTTACTCATTTAGAATTCAACCGGGTCCATTGAAAGGACCATTTCGACCCGCTCTTCCGAAACCTCTACAAAAAATGACTGCAAAACAAGTTTTAATCAAATATTAGGAGTTAAAATAATTGATTAGGAGCTTTTCAACACAATTATATTGCAAAACCGCAATTTCTGTACTTTTTACTCAGTTAAAATTCCAACTGGTCCATTGAAAAGCCCATTTCGACGCGTTCGTCCGAAACCTCTACAAAAAGGACCGCAAAACAAGTTTTATTCAAATATTAGGACTTCAAATAATTGATTAGGAGCTTTTCAACACAATTATATTGCAAAACCTCAATTTATGTACTTTTTACTCAGTTAAAATTCCAACGGGTCCATTGAAAGGCCCATTTAGACCTGCTCGTCTGAAACCTCTACAAAAAGGACCGCAAAAATGTTTTATTCAAATATTAGGATTTCAAATAATTGATTAGGAGCTTTTCAACACAATTATATTGCAAAACCTCAATTTCTGTAATTTTTACTCAGTTAAAATTCCAGCAGGTCCATTGAAAGGCCCATTTAGACCTGCTCGTCTGAAACCTCTACAAAAAGGACCGAAAAAAGGTTTTATTCAAATATTAGGAGTTCAAATAATTGATTAGGAGCTTTTCAACATAATTACATTGCAAAACCTCAATTTCTGTACTTTTTACTCAGTTAAAATTCCAATGGGTCCATTGAAAGGCCCATTTCGACCCGCTCGTCCGAAACCTCTACAAAAAGGACTACAAAACAAGTTTTAATCAAATTTTAGGAGTTCGAATAATTGATTAGGAGCTTTTCAACACAAGTATATTGCAAACCTCAATTTCTGTACTTTTTACTCAGTTAAAATTCCAACGGGTCCATTGAAAGGCCCATTTCGATGCGCTAGTCCGAAACCTCTACAAAAAAGACTGCAAAACAAGTTTTAATCAAATTTTAGGAGTTCATGTAATTGATTAGGAGCTTTTCAACACAATTATATTGCAAAACCTCAATTTATGTACTTTTTACTCAGTTAAAATTCCAACAGGTCCATTGAAAGGCCCATTTCGACCCGCTCGTCCGAAACCTCTACAAAAAGGACTGTAAAACAAGTTTTAATCAAATTTTAGGATCTCATGTAATTTATTAGGAGCTTTTCAACACAATTATATTGCAAAACCTCAATTTCTGTACTTTTTACTCAGTTAAAATTCCAACGGGTCCATTGAAAGGCCCATTTAGACCTGCTCGTTCGAAACCTCTAGAAAAAGAACCGCAAAAATGTTTTATTCAAATATTAGGAGTTCATGTAATTGATTAGGAGATTATCAACACAATTATATTGCAAAACCTCAATTTCTGTACTTTTTACTTCGTTAAAATTCCAACTGGTCCATTGAAAGGCCCATTTAGACCTGCTCGTCTGAAACCTCTACAAAAAGAACCACAAAAATGTTTTATTCAAATATTAGGAGTTCAAATAATTGATTAGGATCTTTTCAACACAATTATATTGCAAAACCTCAATTTCTGTACTTTTTACTCATTTAGAATTCAACCGGGTCCATTGAAAGGCCCATTTCGACCCGCTCGTCCGAAACCTCTACAAAAAAGGACTGCAAAACAAGTTTTAATCAAATATTAGGAGTTAAAATAATTGATTAGGAGCTTTTCAACACAATTATATTGCAAAACCGCAATTTCTGTACTTTTTACTCAGTTAAAATTCCAACTTGTCCATTGAAAAGCCCATTTCGAGGCGTTCGTCCGAAACCTCTACAAAAAGGACCGCAAAACAAGTTTTATTCAAATATTAGGACTTCAAATAGTTGATTAGGAGCTTTTCAACACAATTATATTGCAAAACCTCAATTTATGTACTTTTTACTTAGTTAAAATTCCAACGGGTCCATTGAAAGGCCCATTTAGACCTGCTCGTCTGAAACCTCTACAAAAAGGACCGCAAAAATGTTTTATTCAAATATTAGGAGTTCAAATAATTGATTAGGAGCTTTTCAACACAATTATATTGCAAAACCTCAATTTCTGTAATTTTTACTCAGTTAAAATTCCAGCAGGTCCATTGAAAGGCCCATTTAGACCTGCTCGTCTGAAACCTCTACAAAAAGGACCGCAAAAAGGTTTTATTCAATTATTAGGAGTTCAAATAATTTATTAGGAGCTTTTCAACACAATTATATTGCAAAACCTCAATTTCTGTACTTTTTACTCAGTTAAAATTCCAACGGGTCCATTGAAAGGCCCATTTAGACCTGCTCGTCCGAAACATCTACAAAAAGGACCGCAAAAATGTTTTATTCAAATATTAGGAGTTCAAATAATTGATTAGGAGCTTTTCAACACTATTATATTTCAAAACCTCAATATCTGTACTTTTTACTGAGTTAAAATTCCAACGGGTCAATTGAAAGGCCCATTTCGACCCGCTCGTCTGAAACCTCTACAAAAAGGACTGCAAAACAAGTTTTAATCAAATATTAGGAGTTCAAATAATTGATTACTATATTTTTAAAACAATTATATTGAAAAACCTCAATTTCTGTACTTTTTACTCAGTTAAAATTCCAACGGGTCCATTGAAAGGCCCATTTAGACCTGCTCGTCCGAAACCTCTACAAAAAGGACCGCAAAAAGGTTTTATTCAAATATTAGGAGTTCAAATAATTGATTAGGAGCTTTTCAACACAATTATATTGCAAAACCTCAATTTCTGTACTTTTTACTGAGTTAAAATTCCAATGGGTCCATTGAAAGGCCCATTTCGACGTGCTCGTCCGAAACCTCTACAAAAAGGACTGCAAAACAAGTTTTAATCAAATATGAGGAGTTCAAATAATTGATTAGGAGCTTTTCAACACAATTATATTGCAAAACCACAATTTTTGTACTTTTTACTCAGTTAAAATTCCAACGGGTCCATTGAAAGGCCCATTTCGACGCGCTTGTCTGAAACCTCTACAAAAAGGACTGCAAATCAAGTTTTAATCAAATTTTAGGAGTTCATGTAATTGATTAGGATCTTTTCAACACAATTATATTGTAAAACGTCAATTTTTGTACTTTTTACTCAGTTAAAATTCCAACGAGTCCATTGAAAGGCCCATTTAGACCTGCTCCTCCGAATCCTCTACAAAAAGGACCGCAAAAATGTTTTATTCAAATATTAGGAGTTCAAATAATTGATTAGGAGCTTTTCAACACAATTATATTGCAAAACCTCAATTTCTATACTTTTTACTTAGTTAAAATTCCAACGGGTCCATTGAAAAGCCCATTTCGACCCGCTCGTCCCAAACCTCTACAAAATGGACTGCAAAACAAGTTTTAATCAAATTTTAAGAATTCATGTAATTTATTAGGAGCTTTTCAACACAATTATATTGAAAAACCTCAATTTCTGTATTTTTTATTCAGTTAAAATTCCAACGGGTCCATTGAAAGGCCCATTTCGACCCGCTCGTCCGAAACCTCTACAAAAAGGACTGCAAAACAAGTTTTATTCAAATATTAGGAGTTCAAATAATTGATTAGGAGCTTTTCAACACAATTATATTGCAAAACCGCAATTTCTGTACTTTTTACTCAGTAAAAATTCCAACGGGTCCATTGAAAGGCCCATTCCGACGCGCTCGTCCGAAACCTCCACAAAAAAGACTGCAAAACAAGTTTTAATCAAATTTTAGGAGTTCATGTAATTGATTTGGAGCTATTCAACACAATTATATTGCAAAACCTCAATTTCTGTACTTTTTACTTAGTTAAAATTCCAACGGGTCCACTGAAAAGCCCATTTAGACCTGCTCGTCCGAAACCTCTACAAAAAGGACCGCAAAAAAGTTTTATTCAAATATTAGGAGTTCAAATAATTGATTAGGAGCTTTTCAACACAATTATATTGCAAAACCTCAATTTCTGTACTTTTTACTCAGTTAAAATTCCAACGGGTCTATTGAAAGGCCAATTTCGACCCGCTCCTCCGAAACCTCTACAAAAGGACTGCAAAACAAGTTTTAATAAAATTTTAAGAATTCATGTAATTGATTAGGAGCTTTTCAACACAATTATATTGCAAAACCTCAATTTCTGTACTTTTTACTCAGTTAAAATTCCAATTGGTCCATTTAAAGGCCCATTTCGACCTGCTCGTCCGAAACCTCTACAAAAAGGACCGCAAAACAAGTTTTATTCAAATTTTAAGAATTCATGTAATTGATTAGGAGCTTTTCAACACAATTATATTGCAAAACCTCAATTTCTGTACTTTTTACTCAGTTAAAATTCCAACGGGTACATTGAAAGGCCCATTTCGACCCGCTCGTCCGAAACCTCTTCAAAAAGGACTGCAAAACAAGTTTTAATCAAATTTTAGGAGTTCATGTAATTGATTAGGAGCTTTTCAACACAATTATATTGCAAAACCTCAATTTCTGTACTTTTTACTCAGTTAAAATTCCAACGGGTCCATTGAAAGGCCCATTTTGACCCTCTCGTCTGAAACCTCTACAAAAAGGACTGCAAAACAAGTTTTAATCAAATCTTAGAGTTCATGTAATTGATTAGGAGCTTTTCAACACAATTATATTGCAAAACCTCAATTTCTGTAGTTTTTACTCTGTTAAAATTCCAACGGGTCCACTGAAAAGCCCATTTAGACCTGCTCGTCCGAAACCTCTACAAAAAGGACCGCAAAAAAGTTTTATTCAAATATTAGGAGTTCAAATAATTGATTAGGAGCTTTTCAACACAATTATATTGCAAAACCTCAATTTCTGTATTTTTTACTCAGTTAAAATTCCAACGGGTCCATTGAAAGGCCCATTTCGACCAGCTCGTCCGAAACTTCTACAAAAAAGACTGCAAAACAAGTTTTAATCAAATTTTAGAAGTTCATGTAATTGATTAGGAGCTTTTCAACACAATTATACTGCAAAACCTCAATTTATGTACTTTTTACTCAGTTAAAATTCCAACGGGTCCATTGAAAGGCCCATTTAGACATGCTCGTCCGAAACCTCTACAAAAAGGACCGCAAAAATGTTTTATTCAAATATTTGGAGTTCAAATAATTTACTAGGAGCTTTTCAACACAATTATATTGCAAAACCTCAATTTCTGTACTTTTTACTCAGTTAAAATTCCAACGGGTCCATTGAAAGGGCCATTTAGACCTACTCGTCCGAAACCTCTACAAAATGGACCGCAAAAATGTTTTATTCAAATATTAGGAGTTCAAATAATTGATTAGGAGCTTTTCAACACAATTATATTGCAAAACCTCAATTTCTATACTTTTTACTCAGTTAAAATTCCAACGGGTCCATTGAAAGGCCCATTTAGACCTGCTCGTCCGAAACCTCTACAAAAAGGACCACAAAAATGTTTTATTCAAATATTAGGAGTTCAAATAATTGATTAGGAGCTTTTCAACACAATTATATTTCAAAACCTCAATTTCTGTACTTTTTCTCAGTTAAAATTCCAACGGGTCCATTGAAAGGCCCATTTCGACCCGCTCGTCCGAAACTTCTACAAAAAGGACTGCAAAACAAGTTTTAATCAAATATTAGGAGTTCAAATAATTGATTAGGAGCTTTTCAACACAATTATATTGCAAAACCTCAATTTCTCTACTTTTTACTCAGTTAAAATTCCAACGGGTCCATTGAAAGGCCCATTTCAACCCGCTCGTCCGAAACCTCTACAAAAAGGACTGCAAAACAAGTTTTAATCAAATTTTAGGAGTTCATGTAATTGATTAGGAGCTTTTCAACACAATTATATTGCAAAACCTCAATTTTTGTACTTTTTACTTAGTTAAAATTCCAACGGGTCCATTGAAAGGTCCATTTAGACCTGCTCGTCCGAAACCTCTACAAAAAGGACCGCAAAAAAGTTTTAATCAAATTTTAGGAGTTCATGTAATTGATTAGAAGCTTTTCAACATAATTATATTGCAAAACCTCAATTTCTGTACTTTTTACTCAGTTAAAATTCCAACGGGTCCATTGAAAGGTCCATTTAGACTTGCTCGTCTGAAACCTCTACAAAAAGGACCACAAAAAAGTTTTATTCAAATATTTGGAGTTCAAATAATTGATTAGGAGCTTTTCAACACAATTATATTGCAAAACCTCAATTTCTGTAGTTTTTACTCAGTTAAAATTCCAACGGGTCCATTGAAAGGCCCATTTCGACCCATTCGTCCGAAACGTCTACAAAAAGGACTGCAAAACAAGTTTTAATAAAATATTAGGAGTTCAAATAATTGATTCGGAGCTTTTCAACACAATTATATTGCAAAACCGCAGTTTTTGTACTTTTTACTCAGTTAAAATTCCAACGGGTCCATTGAAAGGCCCATTTCGACGCGCTAGTCCGAAACCTCTACAAAAAAGACTGCAAAACAAGTTTTAATCAAAATTTAGGAGTTCATGTAATTGATTAGGAGCTTTTCAACACAATTATATTGCAAAATCTCAATTTATGTACTTTTTACTCAGTTAAAATTCTAACGGGTCCATTGAAAGGCCCATTTAGACCTCCTCGTCCGAAACCTCTACTAAAAGGACCGTAAAAAAGTTTTATTCAAATATTAGGAGTTCAAATAATTGATTAGGAGCTTTTCAACACAATTATATTGCAAAACCTCAATTTCTGTATTTTTTACTCAGTTAAAATTCCAACGGGTCCATTGAAAGGCCCATTTCGACCCGCTCATCCGAAACCTCTACAAAAAGGACCGCGAAAAAAGTTTTAATCAAATATTAGGAGTTCAAATAATTGATTAGGAGCTTTTCAGCACAATTATATTGCAAAACCGCAATTTCTGTACTTTTTACTCAGTTAAAATTCCAACTGGTCCTTTTAAAGGCCCATTTCGACGCGCTCGTTCGAAACCTCTACAAAAAGGACCGTAACACAAGTTTTAATCAAATTTTAGGAGTTCATGTAATTTATTAGGAGCTTTTCAACACAATTATATTGCAAAACCTAAATTTCTGTACTTTTTACTCAGTTAAAATTCCAACGGGTCCATTGAAAGGCCCATTTAGACTTGCTCCTCCGAAACCTCTACAAAAAGGACCGCAAAAATGTTTTATTCAAATATTTGGAGTTCAAATAATTGATTAGGAGCTTTTCAACACAATTATATTGCAAAACCTCAAATTCTGTACTTTTTACTCAGTTAAAATTCCAACGGGTCTATTGAAAGGCCCATTTCGACCCGCTCCTCCGAAACCTCTACAAAAGGACTGCAAAACAAGTTTTAATAAAATTTTAAGAATTCATGTAATTATTAGGAGCTTTTCAACACAATTATATTGCAAAACCTCAATTTCTGTACTTTTTACTCAGTTAAAATTCCAATTGGTCCATTTAAAGGCCCATTTCGACCTGTTCGTCCGAAACCTCTACAAAAAGGACCGCAAAACAAGTTTTATTCAAATTTTAAGAATTCATGTAATTGATTAGGAGCTTTTCAACACAATTATATTGCAAAACCTCAATTTCTGTACTTTTTACTCAGTTAAAAATCCAACGGGTACATTGAAAGGCCCATTTCGACCCGCTCGTCCGAAACCTCTACAAAAAGGACTGCAAAACAAGTTTTAATCAAATTTTAGGAGTTCATGTAATTGATTAGGAGCTTTTCAACACAATTATATTGCAAAACCTCAATTTCTGTACTTTTTACTCAGTTAAAATTCCAACGGGTCCATTGAAAGGCCCATTTCGACCCTCTCGTTTGAAACCTCTACAAAAAGGACTGCAAAACAAGTTTTAATCAAATTTTAGGAGTTCATTTAATTGATTAGGAGCTTTTCAACACAATTATATTGCAAAACCTCAATTTCTGTAGTTTTTACTCTGTTAAAATTCCAACGGGTCCACTGAAAAGCCCATTTAGACCTGCTCGTCCGAAACCTCTACAAAAAGGACCGTAAAAAAGTTTTATTCAAATATTAGGAGTTCAAATAATTGATTAGGAGCTTTTCAACACAATTATATTGCAAAACCTCAATTTCTGTACTTTTTACTCAGTTAAAATTCCAACGGGTCCATTGAAAGGCCCATTTCGACCACCTCGTCCGAAACTTCTACAAAAAGGACTGCAAAACAAGTTTTAATCAAATATTAGGAGTTCAAATAATTGATTAGGAGCTTTTCAACTCAATTATATTGCAAAACCGCAATTTATGTACTTTTTACTCAATTAAAATTCCAACAGGTCCATTGAAAGGCCCATTTCGACGCGCTCGTCCGAAACCTCTACAAAAAAGACTGCAAAACAAGTTTTAATCAAATTTTAGGAGTTCATGTAATTGATTAGGAGCTTTTCAACACAATTATACTGCAAAACCTCAATTTATGTACTTTTTACTCAGTTAAAATTCCAACGGGTCCATTGAAAGGCCCATTTAGACATGCTCGTCTGAAACCTCTACAAAAAGGACCGCAAAAATGTTTTATTCAAATATTAGGAGTTCAAATAATTGATTAGGAGCTTTTCAACACAATTATATTGCAAAACCTCAATTTCTGTACTTTTTACTCAGTTAAAATTCCAACGGGTCCATTGAAAGCGCCATTTAGACCTACTCGTCCGAAACCTCTACAAAAAGGACCGCAAAAAGGTTTTATTCAAATATTAGGAGTTCAAATAATTTATTAGGAGCTTTTCAACACAATTATATTGCAAAACCTCAATTTCTGTACTTTTTACTCAGTTAAAATTCCAATGGGTCCATTGAAAGGCCCATTTAGACCTCCTCGTCCGAAACCTCTACAAAAATGACCGCAAAAATGTTTTATTCAAATATTAGGAATTCAAAAAATTGATTAGGAGCTTTTCAACACAATTATATTGCAAAACCTCAATTTCTGTACTTTTTACTCAGTTAAAATTCCAACGGGTCCATTGAAAGGCCCATTTAGACCTGCTCGTCCGAAACCTCTACAAAAAGGACCGCAAAAATGTTTTATTCAAATATTAGGAGTTCAAATATTTGATTATGAGCTTTTCAACATAATTATATTGCAAAACCTCAATTTCTGTACTTTTTACTCAGTTAAAATTCAAACAGGTCCATTGAAAGGCCCATTTAGACCTCCTCGTCCGAAACCTCTACAAAAAGGACCGCAAAACAAGTTTTAATCAAATATTAGGAGTTCAAATAATTGATTACTAGATTTTCAACACAATTATATTGAAAAACCACAATTTCTATACTTTTTACTCAATTAAAATTCCAACGGGTCTATTGAAAGGCCCATTTCGACGTGCTCGTCCGAAACCTCTACAAAAAGGACTGCAAAACAAGTTTTAATCAAATTTTAGGAGTTCATTTAATTGATTAGGAGCTTTTCAACACAATTATATTGCAAAACCTCAATTTCTGTAGTTTTTACTCTGTTAAAATTCCAACGGGTCCACTGAAAAGCCCATTTAGACCTGCTCGTCCGAAACCTCTACAAAAAGGACCGCAAAAAAGTTTTATTCAAATATTAGGAGTTCAAATAATTGATTAGGAGCTTTTCAACACAATTATATTGCAAAACCTCAATTTCTGTACTTTTTACTCAGTTAAAATTCCAACGGGTCCATTGAAAGGCCCATTTCGACCACCTCGTCCGAAACTTCTACAAAAAGGACAGCAAAACAAGTTTTAATCAAATATTAGGAGTTCAAATAATTGATTAGGAGCTTTTCAACTCAAATATATTGCAAAACCGCAATTTCTGTACTTTTTACTCAATTAAAATTCCAACAGGTCCATTGAAAGGCCCATTTCGACGCGCTCGTCCGAAACCTCTACAAAAAAGACTGCAAAACAAGTTTTAATCAAATTTTAGGAGTTCATGTAATTGATTAGGAGCTTTTCAACACAATTATACTGCAAAACCTCAATTTATGTACTTTTTACTCAGTTAAAATTCCAACGGGTCCATTGAAAGGCCCATTTAGACATGCTCGTCTGAAACCTCTACAAAAAGGACCGCAAAAATGTTTTATTCAAATATATGGAGTTCAAATAATTGACTAGGAGCTTTTCCACACAATTATATTGCAAAACCTCAATTTCTGTACTTTTTACTCAGTTAAAATTCCAACGGGTCCATTGAAAGGGCCATTTAGACCTACTCGTCCGAAACCTCTACAAAATGGACCGCAAAAATGTTTTATTCAAATATTAGGAATTCAAATAATTGATTAGGAGCTTTTCAAGACAATTATATTGCAAAACCTCAATTTCTATACTTTTTACTCAGTTAAAATTCCAACGGGTCCATTGAAAGGCCCATTTAGACCTGCTCGTCCGAAACCTCTACAAAAAGGACCGCAAAAATGTTTTATTCAAATATGAGGAGTTCAAATAATTGATTAGGAGCTTTTCAACACTATTATATTTCAAAACCTCAATATCTGTACTTTTTACTGAGTTAAAATTCCAACGGGTCAATTGAAAGGCCCATTTCGACCCGCTCGTCTGAAACCTCTACAAAAAGGACTGCAAAACAAGTTTTAATCAAATATTAGGAGTTCAAATAATTGATTACTATATTTTTAAAACAATTATATTGAAAAACCTCAATTTTTGTACTTTTTACTCAGTTAAAATTCCAACGAGTCCATTGAAAGGCCCATTTAGACCTGCTCCTCCGAATCCTCTACAAAAAGGACCGCAAAAATGTTTTATTCAAATATTAGGAGTTCAAATAATTGATTAGGAGCTTTTCAACACAATTATATTGCAAAACCTCAATTTCTATACTTTTTACTTAGTTAAAATTCCAACGGGTCCATTGAAAAGCCCATTTCGACCCGCTCGTCCCAAACCTCTACAAAATGGACTGCAAAACAAGTTTTAATCAAATTTTAAGAATTCATGTAATTTATTAGGAGCTTTTCAACACAATTATATTGCAAAACCGCAATTTCTGTACTTTTTACTCAGTAAAAATTCCAACGGGTCCATTGAAAGGCCCATTCCGACGCGCTCGTCCGAAACCTCCACAAAAAAGACTGCAAAACAAGTTTTAATCAAATTTTAGGAGTTCATGTAATTGATTTGGAGCTATTCAACACAATTATATTGCAAAACCTCAATTTCTGTACTTTTTACTTAGTTAAAATTCCAACGGGTCCACTGAAAAGCCCATTTAGACCTGCTCGTCCGAAACCTCTACAAAAAGGACCGCAAAAAAGTTTTATTCAAATATTAGGAGTTCAAATAATTGATTAGGAGCTTTTCAACACAATTATATTGCAAAACCTCAATTTCTGTACTTTTTACTCAGTTAAAATTCCAACGGGTCTATTGAAAGGCCCATTTCGACCCGCTCCTCCGAAACCTCTACAAAAGGACTGCAAAACAAGTTTTAATAAAATTTTAAGAATTCATGTAATTGATTAGGAGCTTTTCAACACAATTATATTGCAAAACCTCAATTTCTGTACTTTTTACTCAGTTAAAATTCCAATTGGTCCATTTAAAGGCCCATTTCGACCTGCTCGTCCGAAACCTCTACAAAAAGGACCGCAAAACAAGTTTTATTCAAATTTTAAGAATTCATGTAATTGATTAGGAGCTTTTCAACACAATTATATTGCAAAACCTCAATTTCTGTACTTTTTACTCAGTTAAAATTCCAACGGGTACATTGAAAGGCCCATTTCGACCCGCTCGTCCGAAACCTCTTCAAAAAGGACTGCAAAACAAGTTTTAATCAAATTTTAGGAGTTCATGTAATTGATTAGGAGCTTTTCAACACAATTATATTGCAAAACCTCAATTTCTGTACTTTTTACTCAGTTAAAATTCCAACGGGTCCATTGAAAGGCCCATTTCGACCCTCTCGTCTGAAACCTCTACAAAAAGGACTGCAAAACAAGTTTTAATCAAATCTTAGAGTTCATGTAATTGAGTAGGAGCTTTTCAACACAATTATATTGCAAAACCTCAATTTCTGTAGTTTTTACTCTGTTAAAATTCCAACGGGTCCACTGAAAAGCCCATTTAGACCTGCTCGTCCGAAACCTCTACAAAAAGGACCGCAAAAAAGTTTTATTCAAATATTAGGAGTTCAAATAATTGATTAGGAGCTTTTCAACACAATTATATTGCAAAACCTCAATTTCTATATTTTTTACTCAGTTAAAATTCCAACGGGTCCATTGAAAGGCCCATTTCGACCAGCTCGTCCGAAACTTCTACAAAAAAGACTGCAAAACAAGTTTTAATCAAATTTTAGAAGTTCATGTAATTGATTAGGAGCTTTTCAACACAATTATACTGCAAAACCTCAATTTATGTACTTTTTACTCAGTTAAAATTCCAACGGGTCCATTGAAAGGCCCATTTAGACATGCTCGTCCGAAACCTCTACAAAAAGGACCGCAAAAATGTTTTATTCAAATATTTGGAGTTCAAATAATTTACTAGGAGCTTTTCAACACAATTATATTGCAAAACCTCAATTTCTGTACTTTTTACTCAGTTAAAATTCCAACGGGTCCATTGAAAGGGCCATTTAGACCTACTCGTCCGAAACCTCTACAAAATGGACCGCAAAAATGTTTTATTCAAATATTAGGAGTTCAAATAATTGATTAGGAGCTTTTCAACACAATTATATTGCAAAACCTCAATTTCTATACTTTTTACTCAGTTAAAATTCCAACGGGTCCATTGAAAGGCCCATTTAGACCTGCTCGTCCGAAACCTCTACAAAAAGGACCACAAAAATGTTTTATTCAAATATTAGGAGTTCAAATAATTGATTAGGAGCTTTTCAACACAATTATATTTCAAAACCTCAATTTCTGTACTTTTTCTCAGTTAAAATTCCAACGGGTCCATTGAAAGGCCCATTTCGACCCGCTCGTCCGAAACTTCTACAAAAAGGACTGCAAAACAAGTTTTAATCAAATATTAGGAGTTCAAATAATTGATTAGGAGCTTTTCAACACAATTATATTGCAAAACCTCAATTTCTCTACTTTTTACTCAGTTAAAATTCCAACGGGTCCATTGAAAGGCCCATTTCAACCCGCTCGTCCGAAACCTCTACAAAAAGGACTGCAAAACAAGTTTTAATCAAATTTTAGGAGTTCATGTAATTGATTAGGAGCTTTTCAACACAATTATATTGCAAAACCTCAATTTTTGTACTTTTTACTTAGTTAAAATTCCAACGGGTCCATTGAAAGGTCCATTTAGACCTGCTCGTCCGAAACCTCTACAAAAAGGACCGCAAAAAAGTTTTAATCAAATTTTAGGAGTTCATGTAATTGATTAGAAGCTTTTCAACATAATTATATTGCAAAACCTCAATTTCTGTACTTTTTACTCAGTTAAAATTCCAACGGGTCCATTGAAAGGTCCATTTAGACCTGCTCGTCTGAAACCTCTACAAAAAGGACCACAAAAAAGTTTTATTCAAATATTTGGAGTTCAAATAATTGATTAGGAGCTTTTCAACACAATTATATTGCAAAACCTCAATTTCTGTAGTTTTTACTCAGTTAAAATTCCAACGGGTCCATTGAAAGGCCCATTTCGACCCATTCGTCCGAAACGTCTACAAAAAGGACTGCAAAACAAGTTTTAATAAAATATTAGGTGTTCAAATAATTGATTCGGAGCTTTTCAACACAATTATATTGCAAAACCGCAGTTTTTGTACTTTTTACTCAGTTAAAATTCCAACGGGTCCATTGAAAGGCCCATTTCGACGCGCTAGTCCGAAACCTCTACAAAAAAGACTGCAAAACAAGTTTTAATCAAAATTTAGGAGTTCATGTAATTGATTAGGAGCTTTTCAACACAATTATATTGCAAAATCTCAATTTATGTACTTTTTACTCAGTTAAAATTCTAACGGGTCCATTGAAAGGCCCATTTAGACCTCCTCGTCCGAAACCTCTACTAAAAGGACCGTAAAAAAGTTTTATTCAAATATTAGGAGTTCAAATAATTGATTAGGAGCTTTTCAACACAATTATATTGCAAAACCTCAATTTCTGTATTTTTTACTCAGTTAAAATTCCAACGGGTCCATTGAAAGGCCCATTTCGACCCGCTCATCCGAAACCTCTACAAAAAGGACCGCGAAAAAAGTTTTAATCAAATATAGGAGTTCAAATAATTGATTAGGAGCTTTTCAGCACAATTATATTGCAAAACCGCAATTTCTGTACTTTTTACTCAGTTAAAATTCCAACTGGTCCTTTTAAAGGCCCATTTCGACGCGCTCGTTCGAAACCTCTACAAAAAGGACCGTAACACAAGTTTTAATCAAATTTTAGGAGTTAATGTAATTTATTAGGAGCTTTTCAACACAATTATATTGCAAAACCTAAATTTCTGTACTTTTTACTAAGTTAAAATTCCAACGGGTCCATTGAAAGGCCCATTTAGACTTGCTCCTCCGAAACCTCTACAAAAAGGACCGCAAAAATGTTTTATTCAAATATTTGGAGTTCAAATAATTGATTAGGAGCTTTTCAACACAATTATATTGCAAAACCTCAAATTCTGTACTTTTTACTCAGTTAAAATTCCAACGGGTCTATTGAAAGGCCCATTTCGACCCGCTCCTCCGAAACCTCTACAAAAGGACTGCAAAACAAGTTTTAATAAAATTTTAAGAATTCATGTAATTATTAGGAGCTTTTCAACACAATTATATTGCAAAACCTCAATTTCTGTACTTTTTACTCAGTTAAAATTCCAATTGGTCCATTTAAAGGCCCATTTCGACCTGCTCGTCCGAAACCTCTACAAAAAGGACCGCAAAACAAGTTTTATTCAAATTTTAAGAATTCATGTAATTGATTAGGAGCTTTTCAACACAATTATATTGCAAAACCTCAATTTCTGTACTTTTTACTCAGTTAAAAATCCAACGGGTACATTGAAAGGCCCATTTCAACCCGCTCGTCCGAAACCTCTACAAAAAGGACTGCAAAACAAGTTTTAATCAAATTTTAGGAGTTCATGTAATTGATTAGGAGCTTTTCAACACAATTATATTGCAAAACCTCAATTTCTGTACTTTTTACTCAGTTAAAATTCCAACGGGTCCATTGAAAGGCCCATTTCGACCCTCTCGTCTGAAACCTCTACAAAAAGGACTGCAAAACAAGTTTTAATCAAATTTTAGGAGTTCATTTAATTGATTAGGAGCTTTTCAACACAATTATATTGCAAAACCTCAATTTCTGTAGTTTTTACTCTGTTAAAATTCCAACGGGTCCACTGAAAAGCCCATTTAGACCTGCTCGTCCGAAACCTCTACAAAAAGGACCGTAAAAAAGTTTTATTCAAATATTAGGAGTTCAAATAATTGATTAGGAGCTTTTCAACACAATTATATTGCAAAACCTCAATTTCTGTACTTTTTACTCAGTTAAAATTCCAACGGGTCCATTGAAAGGCCCATTTCGACCACCTCGTCCGAAACTTCTACAAAAAGGACTGCAAAACAAGTTTTAATCAAATATTAGGAGTTCAAATAATTGATTAGGAGCTTTTCAACTCAATTATATTGCAAAACCGCAATTTATGTACTTTTTACTCAATTAAAATTCCAACAGGTCCATTGAAAGGCCCATTTCGACGCGCTCGTCCGAAACCTCTACAAAAAAGACTGCAAAACAAGTTTTAATCAAATTTTAGGAGTTCATGTAATTGATTAGGAGCTTTTCAACACAATTATACTGCAAAACCTCAATTTATGTACTTTTTACTCAGTTAAAATTCCAACGGGTCCATTGAAAGGCCCATTTAGACATGCTCGTCTGAAACCTCTACAAAAAGGACCGCAAAAATGTTTTATTCAAATATTAGGAGTTCAAATAATTGATTAGGAGCTTTTCAAAACAATTATATTGCAAAACCTCAATTTCTGTACTTTTTACTCAGTTAAAATTCCAACGGGTCCATTGAAAGCGCCATTTAGACCTACTCGTCCGAAACCTGTACAAAAAGGACCGCAAAAAGGTTTTATTCAAATATTAGGAGTTCAAATAATTGATTAGGAGCTTTTCAACACAATTATATTGCAAAACCTCAATTTCTGTACTTTTTACTCAGTTAAAATTCCAATGGGTCCATTGAAAGGCCCATTTAGACCTCCTCGTCCAAAACCTCTACAAAAATGACCGCAAAAATGTTTTATTCAAATATTAGGAATTCAAAAAATTGATTAGGAGCTTTTCAACACAATTATATTGCAAAACCTCAATTTCTGTACTTTTTACTCAGTTAAAATTCCAACGGGTCCATTGAAAGGCCCATTTAGACCTGCTCGTCCGAAACCTCTACAAAAAGGACCGCAAAAATGTTTTATTCAAATATTAGGAGTTCAAATATTTGATTATGAGCTTTTCAACATAATTATATTGCAAAACCTCAATTTCTGTACTTTTTACTCAGTTAAAATTCAAACAGGTCCATTGAAAGGCCCATTTAGACCTCCTCGTCCGAAACCTCTACAAAAAGGACCGCAAAACAAGTTTTAATCAAATATTAGGAGTTCAAATAATTGATTACTAGATTTTCAACACAATTATATTGAAAAACCACAATTTCTATACTTTTTACTCAATTAAAATTCCAACGGGTCTATTGAAAGGCCCATTTCGACGTGCTCGTCCGAAACCTCTACAAAAAGGACTGCAAAACAAGTTTTAATCAAATTTTAGGAGTTCATTTAATTGATTAGGAGCTTTTCAACACAATTATATTGCAAAACCTCAATTTCTGTAGTTTTTACTCTGTTAAAATTCCAACGGGTCCACTGAAAAGCCCATTTAGACCTGCTCGTCCGAAACCTCTACAAAAAGGACCGCAAAAAAGTTTTATTCAAATATTAGGAGTTCAAATAATTGATTAGGAGCTTTTCAACACAATTATATTGCAAAACCTCAATTTCTGTACTTTTTACTCAGTTAAAATTCCAACGGGTCCATTGAAAGGCCCATTTCGACCACCTCGTCCGAAACTTCTACAAAAAGGACTGCAAAACAAGTTTTAATCAAATATTAGGAGTTCAAATAATTTATTAGGAGCTTTTCAACTCAATTATATTGCAAAACCGCAATTTCTGTACTTTTTACTCAATTAAAATTCCAACAGGTCCATTGAAAGGCCCATTTCGACGCGCTCGTCCGAAACCTCTACAAAAAAGACTGCAAAACAAGTTTTAATCAAATTTTAGGAGTTCATGTAATTGATTAGGAGCTTTTCAACACAATTATACTGCAAAACCTCAATTTATGTACTTTTTACTCAGTTAAAATTCCAACGGGTCCATTGAAAGGCCCATTTAGACATGCTCGTCTGAAACCTCTACAAAAAGGACCGCAAAAATGTTTTATTCAAATATTTGGAGTTCAAATAATTGACTAGGAGCTTTTCCACACAATTATATTGCAAAACCTCAATTTCTGTACTTTTTACTCAGTTAAAATTCCAACGGGTCCATTGAAAGGGCCATTTAGACCTACTCGTCCGAAACCTCTACAAAATGGACCGCAAAAATGTTTTATTCAAATATTAGGAATTCAAATAATTGATTAGGAGCTTTCCAAGACAATTATATTGCAAAACCTCAATTTCTATACTTTTTACTCAGTTAAAATTCCAACGGGTCCATTGAAAGGCCCATTTAGACCTGCTCGTCCGAAACCTCTACAAAAAGGACCGCAAAAATGTTTTATTCAAATATTAGGAGTTCAAATAATTGATTAGGAGCTTTTCAACACAATTATACTGCAAAACCTCAATTTATGTACTTTTTACTCAGTTAAAATTCCAACGGGTCCATTGAAAGGCCCATTTAGACATGCTCGTCTGAAACCTCTACAAAAAGGACCGCAAAAATGTTTTATTCAAATATTAGGAGTTCAAATAATTGATTAGGAGCTTTTCAAAACAATTATATTGCAAAACCTCAATTTCTGTACTTTTTACTCAGTTAAAATTCCAACGGGTCCATTGAAAGCGCCATTTAGACCTACTCGTCCGAAACCTGTACAAAAAGGACCGCAAAAAGGTTTTATTCAAATATTAGGAGTTCAAATAATTGATTAGGAGCTTTTCAACACAATTATATTGCAAAACCTCAATTTCTGTACTTTTTACTCAGTTAAAATTCCAATGGGTCCATTGAAAGGCCCATTTAGACCTCCTCGTCCGAAACCTCTACAAAAATGACCGCAAAAATGTTTTATTCAAATATTAGGAATTCAAAAAATTGATTAGGAGCTTTTCAACACAATTATATTGCAAAACCTCAATTTCTGTACTTTTTACTCAGTTAAAATTCCAACGGGTCCATTGAAAGGCCCATTTAGACCTGCTCGTCCGAAACCTCTACAAAAAGGACCGCAAAAATGTTTTATTCAAATATTAGGAGTTCAAATATTTGATTATGAGCTTTTCAACATAATTATATTGCAAAACCTCAATTTCTGTACTTTTTACTCAGTTAAAATTCAAACAGGTCCATTGAAAGGCCCATTTAGACCTCCTCGTCCGAAACCTCTACAAAAAGGACCGCAAAACAAGTTTTAATCAAATATTAGGAGTTCAAATAATTGATTACTAGATTTTCAACACAATTATATTGAAAAACCACAATTTCTATACTTTTTACTCAATTAAAATTCCAACGGGTCTATTGAAAGGCCCATTTCGACGTGCTCGTCCGAAACCTCTACAAAAAGGACTGCAAAACAAGTTTTAATCAAATTTTAGGAGTTCATTTAATTGATTAGGAGCTTTTCAACACAATTATATTGCAAAACCTCAATTTCTGTAGTTTTTACTCTGTTAAAATTCCAACGGGTCCACTGAAAAGCCCATTTAGACCTGCTCGTCCGAAACCTCTACAAAAAGGACCGCAAAAAAGTTTTATTCAAATATTAGGAGTTCAAATAATTGATTAGGAGCTTTTCAACACAATTATATTGCAAAACCTCAATTTCTGTACTTTTTACTCAGTTAAAATTCCAACGGGTCCATTGAAAGGCCCATTTCGACCACCTCGTCCGAAACTTCTACAAAAAGGACTGCAAAACAAGTTTTAATCAAATATTAGGAGTTCAAATAATTGATTAGGAGCTTTTCAACTCAATTATATTGCAAAACCGCAATTTCTGTACTTTTTACTCAATTAAAATTCCAACAGGTCCATTGAAAGGCCCATTTCGACGCGCTCGTCCGAAACCTCTACAAAAAAGACTGCAAAACAAGTTTTAATCAAATTTTAGGAGTTCATGTAATTGATTAGGAGCTTTTCAACACAATTATACTGCAAAACCTCAATTTATGTACTTTTTACTCAGTTAAAATTCCAACGGGTCCATTGAAAGGCCCATTTAGACATGCTCGTCTGAAACCTCTACAAAAAGGACCGCAAAAATGTTTTATTCAAATATTTGGAGTTCAAATAATTGACTAGGAGCTTTTCCACACAATTATATTGCAAAACCTCAATTTCTGTACTTTTTACTCAGTTAAAATTCCAACGGGTCCATTGAAAGGGCCATTTAGACCTACTCGTCCGAAACCTCTACAAAATGGACCGCAAAAATGTTTTATTCAAATATTAGGAATTCAAATAATTGATTAGGAGCTTTTCAAGACAATTATATTGCAAAACCTCAATTTCTATACTTTTTACTCAGTTAAAATTCCAACGGGTCCATTGAAAGGCCCATTTAGACCTGCTCGTCCGAAACCTCTACAAAAAGGACCGCAAAAATGTTTTATTCAAATATTAGGAGTTCAAATAATTGATTAGGAGCATTTCAACACAATTATATTGCAAAACCTCAATTTCTGTACTTTTTACTCAGTTAAAATTCCAACGGGTCCATTGAAAGGCCCATTTCGACCCGCTCGTCCGAAACTTTTACAAAAAGGACTGCAAAACAAGTTTTAATCAAATATTAGGAGTTCAAATAATTGATTAGGAGCTTTTCAACACATTTATATTGCAAAACCTCAATTTCTGTACTTTTTACTCTGTTAAAATTCCAACGGGTCTATTGAAAGGCCTATTTCGAGCCGCTCCTCCGAAACCTCTACAAAAGGACTGCAAAACAAGTTTTAATAAAATTTTAAGAATTCATGTAATTATTAGGAGCTTTTCAACACAATTATATTGCAAAACCTCAATTTCTGTACTTTTTACTCAGTTAAAATTCCAACGGGTCCATTGAAAGGCCCATTTCGACCTGCTCGTCCGAAACCTCTACAAAAAGGACCGCAAAACAAGTTTTATTCAAATATTAGGACTTCAAATAATTTATTAGGAGCTTTTCAACACAATTATATTGCAAAACGTCAATTTCTGTACTTTTTACTCAGTTAAAATTCCAACGGGTCCATTGAAAGGCCCATTTAGACATGCTCCTCCGAAACCTCTACAAAAAGGACCGCAAAAATGTTTTATTCAAATATTAGGAGTTCAAATAATTTATTAGGAGCTTTTCAACACAATTATATTGCAAAACCTCAATTTCTGTACTTTTTACTCAGTTAAAATTCCAACGGGTCCATTGAAAGGCCCATTTAGACCTGCTCGTCCGAAACTTCTACAAAAAGGGCCGCAAAATGTTTTAATCAAATATTAGGAGTTCAAATAATTGATTAGGAGGTTTTCAACACAATTATATTGCAAAACCTCAATTTATGTACTTTTTACTCAGTTAAAATTCCAACGGGTCCATTGAAAGACCCATTTAGACCTCCTCGTCCGAAACCTCTACAAAAAGGACCACATAAATGTTTTATTCAAATATTAGGTGTTCAAATAATTGATTAGGAGCTTTTCAACACAATTATATTGCAAAACCTCAATTTCTGTATTTTTTACTCAGTTCAAATTCCAACGGGTCCATTGAAAGGCCCATTTCGACCCGCTCATCTGAAACCACTACAAAAAGGACTGCAAAACAAGTTTTAATCAAATTTTAGGAATTCATGTAATTGACTAGGAGCTTTTCAACACAATCATATTGCAAAACCTCAATTTCTGTACTTTTTACTAAGTTAAAATTCCAACGGGTCCATTGAAAGGTCAATTTAGACCTGTATGTCCGAAACCTCTACAAAAATGACCGCAAAAATGTTTTATTCAAATATTAGGAGTCCAAATAATTGATTAGGAGCTTTTCAACACAATTATATTTCAAAACCTCAATTTCTGTACTTTTTACTCAGTTAAAATTCCAACGGGTCCATTGAAAGGCCCATTTCGACCCGCTCGTCCGAAACTTTTAAAAAAAGGACTGCCAAACAAGTTTTAATCAAATATTAGGAGTTCAAATAATTGATTAGGAGCTTTTCAACACAATTATATTGCAAAACCTCAATTTCTGTACTTTTTACTCAGTTAAAATTCCAACGGGTCCATTGAAAGGCCCATTTCAACCCGCTCGTCCGAAACCTCTACAAAAAGGACTGCAAAACAAGTTTTAATCAAATTTTAGGAGTTCATGTAATTGATTAGGAGCTTTTCAACACAATTATATTGCAAAACCTCAATTTCTGTAATTTTTACTCAGTTAAAATTCCAACGGGTCCATTGAAAGGCCCATTTCGACTCGCTCGTCCGAAACCTCTACAAAAAGGACTGCAAAACAAGTTTTTAATCAAATTTTAGGAGTTCATGTAATTGATTAGGAGCTTTTCAACACAATTATATTGCAAAACCTTAATTTCTGTAGTTTTTACTCAGTTAAAATTCCAACGGGTCCATTGAAAGGCCCATTTCGACCCGCTCATCCGAAACCTCTACAAAAAGGACTGCAAAACAAGTTTTAATCAAATTTTAAGAATTCATGCAATTTATTAGGAGCTTTTCAACACAATTATATTGCAAAACCTCAATTTCTGTATTTTTTACTCAGTTAAAATTCCAACGGGTCCATTGAAAGGCCCATTTCGACCCGCTCGTCCAAAACCTCTACAAAAAGGACTGCAAAACAAGTTTTAATCAAATTTTAGGAATTCATGTAATTGATTAGGAGCTTTTTAACACAATTATATTGCAAAACCTCAATTTATGTACTTTTTACTCTGTTAAAATTCCAACGGGTCCATTGAAAGGCCCATTTAGACCTGCTCGTCCGAAACCTCTACAAAAAGGACCGCAAAAAAGTTTTAATCAAATTTTAGGAGTTCATGTAATTGATTAGAAGCTTTTCAACACAATTATATTGCAAAACCTCAATTTCTGTACTTTTTACTCAGTTAAAATTTCAACGGGTCCATTGAAAGGCCCATTTCGACCCGTTCGTCCGAAACCTCTACATAAAGGACTGCAAAAAAAGTTTTAATCAAATTTTAGTAGTTTATGTAATTGGTTAGGAGCTTTTTCAACACAATTATATTGCAAAATCTCAATTTCTGTACTTTTTACTCAGTTAAAATTCCAACGGGCCCATTGGAAGGCCCATTTAGACTTGCTCATCTGAAATCTCTACAAAAAGGACCGCAAAAATGATTTATTCAAATATTAGGAGTTCAAATAACTGATTAGGAGCTTTTCAACACAATTATATTGCAAAACCTCAATTTCTATACTTTTTACTCAGTTAAAATTCCAACGGGTCCATTGAAAGGCCCATTTAGACCTGCTCGTCCGAAACCTTTACAAAAAGGACCGCAAAACAAGTTTTAATCAAATTTTAGGAGTTCAAATAATTGATCAGGAGCTTTTTAACACAATTATATTGCAAAACCTCAATTTATGTACTTTTTACTCTGTTAAAATTCCAACGGGTCCATTGAAAGGCCCATTTAGACCTGCTCGTCCGAAACCTCTACAAAAAGGACCGCAAAAAAGTTTTAATCAAATTTTAGGAGTTCATGTAATTGATTAGAAGCTTTTCAACACAATTATATTGCAAAACCTCAATTTCTGTACTTTTTACTCAGTTAAAATTCCAACGGGTCCATTGAAAGGTCCATTTAGACCTGCTCGTCTGAAACCTCTACAAAAAGGACCACAAAAAAGTTTTATTCAAATATTTGGAGTTCAAATAATTGATTAGGAGCTTTTCAACACAATTATATTGCAAAACCTCAATTTCTGTAGTTTTTACTCAGTTTTATTCAAATACCAAATTCTTTCATGCCAGAGCTACTAATCGAAATAAGAAAAACTCAATCATAGGTCTTTATGACGTCAACTCTAATTGGTGCACCTCTGAACCTGAAATAATGGATATCGCTTCGAATTATTTTAAAAACCTATTTACAACCTCTAACCCTCAATTTTCGGAAATCATTCTTGATAAAATTCAACCCTCCATTAACTCATCGATTAACGACAACCTTCTCAAGCCGTTCACCAGAGAAGAAATACTACATGCCTTTAAAGACATTGACCCTAGGAAGGCTCCGGGTGCTGATGGCCTGCCTAGTAGCTTCTTTAGACAACACTGGGACACAGTTGGTGATGATGTTCTTAATCTTTGTATGGATCTTTTAAATGGTAACGCAGATATGTCCTTAGTCAACAAAACTATTCTAGTACTAATACCCAAAGTAAAGGATCCAACATCCATGAAGCAACTCAGACCAATTAGTCTATGTACTGTACTCTATAAAATTGTCGCCAAAACAATTGTTAATAGAATGAAACATGCTATACCTCTTTGTATTAGCCCTAATCAAGCTGCCTTTGTTCAGGGACGCAACATTTCGGACAATATCCTTGTTGCGCATGAAATAATTCACAATATCAACTCTGGTACGACTAAATCCTCACAAGGAGCTGCTCTCAAGCTTGACATGGAAAAAGCCTTCGATAGAGTTGAATGGTCTTTCCTTGCAAACGTTATGACACGAATGGGTTTTGCATCCGATTGGATTGAACTTATAATGCGTTGTATTTCCACTGTTTCTTTCTCAGTTAAAATTAATAATTCCTTTTCACCAACATTTCAACCTCAACATGGTCTTCGTCAGGGTGATCCTCTATCCCCTTTTCTTTTCCTATTCTGCACTCAAGGACTCTCGGCTTATTTAGCCGCCGCTCAACAAACTAATATCCTTCCAGGTCTAGGCGCATGTAAGCATGGGCCCAAAGTTAACCACCTTCTTTTTGCTGATGATTGCTTGGTATTTATAAATACCAATCAATCTGAAGCATCCCTTCTAAAAAATGCCCTTCAAGTATATGCTAACGCCTCTGGTCAAGCAATAAATTTCGATAAATCCACAATTTTCTATAACCCACGTACACCTTCCATAACAAGAAATGCAATCAATAGCCTCTTACAAGTACGTGAAGTTTCTAACCCCGGAGTATACCTGGGCATCCCGCTCCTAATAGGGAAAAACAAAACCGAATCATTAGGCTTTGTCCGAGATAAAGTACATGATCATCTCGCTAGCTGGGACAAACACCTTCTATCCTTTAGTGGTAGAGAGATTTTCATCAAAGCTGTTTTACAATCTCTCCCACAGTATGTGATGTCTTGCTACCTTCTTCCACATAATATCATCGACGACATGACTACATCAATCCGCCAATATTGGTGGACTGGTAAATCCAACAAAAAAGGTTGGCACATGTTACCGTGGAACCATATATGTTTGCCTAAATCAGCTGGTGGCATGGGCTTCAAAGACTTACACGATTTCAACATCGCTCTTTTGGGTAAGCAAATTTGGAAATTAATTTGTGAACCAGACTCCTTATTAGGTCAAATATACCGCTCTAAATATTACCCTTCGGGTAACATCTTGGATGCGCCGAAACCTAATAGAGGTTCCTTTGCCTGGCAAGGTATATATAACGCTATTCAGCGACTTCTCCCCGGCTTTCTTCATCGCCCCGGTATAAACAGTAATATCAGAATACACAAAGATATATGGGGTGGGTCTTCCCCGATTGAGCTATCTGGGGATTATGAAATTTCTGACGAATTCCACATTCGTTGTAAGGAGTTCATGATCCGCAATCAAACTGCATGGGATATAGTAAAGTTGAATACTTACTTCAATCAAAGTGATGTGGATGCCATTCTCCGTATTCCCATCATAAATGATCAATGGGATTCAATTTTATGGTCTCCCAATGACTCGGGTATATACTCAGCTCGCTCCGGATATATTTTCTTACAACGCTCCTTTTCCCAACCTTCGCCACCTTCTCGGTTTTGGAAATTTTTATCCAAAATAAAAGTTTTACGCAAAGTTAAAACTTTTGGTTGGCGTATGGCATCTGATGCTCTACCAGTTGGCACTAAAATGCAAGTTTTCTCCCCTTGTTTGGGGCTATGTTCTATCTGTGGTAATCATTTGGAAACAATTCTACATGCGCTTCGAGACTGTCCTGGAGCAACTGAAGCCCTCCAAATTAGTGGTATTCCTATCTCTCTCTATAAAAGTTTAGCTCCTTCTCCTTTACAATGGCTAGAGGAAGCAGCCTCCATTATTTCCACCGATAAATTTGGTCTCTTTCTTACAGTTTTATGGAATATCTGGAATAGACGTAATGATTGGATTCACAACCAACATTTACAACCCTCATGGCTAATTGCAGTCAATTCAATTAGCTTACATGATGATTTTTGTAAATCTTCTACTTCATATGTTCCACCTCCATCTACAAATACCAATCCATCCTGTCATCCTCCACCTAACTACATCAAACTTAATGTGGACGGAGCCTTTAACCCTTCAACTCGTGCAGCAGCAGTCGGTGTTGTTGCCCGTGACCCTGCCGTAGCAGTCGTGGGTGGTCTCGCTTTCCCTCTCGGTAGCCGTCTGGACGCTATCACCAGTGAGGGGGAAAGCATCCTTACTGGTCTCACCCTTGCCCGATCTCGAGGATGGAATTGCATCAAGATTGAAACGGACTGCGCCTCTCTTGCAAATAGGATCAACAATCCTGCTCAGGACCTATCTACTATGGGACCAACTATTCTTCAGATTCAAGCTGCTCTATCTGACTTCGACTTTATATCGATTTCCTTTGTACGCCGTGAGGCAAATGTTATAGCCCATACGTTGGCTTCCTTTTCTCTGAATTCTATGACGTCTTTGTCATTTGAATCGGATTTTCCACATTGTATCCAACATCTTGTACCAAATATTCTCTGATTAATAAAATTCTTGGGCACTCTTTTCCCCTTTTTAGGGTCCTCTAGCTTTGCTTGAAGGACAGTAGTAGGGGTTTTTAATGAGGCCTTTTATTCAAAAAAAAAAATTCCAACGGGTCCATTGAAAGGCCCATTTCGACCCACTCGTCCGAAACCTCTACAAAAAGGACTGCAAAACAAGTTTTAATAAAATATTAGGAGTTCAAATAATTGATTCGAAGCTTTTCAACACAATTATATTGCAAAACCGCAGTTTTTGTACTTTTTACTCAGTTAAAATTCCAACGGGTCCATTGAAAGGCCCATTTCGACGCGCTAGTCCGAAACCTCTACAAAAAAGACTGAAAAACAAGTTTTAATCAAAATTTAGGAGTTCATGTAATTGATTAGGAGCTTTTCAACACAATTATATTGCAAAATCTCAATTTATGTACTTTTTACTCAGTTAAAATTCCAACGGGTCCATTGAAAGGCCCATTTAGACCTCCTCGTCCGAAACCTCTACTAAAATAACCGTAAAAAAGTTTTATTCAAATATTAGGAGTTCAAATAATTGATTAGGAGCTTTTCAACACAATTATATTGCAAAACCTCAATTTCTGTATTTTTTACTCAGTTAAAATTCCAACGGGTCCATTGAAAGGCCCATTTCGACCCGCTCATCCGAAACCTCTACAAAAAGGACTGCAAAACAAGTTTTAATCAAATATTAGGAGTTCAAATAATTGATTAGGAGCTTTTCAACACAATTATATTGCAAAACCTCAATTTCTTTACTTTTTACTCAGTTAAAATTCCAACGGGTCCATTGAAAGGCCCATTTAGACCTGCTCGTCTGAAACCACTACAAAAAGGACCGCAAAAATGTTTTATTCAAATATTTGGAGTTCAAATATTTGATTAGGAGCTTTTCAACACAATTATATTGCAAAACCTCCATTTCTGTACTTTTTACTCAGTTAAAATTCCAACGGGTCCATTGAAAGGCCCATTTCGACCCGCTCGTCCGAAACCTCTACAAAAAGGACCGCAAAAAAAGTTTTAATCAAATATTAGGAGTTCAAATAATTGATTAGGAGCTTTTCAACACAATTATATTGCAAAACCGCAATTTCTGTACTTTTTACTCAGTTAAAATTCCAACTGGTCCTTTGAAATGCCCATTTCGACGCGCTCGTCCGAAACCTCTACAAAAAGGACTGCAAAACAAGTTTTAATCAAATTTTAGGAGTTCATGTAATTGATTAGGAGCTTTTAAACACAATTATATTGCAAAACCTTAATTTTTGTACTTTTTACTCAGTTAAAATTCCAACGGGTCCATTGAAAGGCCCATTTAGACCTGCTCGTCCGAAACCTCTACAAAAAGCACCGCAAAAATGTTTTATTCAAATATTAGGAGTTCAAATAATTTATTAGGAGCTTTTGAACACAATTATATTCCAAAACCTCAATTTTTGTACTTTTTAGTCAGTTAAAATTCCAACGGGTCCATTGAAAAGCCTATTTCGACCCGCTCGTCCGAAACCTCTAAAAAAGGACCGCAAAAAAAGTTTTAATCAAATTTTAGGAGTTCATGTAATTGATTAGGATCTTTTCAGCACAATTATATTGCAAAACCTTAATTTCTGTACTTTTTTACTCAGTTAAAATTCCAACGTGTCCATTGAAAGGCCCATTTCGACCTGCTCGTCCGAAACCTCTACAAAAAGGACCGCAAAAATTTTTTACTCAAATATTAGGAGTTCAAATAATTGATTAGGATCTTTTAAACACAATTATATTGCAAAACCTCAATTTCTGTACTTTTTACTCAGTTAAAATTCCAACGGGTCCATTGAAAGGCCCATTTAGACCTGCTCGTCCGAAACCTCTACAAAAAGGACCGCAAAAATGTTTTATTCAAATATTAGGAGTTCAAATAATTGATTAGGAGCTTTTAAACACAATTATATTGCAAAACCTCAATTTCTTTACTTTTTACTCAGTTAAAATTCCAACGGGTCCATTGAAAGGCCCATTTAGACCTGCTCGTCTGAAACCTCTACAAAAAGGACCGCAAAAATGTTTGATTCAAATATTTGGAGTTCAAATATTTGATTAGGAGCTTTTCAACACAATTATATTGCAAAACCTCCATTTCTGTACTTTTTACTCAGTTAAAATTCCAACGGGTCCATTGAAAGGCCCATTTCGACCCGCTCGTCCGAAACCTCTACAAAAAGGACCGCAAAAAAAGTTTTAATCAAATATTAGGAGTTCAAATAATTGATTAGGAGCTTTTCAACACAATTATATTGCAAAACCGCAATTTCTGTACTTTTTACTCAGTTAAAATTCCAACTGGTCCTTTGAAATGCCCATTTCGACGCGCTCGTCCGAAACCTCTACAAAAAGGACTGCAAAACAAGTTTTAATCAAATTTTAGGAGTTCATGTAATTGATTAGGAGCTTTTAAACACAATTATATTGCAAAACCTTAATTTTTGTACTTTTTACTCAGTTAAAATTCCAACGGGTCCATTGAAAGGCCCATTTAGACCTGCTCGTCCGAAACCTCTACAAAAAGCACCGCAAAAATGTTTTATTCAAATATTAGGAGTTCAAATAATTTATTAGGAGCTTTTGAACACAATTATATTGCAAAACCTCAATTTTTGTACTTTTTAGTCAGTTAAAATTCCAACGGGTCCATTGAAAAGCCTATTTCGACCCGCTCGTCCGAAACCTCTAAAAAAGGACCGCAAAAAAAGTTTTAATCAAATTTTAGGAGTTCATGTAATTGATTAGGATCTTTTCAGCACAATTATATTGCAAAACCTTAATTTCTGTACTTTTTTACTCAGTTAAAATTCCAACGTTTCCATTGAAAGGCCCATTTCGACCTGCTCGTCCGAAACCTCTACAAAAAGGACCGCAAAAATTTTTTACTCAAATATTAGGAGTTCAAATAATTGATTAGGATCTTTTCAACACAATTATATTGCAAAACCTCAATTTCTGTACTATTTACTCAGTTAAAATTACAACGGGTCCATTGAAAGGCCCATTTAGACCTGCTCGTCCGAAACCTCTACAAAAAGGACCGCAAAAATGTTTTATTCAAATATTAGGAGTTCAAATAATTGATTAGGAGCTTTTCAACACAATTATATTGCATAATCTCAATTTCTGTACTTTTTACTCAGTTAAAATTCCAACGGGTCCATTGAAAGGCCCATTTAGAACTGCTCGTCCGAAACCTCTACAAAAAGGACCGCAAAAAGGTTTTATTCAAATATTTGGAGTTCAAATAATTGATTAAGAGCTTTTCAACACAATTTTATTGCAAAACCTCAATTTCTGTACTTTTTACTTAGTTAAAATTCCAACGGGTTCATTGAAAGGCCCATTTAGACCTGCTCGTCCGAAACCTCTACAAGAAGGACCGCAAAAAGGTTTTATTCAAATATTAGGAGTTCAAATAATTGATTAGGAGCTTTTCAACACAATTATATTGCAAAACCTCAAATTCTGTACTTTTTACTCAGTTAAAATTCCAACGGGTCCATTGAAAGGCCCATTTAGACTTGCTCGTCCGAAACCTCTACAAAAAGGAACGCAAAAATGTTTTATTCAAATATTAGGAGTTCAAATAATTGATTAGGAGCTTTTCAACACAATTATATTGCAAAACCTCAATTTCTGTACTTTTTACTCAGTTAAAATTCCAAATGGTCCTTTGAAAGGCCCATTTCGACGCGCTCGTCCGAAACCTCTACAAAAATGACTGGAAAACAAGTTTTAATCAAATTTTAGGAATTCATGTAATTGATTAGGAGCTTTTCAACACAATTATATTGCATAACCTCAATTTCTGTACTTTTACTCAGTTAAGATTCCAACGGGTCCATTGAAAGGCCCATTTAGACCTGCTCGTCCGAAACCTCTAACAAAAGGACCGCAAATTTTTTTTATTCAAATATTAGGAGTTCAAATAATTAATTAGGAGCTTTTCAACACAATTATATTGCAAAACCTCAATTTCTGTACTTTTTACTCAGTTAAAATTCCAACGGGTCCTTGAAGCCCATTTAGACCTGCTCGTCCGAAACCTCTACAAAAAGGAACGCAAAAATGTTTTATTCAAATATTAGGAGTTCATGTAATTGATTAGGAGCTTTTCAACACAACTATATTGCAAAACCTCAATTTTTGTACTTTTTACTTAGTTAAAATTCCAACGGGTCCATTGAAAGGCCCATTTCGACCCACTCGTCCGAAACCTCTACAAAAAGGATTGCAAAACAAGTTTTAATCAAATTATAGGAGTTCATGTAATTGATTAGGATCTTTTCAACACAATTATTTTGCAAAACCTCAATTTCTGTACTTTTTACTCTGTTAAAATTCCAACGGGTCCATTGAATGGCCCATTTAGACATGCTCGTCCGAAACCTCTACAAAAAGGACCACAAAAATGATTTATTCAAGTATTAGGAGTTCAAATAATTTATTAGGAGCTTTTCAACACAATTATATTGCAAATCCTCAATTTTTGTACATTTTACAAAGTTAAAATTCCAACGGGTCCATTGAAAGGCCCATTTAGACCTGCTCGTCCGAAACCTCTACAAAAAGGAACGCAAAAATGTTTTATTCAAATATTAGGAGTTCATGTAATTGATTTGGAGCTTTTCAACACAATTATATTGCAAAACCTCAATTTCTGTACTTTTTACACAGTTAAAATTCCAACGGGTAAAAATTCCAACAGGTAACGGGTGGAGGAAATGAAAATTCTCTCTGAAATCTCTCATTTCCTCCTTTTGCTTTTTCTCTCTCTCCCTCACCTCCTCCACACCAACCACCATCCCTTCCGCGACAACCTTGACACTCCTCCCCCACGGCCACCACATATACACCACCTAAAATGCCACCCCTTGACAACATGCAACCACTGTCTTTATTCTCATGCCACCGACAGCCGGCTTAGTGATCTTTGGCTGCATGCCACCACCAGAGCGGAATTGGCAAAGGTATGTTCTTCTTCTCTTGTTAATTTTACTTCCATTTTTCACTAGCGTAATTATCTTTTAATTACATTATTAAGGATCCAACCTTGGTTCGATCCCATCGGCCACATTTCTTATGTTATTAATACATTAGGGATGTGGATTCAGCATTGGCCGGGCTATGCTTTATTTCTAAGGCCCCCGACAGTGATGCATCAATCCTGGCCCTCGAGGCCTTGCAAACATCCACCCCATTCTTATGAATGGGAACTTTCCTGGCCCTCTAGGCCTTGTAACCCCACCGGCTTACTCGAAAGATTAACGCCACTTGGGCTACCGGAACAGTGGCAATTGAAGCCCTCGTGGCTAGCCTTTGGACATAGAACGCCCTACCCTCATGCTGATGGTTTTCTAATGCATGCCGGGCAGGGCTTACACGTCCCTCTTACCAAAACCTTCACATGGTTTGCATGGCACATGCAGACAGAGCTCCTGGAGGATGCCACATCCATATGTCGCCATATGCGACGGAGGCAGTGGCCCCAGCAGTTTCCGACGGCTGCCCGATCACCACCACCTTTACCGTTCTCCAACGGCTGTAAGATCAGGAATTCTCAAGTCCACGATAAAGGCCTATTTTTTAGGGATTTGTTTTATTTTAAATTCCTATCAATGCTCACGTGGAGTCTTCAACTGGGACTCAAATTCTACCTAACAACCAGCTCCCTATTATCTAGGAATATTGGCTGGAGGCATCTAGCATTTGAATTTGAACCGGATTTATCCTCTCTTCATATAATCCATTTATTCAAATTGGATACACAACTTAAAGATAGGAATTTTACTAGTATCCTAGTTCTCTACTCCTTATCCAATCATTCAAATTGGATTATCTCCTATCCGAAAAACCTTCATCAATTCAAATTTGAATGCCTCAATTTGAAATTGATTCAAATTATCCGGGTGGTTCACCTCACCTTATCATTTAACGTGGAATATTACTGGAGCAACATCTCATACGCTAGTTCCATCCTAGTCGGCTGTTGCATCAATTTTCCCTTTTCCAAACTTCCACATACAATGGCTTCCTCGGACTCGTTCTTGGACCAATTCGACAACCTGCAATTTACTGCTGAAGAGCAGGCAGTGGTCTACGCCCCTAAGGCCACAAAGGCCATTCCATTGGAGGACCAACGCTGCTCGTTACTAGGGAAGCTCTTCCCCACAACGAAACCGGACGATACTGCCCTGGTGAAGGTATTCACAGCCGTTTGGAAGGAAGATAAGCTTATCTCCACCACAATCCTCAGCTCGGGATACTTCCTTTTCAAGTTTGAAACCGCTGCAAAAGCCAGGGACATTCTCAAGAGGGGGCCATGGACGTTTAAGAGAGATTGGCTGGCCCTCGCTCCCATTCAACCCCAGCTAACACTGGAGGAATACAGATTTACACACATGAGGATATGGGTCCGTATCCTCCGCGTCCCACTCGCAATGATGATTGGAGACACTGTGGCTAATGCATCCGGGCGTGCTCTAGGCAGCGGTCTAGGTACTGTGATAAGCACTGACACTCGCAAAGATGATGAAGGGAACCGAGTACAATTCCTACGAGTTGGGGTGCTCATAGACGTTAATCAGCCCCTTAGGCGAGGCGTCGCTCTAGCTGATGAGGAAAATCCGGAGAAGCCAAAAATGCTTCCGGTACGATACGAGAAGTTACCTAACTTCTGTCATGGCTGTGGAATGTTGTTTCATTTACGTGAAACTTGTGCTGCCTTCAAGGATAAGCCAAGTGTGGGACTGCCGTACAACGACTGGCTTCGTGCACCGGCCCCTAAGCCAAAGGTGAAAACAAATGTTAGAGGACGGATCCGGTATTTCGAGCCAGGTTCCTCTTCTAATCCGCAGGAACGATCCACAGGTTCCGTTTCCTTTTCTCATAATTTTTTCAACAATTGGTTATGGACAGTAGGTTTATGTTCCAACGTTCAATATATTTGTTATCTTATATATGTCGTGATTATTAGGGCCACCCTCCTTTTTTTCCACGTTTTTAACAAATATATGTGGCATATCATTTTCCGCCTGTGCCCTATTTTTCATCTTCAATGTGCGTGTAGTGGGATAATCAGCTTGCTCTCTTATTTTTTATGCAGCCATTACACTGCTTTTGCATGGAATATATTATCATCATATAGGATTACATGCAGTGATAATTTTTGGACTGCATCTTTATTGGCATGCCTTATATACGGACAATACAATGATTTTATGTGGGATGTAATATTGCTATGCTTCATTACATTTTCCTTTTGCTTGTTTTCACGATCGATCGTCTCTGTCGTTGTCCTCTCAGGAAACAACGGGAAGGGTAAGGCAGCTGCCACCCCGATGGCCACTCCGGACGTGGCAAAAAGTTCACCCACGGGGCAGCCGGGCGGTGGCTCACTGAATCTGGAGGAGGATGATCTTTTGGGAGAGGATATTGTCACCCCTCCTACCGATGCTGCTGCGCCACAGCCGGCAGAAGGGACAGCCGCTGAAATCGGGGGTGAGATTGATGTTGATGTTGTCGCTGCTCAGCAGGACCCTTTGGACGTTGCACCACTGGACATGATACCAGCGGATGCGGAATCCGTGATCAACGACTCAAATGAGGCTGACGTTGCTGATGATCTTGCCATGCAACCATACAAGTCCGACACTCCGCCGGACAAACGTTTCATTTTGATAGATGAGGATTCCATTCCGGTACCAATCGTGGATGATACGGCCACCGGGGAAAGCTTGAACAAAGGCAAAGGTCCAAAAGACAAGGGGAAAGAACCGGTCAACCCGGAATTTGAGGTTTCGTTGGCTGCCACAACCGACAAGGGTCCGGACGCTGCAACACTAAAAAAGGCTAAACGCACATCGCCCATTATCACTGGTGGGATTGCTAAACGTCCGAGAACATCGCCATTGGTGGCCGGAAAAGCAGTGAAACATGCGGAGATAAACCAAAAGAGAGCTGGGATGAGCAGCAAAAACTCTTCGGCGGTGGTTGACGATCAACCCCGCCGAGAGAAATGAGAGCCATATGTTGGAACTGTCGGGGACTTGGTATGCCCTCGGCGGTTCACGAGCTTCGTTCCATTGTTTCACGTTTAGGTCCAGATTTTATTTTCCTGTCTGAAACTCGTTTAAACATTTCTAAGTTTGATTCCATTAAACATTCTCTTGATATAGAGGGCTTTTTTGCTGTGGATAGCAGCCCTACTTGTGCAGGTTTATGCATGCTCTTTAATAAAAACATTACTCTTGATTTTCTCTCGTCCTCGACGAGATACATTGATGTTATTGTGAATAGCTCTCATTGTCGATTTCATTTTACGGGTATTTACGGGTACGCAGCCACGAACATGAAAAAATATACGTGGGAACTAATCGATTCCCTTAAAACAAAATCATCTCTTCCTTGGCTCATTGGAGGTGATTTAAATGACATCTTAGATGACTCGGAAAAACAAGGTGGCAATCGTAGGCCTCGATCACAAATTCTAAACTTTCGCGATTGTCTAACGAGAAATAACTTGTTCGATTGTAAACCAAACACGGGTTGGTTCACTTGGACCCGCACGGGGCCTAATGTCAATCCGGTTTGCGAACGGCTCGACCGCTTCTTGGCATGCTCGCAATGGATGCACAAATTTCCCAATTACGGTCACTTCCACTCATTTTCACTCGAGTCGGATCATAGTGTCATCATATTGGATACTGAAAATGTCCCATTAACGAACCACTATACCCAGCAGGCAGTGGATCATTTTCGGTTTGAAACCTGTTGGGCTCATGACCCCGCAGGCATCCAAGTTTGTAAAAACACTTGGGCTGCCACGCAAGGGTCAATTTTGGACAAACTATCCGCGTTGGGCCATAATCTTCAAGAGTGGCAGCACGCTCAACGTAAGCTGTCCACTCTCCGCATGCAACAGTTGCAACGTTCTATCAACAATCTACTGCGACGTAGACACCTATCCCGGAAAGCTCTTTCCACACTTCACAGTGCTAAATTGGAATTCCGGAAATTGTCAGTAGCTAAAGAGGCTTACTGGGCCCAACGCTCTCGCATCTCCTGGTTAACCAACAGGGATAAAAATACCACATACTTCCATGCGAGGGCCACTAAACGACGTAGGAAAAACGCAGTCAAGGGACTAATGGATGATACTGGAGTTTGGCAATCCTCCACTGCTGACATTTTACAAATCGCATCGTCGTACTTTAAAAATATTTTTTCATCAGATTGTCCGGTGCCCTCACCAGAACTGCTGAACAATATTCGCCCCACGGTGACCACAGCTATGAATTATAATCTCCTACGTCCCTTCACGATAGAAGAAATCCGTGCCGCTTTTCTGGATATCAATCCTAATAAAGCACATGGTATTGATGGATTTCCCAGTAGTTTCTACAGACAGCATTGGGATATGATTGGTCCTGACTTCACTTCTCTATGTATGGATCTCCTACAAGGGAAAGCCGATATGGCATCGGTTAACCGATCGGTCATAGTGCTTATTCCTAAGATTTCTGACCCCACCACTATGAAGCACTTTCGTCCGATCAGTCTGTGTACGGTCATATACAAAATGGTCTCTAAGGTTCTGGTGAATCGCATGAAGCTATCCCTATCTTCTTGTATCATCGATTCGCAAGCGGCGTTTATCAGCGGACGCAATACTACCGACAACATTTTGATTGCACATGAGCTGGTACACACCCTTCACTCTAGTGGCACACTCTCCTCCCAAGGAGCGGCTGTCAAGCTCGATATGGAAAAGGCCTTTGACAGGGTAGAATGGTCCTTTCTAAGGGATGTCATGCTCCGTATGGGGTTTGCGCGGGATTGGGTCAACCTTATCCTACGATGCGTATCCTCGGTCTCATTTTCGGTAAAGATTAATGGCACGATATCGAAGGAATTTTTCCCTATCCGGGGTATCCGTCAAGGTGATCCTTTATCACCTTTCCTATTCCTAATTTGTTCCCAAGGCCTATCAGCAGCTTTGGAAACGGAGCAAAGAGAAGGACGCCTTTCTGGTCTTAGTGCTAGTCGCCGTGGGCCCAAGGTTACACATCTCCTCTTCGCAGATGATAGTTTGGTGTTCCTTCGCAATGAACCAGCGGAAGTGGATAGATTGCGATACGTCCTTTCCCAGTATGCCTCGTCCTCCGGTCAAACGGTAAACTTCAATAAGTCTACCGCTTACTGTAGTCGTGGATGCTCCGCCGCCTTTCTCCATGCTATGCGTTCATCTTTGGGTGTACGTTTAGTGGATGATCCCGGCATATATTTGGGAGTTCCCCTTTTAATAAAAAGGAATAGAACTGCATCATTAGGCTTTGTGAGAGATAAAGTCCAATCCCGTATGAGCAAATGGGATAACAGCTTCCTTTCATATAGCGGAAGAGAAATCCTTATTAAGGCTGTCGCACAAGCTATGCCACAGTATGTGATGTCCTGCTACCTCTTACCACAAAACATAATTGACGATATTACTATGTCCATACGGCGTTACTGGTGGTCTGGGCGTAGTAATAAGCGCGGTTGGCCGCTTTTATCGTGGGATACCCTCTGCACGCCTAAAAATGTGGGAGGCCTAGGTTTCCGCGATCTGAGATCTTTCAATATTGCCCTGTTAGGGAAGCAAATTTGGCACCTGCTGTCACACCCGGACTCTCTGTTGGCAAGGGTTCTCCGAGCTAAATACTACCCATCAGGTGACCTCCTGCAAGCCTCGGCGGACAAGCGGGCTTCGTTTGCATGGAAAGGTCTGCACCAAGCTATCCATCTCCTAGGGCCTGGTTATTTTTGGCGGCCAGGGACCAAGAGCTCGATATGTCTACTCAGTGATACATGGGGAGGGGATAAACCTATTACGCTTTTTGGACAATATGAGGATAATGACGAACTCCCAGTGCGTTGTCGAGATTACATGTCGCGTGACTGTGCATCTTGGGATGAGTCCAAACTCCGAAATACTTTCGATAAGGATGATGTTGAGAGTATCCTTCGGGTTCCGATTTATCAGGATAGGCCGGACAAGCTGGTCTGGGGACGCCATGACTCCGGGACCTATACAATCAGGTCGGGGTACTTTTTTCTCCATCAACCGGCGAGACCGGTAACGCGACCTACACGTCTCTGGAAAGTAATATCCAAATCTCCGACTTTACCAAAAATTCGCTCCTCCAGCTGGCGAGCGGGCCGTGATGCCTTACCCACTGGGGAAAAGATCCGAGCGATACATCATACGGATGGACACTGTCCTTTTTTCCCAACGGTGTAACGCCCCGGTTTTGGGCTCAGAAGTTTTGGGCGTTGACCGGTTCGGTCAAAGTGCTGATCGAATATATAAGAGTGAATTTAGGAAAGCCTAGTTCGGGTTGCATTAAAAATATGGAAAAATGTTCTAAAATCATCTTTTAATATATAAAAGTGAACTGTGAAATCAATTTTGGAAAATAAGGTTCGGAAGTTTGACATTTTGGCTAGTGACCAAAGTGTAATTTTTGAAAGTTGCGGGACAGTTTTATAAAGGATTGAAACTTTGAATCTTTAAGGAGCTATTATTCCAAAAAGGATTTCTCCAGATTTTTCTAAGATATTTTAAGGCTTTATTCTGATTTTTAAGTTTATGAAATGTGGAGGGAAATCATTTTAACCATTTCCTAACTAATTTTCCATTTTCTCTCAATTTTCCTTTTCTCTCATTTTCTCTCCACCCAAACACATTTCTCCAGATTTCCTTCTCTGATTTTGGCATCTAAATCACACATTTCAACTCTCTTTTGATTCCTAATCATCTCATCTACAAAACCTCTCAAATTGCAAGTTGTTTCATCAAGCATTTTGGCTCTAAAAAGGAGAAATTCAAGTTTGGAGGTAAGAACGTCCTTCTCCTCTAAACTATCAGTTCTTTACTGAAATTCCTAAGTTCTCAATCCTTGATTTGTGTTTTGTTAATGGCTTTTTAATTTAAATCTTGATTTTGGCTTAAAATGCAAGATTTGGTGATTTTGGTGAAATTTTCGTGTGATCTGTTTGGGCAGTGTTTTGAAGTGTCAAAATGATGTTAAATGAATGCTAAATTGATTAGAAGTTGGAGTTTAATCAATGCAATCCCGGATAGGTTGAATTTCCTAAGTTTGGCTTGAGTTTTTTGTTGTTTTTGGAGTGTTTTTGGTGATCTGTTATACCTGGAGGTATAAGGATGTGTTTGTGATCATTTTGGATGTTAATTGATGTTTAAAAATGGTTAGAAGTGATGGATCTTGGCTGGGTTAAGTTTAGGAAGTGTTTGGAGGTGATTTCGGTTGTGTTTGGTACCCAAATTGTTGGATTTGGGATGAGCAGCGAGTTGAGTCTTGTTGCTGGTGTTTTTAATGCATAATGATGCATTAATCCTCTGTTATTGTGTGCTTGAAACAGGGGAGTTTGATCTGTGAGCTTTGAAGGTGTTGCGGAAGGTTTTCGGATGCTTGGAAGGCTTGTTGGCTAGCCTTGCTTTGTGTATCGGTGAGTGAAGTTGGGATTTCAGCTTTTAAACCAAGGTTTGAAGGTTTTGGGAGCTTAGTTTAAGTCTAAACAACTTTGCTAAGCTCAAGAGTAAGTGAATGGATTTTCGCTCTTGAATTGTGTTGTGAAATTGGCTTTTAAGCAATTGTGGTTGATGCTTGAAATGCATGTGCTTTGCATGGTTTAAATCTGTTTTGAAAGCATATTTTAAGCATGGTTTAATGCTGGTTTTGAAAGCCATATGTGAAGGATGCTCAAGGTAAGAGATCCTTGGTTTTATACATTGAAAATGTGGATTTGATGCATGGTGATGCATGATGTTTATTGGCTATGTGTAATGCTTTAAAACAGTGAATTAATGATGGTGAATGATGGTTTTTGCATTATGGTTATGCATGTGAATCATTGGACTATTTTGGTGAGGTGGTGATATTGGCAAGTGATGTAAGTGGATTCTTGGTTCGTTGATCGGATATAGTTAGCCGGCTATAGGATTGGGTGCACCGTGAATTAAGTCGCCTTGGAGGTGGAGTGGTCAAGAGTGGACCGGTAAACTCCCTTCAAGTATCCTAACGAGATGGTTAAGGTCATAATGGAGGTGTTGGCCATTCGAGGACCTTGGTTGAGCAAAGGTTATATGGTGTTTAAAAGTCCATATAGGGGAACCTTGTGCTTGTTGAGATCACAATGGCGGTGTTAAGTCCATGTGTGGATCTTGTGTGGGGTGTCCCGGATCTCGTTAGTGATGTGATACAACTACCAATCGGTGAATGCAAAGGTTGTATGGTGTTTGAAAGTCCATACATAGGAACCTTGTGCATGTCAAGGTTGTATGGTGTTTGAAAGTCCATACATGGGAACCTTGGGGAAAAGTCAAGGTTGTATGGTGTTTAAAAGTCCATACATGGGAACCTTGGGAAAAGTGGAGGTTGTATGGTGGTTGAAAGTCCATACATGGGAACCTCGGGAAAGCTAAGGTTGTATGGTGTTTAAAAGTCCATACATGGGAACTTTAGGCTTGTAAGGTCAAATGGTGTCTAAAAGTCCATTTGGGAGGCCTTGGATTGGTAGGATGTATGGAGCGTAGGGACAACGCTCGGAATCCGCGTATCCGATTTGGATGTTGAGTCGAAAAGTGGATGTGGTTGATCACTTGGAAGCCAATATGATGTTCTTGATTATAAGGAAGCATGAAATGCTTGAAATGATGCATAATTGCATGAGAAGTATGAGATGCTTGAAAAGATGCATGTGAGCATGGAAACTTTTAAATGCATTGAAGTCTTGTTAAGACTTGTTTCAAAAGGCATGTGATAATGATGTTGTGGTTCATGAGTTGCCTTTGGTTAATGCATGTATTGGATTGATTGAGTAAATGATTTTAAAGGGCTTCTTGCTTAAATGGTTTTTAAGTATAAGAAGGGTATGTTGTGAAATGGGAATGCTCCCAAGGTTTGATTTAACTTTGCAAATGGTGTTTATGCATGGAATGGTTAAATGGATGATTATGTCATTTATGTTTTGAAAAGGTTCTCTTAGCTTGATAAGCTAAGGTTTGGTTTCATGTATGTGCAATGCATGGTTTAAGCATGTTGTTGAAAAGGGTTTTCAAACATGGCTTTGGTTTGTCAAATCGGATTGGTTTAAAAGTGTTTTATAATCCGCTGCATTGATGGTGTTTTGGTTTTGAGCATTCCTCACTAAGCATTATGTGCTTACGCTCCTTTTTGTCCATCAATGCAGATTCTTGAAGTTTGGACAGCAAGGAGCAAGGGATTCAAGGTGGACTCCAATTGAGATGTATGTCTCGGTGAATAGTTATAGTTAATAAGGGCAATTGGGGTAGAATCTCTCGGATTGATGTTTTTGTGTTCGTATATGTTCGAACAAGTATGTTTTAATGTTGTTGATGTTGCTGAATCATGAATTGGCTTTAATGAGATTGAATTGGAAAGTTTGTGCTTAAATGGTTGCTTGTGTAGGAAGCATGCCTATAGATTTGGGGCTTTTTGCGTATGAAGTTAAATTGTTTATTTGATGATGCCTACAAGTCATATATATGTTGAATTGCATGCTGGTAAAGTTTGGTGGCAATTGGAGCATGTTTGAGTGATTAATTGCATGTTTTGGAATGCCTTTTTGCTGCAATCTGTGCAGGCGTTTCGGAACAGTGTGCACCGTTTCGGAACGGGTGCCTTGCATGAACCCAGGCGTCCAAAACGGTATGCACCGTTTCGAAACGGTTTGGTCTCTGCCAGACCCCCGTTGCGGAACGCGTTGCGGAACGGCCCCGAGTTTCGAAACGGGCTCTGCCTATTTCGGAACGGGTGACCGTTGGGGGCTGACATGGGCGGTTAAATGTTTCAAAATGTTTGCATTTTGGTCCTGAAACTTGTTTGAGCAATTGTATGAGTTTGGGATGTCCGTTTGAGCTGAAATTTGGCAGAGAAGCATGAAACCTGATTAATTTTAAGTTGGTAACTTAAAATTTGGTTAAGTCCTTAAAGTTTTTTAGAATTTACAATTTGGTCCCTAAAGTTGTAATTCGTTCAATTGGGTCCCTATTTGATCTCTAATGTTTGTGATCTTTGAGTATGCTGTTTGCATGATCACATCTAAGGTTAATGTGCATCTAGACAAGATTAAAAAGAGAAAAAAAAGGGGTCGTTAATCAAGGTTGACTTTCGGGTTGACTTTGGTTTTCCCCGTGTGACTTTCTTAATTCGGGTCAACCGTCTGGGCCGGGTTAAGGGGGTTACATTTGGTGGTATCAGAGCTGAGTTGCGAATGCTTGGGGAAAACGGTAAATTGTTGCTGATGTATGCAAGCATGTTTTATGGTTATGAATCTTGGTTGAGTTTATGTGGATTTGTGTTGATGTTGTGAGTTGATGTTATGCATGATGGAAGTGTACTGAGTATGTTATGTTGCTTTTATGCTGATGCAAATGGATGCTGTTTGATGTAAGCATGATCAAAGTATGTTGTTTGATATGCTTGATATTGTGATATCCATGTTGTATTGACTGTTATGTCATGTAAAGGGGAGGATTCGGGATACCCATTGCCTTATTAATATAGCTATTGTGTTATTTGGAGTTGGAGTTTGAATCCTTGCTTAATGCTGGTCTAACTGGTTTGTTTGCTTGTTGTGATTGTTTGTTGTTGTTAGTAGTATGGCAAAGTCGATGGAAGAATGGCAGTTGGGTGAGATTGTTGTTGCCTTGGGGCAGGTTGTTAAGGCAAGGAATTCACCTTTCTGTAGAGGTGTTTTGTTTCAGTCTTCTGTGCCTGGAGTTGAGGTGGTAAGGCAAGGGAAAGAAGCTGGTTCTGTGATGAAGAGTTCATCATCTGTTGTTCAGGAGGTGTTGGGAACATCTCAGGCTGAGGTAAAGGTAAAGTCAGTGGATGAGCTGGCTGTGGGATGTGTGAGTTTGCCGAAGCAGCATTTGCTTGATTTGGGTGCTGTGGAATATCATGGTTCGACACCTAAGGCATTTGAGGCCTGGTTGGCCAGTGTGGTTTTGATCTTGGATCAGGAAGGCTGTGATTATGCCTGTAAGCTGGGGAGTGTTGTTTCTCTGATGTTGGAGGATGCGTGTGCCTGGTGGACATCTGTGGCGGTGGCGTCACATATTGATGATATTAATTGGGATTTCTTTGTATCTGCTTTTTGTGAAAGGTATCGTGGAAGGGAATTTCCAAGGATTGAGCAAGGTGAAGGTAGTGCTGTTGTGGAGCAAGTTTTGTTTGAGCAAGGAGTGGAAGCTCAGCCACCGGTATGTGACCGTTGTGAAAGGCGCCATGTTGGAGGTTGTTGGGGCGCAGGTGTTTGCTGGAATTGTGGTTCCAAAATGCATGTTAAGCGTGATTGTCCTTATGGAGTGAAGTCAGCTTTGGTGTTAGCCAAAGGGTCTCTGAAAGGTCGTGGGCACGGCCGAGGCAAGGTTCGAACGTGGCAAAAAGAGCAGAAGGTTGTGAAGAGTTTGGGAAAAGAGAATTGTTGGAAATGTGGGTCTGCTGGTCACATGAGGCGTGATTGTTTGATGTTGGCTCGGAACAGTCAAGGTTCCTTACCGCAAGGAGTTGGTGGTGACTCTAGTGTGCTAGTTGGTGCTGCAGTGGTGCGGCAGGAGGATGATGGTTCCGTAAGGAAGAGAGCTCGTCTGATGGATCTTCAGGGAGGTGTTGTGTTTTCAGGTAATCTTGTTAAGTAATCTTTGCTCTAGTTGCCTTAGTTTGGTTTCTGTTGGTTTTCCTTGCGTGGTAAGTTTAGTCTGGTTGCTAGCATGTTTGGGGTAATGGTAGTTGTTTGGGAACATCTTTGGTGTGAAGAAGGTTTAGTGAGTATCTTGTGGTTAGTGGTTGTTGGTATGATGGAGTTAGATAAGCTAGAAGTGAGGTAAGAGGTTGTTCTTAGACGGATTTGAGGATGTTATTGGAGGGTGTGAACTGGCATTCATGCACAGTTAAAATCATCGTTATATGCTATATTATATATGTTGGTCCATGCATACATGTGGCATGACATTAGAAGTTTTGCATGCATGTACATCAGGCATTTATAGGGCATGTAGGTGATCATGCATACAATGTTCACACTCGCTAATAATTAATCGAATCTGTTAGTGTGGTGGTTGGTTTGGATGATGGGTTTTAGAGGTTGTTTTGGTGCTGAGTGAGGGTTAGAAGTAATGTTAAGCTAGTTGCTAGCAATGTTGAGAGTGGTATAGCCTGTAGTAGAAGGATAGTGTTTGTTGCTTGGAAATTTTAGTGGTTTGGTGGTGAAGGGTACCGATTGAGGTTGGTATCGGTTAAGTGGTTTGTATAGCTAAAAGGAAGGGGTAGCTCCTTGGTGCTAAGTGATGTTGCAGTTTTGTGGTTGTGTTTTCAAGTGCTGAGGTAGCTTAGCATTTAAGTTGTTGTGGAAGGGTTGTGTTTGTAAGTGCTGGTTCTTAGCAACCTTTGAGGAGTTCAGAAGCTGTTATGTGTGTTTTGGTTAAGCAATGTTATAGTTGGAGTTTGAAGTGGGAGGATTATGAAAGATCGAAGGTTTTTGTTGGTTGTTTGGGTTCTTGTGAGAAGTGTTTGGCTGGTTGTGGTTAAGAAAGTTCCGTTTGAAGTCAGCTGGTGGTGTGTGGAGTGGCTGGCGGAGTCAAGTTGGGGTTGTAATGTAATTCTTGGAATCTGGGTGAGTAATCCTGGTGAGTTGTTATGGTAATGTTAGCGGCAGATGTGAAGGATTATCAGCTTTTGTTGAAGAGTTTGAGTAACCAGTTGACGTTTAAGGATTTCTGCTTGTTGGGAAAATCCTTGGAAGAGGTTTGAGAGTTGCAAGAGTTTTAGAAGCAGAAAGGTTTGCATAGTGGCTGTTTTGGATTGGTTGTTGTCTCTGTGTAAACAGGTTTTGGGAGTTGTGTGTTACAGTGATGTGTGCTGTGAAAGTTGAGGTTCTTCAGGTTGAGGTTGGGGCTGTGTACAGTCCGGTTATGTGAAAGATTAAGTTGTGGCTATCTTTGTGTGTTCTGGATTTTGGTGAACAGTGTGTGGAGGTGCTAAGTTTGGTGGAGGTTTTGTGTGGATAGTAGTCAGTGTTGGTTGAGGCTTTTGTGTTGCCTTGTGTGTGGCTTTGAGAAGGTTGTTGTTCTCTTTTTGCCGGTTGAAATTTCGAGGACGAAATTTCCTAAGGGGGGGAGAGTTGTAACGCCCCGGTTTTGGGCTCAGAAGTTTTGGGCGTTGACCGGTTCGGTCAAAGTGCTGATCGAATATATAAGAGTGAATTTAGGAAAGCCTAGTTCGGGTTGCATTAAAAATATGGAAAAATGTTCTAAAATCATCTTTTAATATATAAAAGTGAACTGTGAAATCAATTTTGGAAAATAAGGTTCGGAAGTTTGACATTTTGGCTAGTGACCAAAGTGTAATTTTTGAAAGTTGCGGGACAGTTTTATAAAGGATTGAAACTTTGAATCTTTAAGGAGCTATTATTCCAAAAAGGATTTCTCCAGATTTTTCTAAGATATTTTAAGGCTTTATTCTGATTTTTAAGTTTATGAAATGTGGAGGGAAATCATTTTAACCATTTCCTAACTAATTTTCCATTTTCTCTCAATTTTCCTTTTCTCTCATTTTCTCTCCACCCAAACACATTTCTCCAGATTTCCTTCTCTGATTTTGGCATCTAAATCACACATTTCAACTCTCTTTTGATTCCTAATCATCTCATCTACAAAACCTCTCAAATTGCAAGTTGTTTCATCAAGCATTTTGGCTCTAAAAAGGAGAAATTCAAGTTTGGAGGTAAGAACGTCCTTCTCCTCTAAACTATCAGTTCTTTACTGAAATTCCTAAGTTCTCAATCCTTGATTTGTGTTTTGTTAATGGCTTTTTAATTTAAATCTTGATTTTGGCTTAAAATGCAAGATTTGGTGATTTTGGTGAAATTTTCGTGTGATCTGTTTGGGCAGTGTTTTGAAGTGTCAAAATGATGTTAAATGAATGCTAAATTGATTAGAAGTTGGAGTTTAATCAATGCAATCCCGGATAGGTTGAATTTCCTAAGTTTGGCTTGAGTTTTTGGTTGTTTTTGGAGTGTTTTTGGTGATCTGTTATACCTGGAGGTATAAGGATGTGTTTGTGATCATTTTGAATGTTAATTGATGTTTAAAAATGGTTAGAAGTGATGGATCTTGGCTGGGTTAAGTTTAGGAAGTGTTTGGAGGTGATTTCGGTTGTGTTTGGTACCCAAATTGTTGGATTTGGGATGAGCAGCGAGTTGAGTCTTGTTGCTGGTGTTTTTAATGCATAATGATGCATTAATCCTCTGTTATTGTGTGCTTGAAACAGGGGAGTTTGATCCGTGAGCTTTGAAGGTGTTGCGGAAGGTTTTCGGATGCTTGGAAGGCTTGTTGGCTAGCCTTGCTTTGTGTATCGGTGAGTGAAGTTGGGATTTCAGCTTTTAAACCAAGGTTTGAAGGTTTTGGGAGCTTAGTTTAAGTCTAAACAACTTTGCTAAGCTCAAGAGTAAGTGAATGGATTTTCGCTCTTGAATTGTGTTGTGAAATTGGCTTTTAAGCAATTGTGGTTGATGCTTGAAATGCATGTGTTTTGCATGGTTTAAATCTGTTTTGAAAGCATATTTTAAGCATGGTTTAATGCTGGTTTTGAAAGCCATATGTGAAGGATGCTCAAGGTAAGAGATCCTTGGTTTTATACATTGAAAATGTGGATTTGATGCATGGTGATGCATGATGTTTATTGGCTATGTGTAATGCTTTAAAACAGTGAATTAATGATGGTGAATGATGGTTTTTGCATTATGGTTATGCATGTGAATCATTGGACTATTGTGGTGAGGTGGTGATATTGGCAAGTGATGTAAGTGGATTCTTGGTTCGTTGATCGGATATAGTTAGCCGGCTATAGGATTGGGTGCACCGTGAATTAAGTCGCCTTGGAGGTGGAGTGGTCAAGAGTGGACCGGTAAACTCCCTTCAAGTATCCTAACGAGATGGTTAAGGTCATAATGGAGGTGTTGGCCATTCGAGGACCTTGGTTGAGCAAAGGTTATATGGTGTTTAAAAGTCCATATAGGGGAACCTTGTGCTTGTTGAGATCACAATGGCGGTGTTAAGTCCATGTGTGGATCTTGTGTGGGGTGTCCCGGATCTCGTTAGTGATGTGATACAACTACCAATCGGTGAATGCAAAGGTTGTATGGTGTTTGAAAGTCCATACATAGGAACCTTGTGCATGTCAAGGTTGTATGGTGTTTGAAAGTCCATACATGGGAACCTTGGGGAAAAGTCAAGGTTGTATGGTGTTTAAAAGTCCATACATGGGAACCTTGGGAAAAGTGGAGGTTGTATGGTGGTTGAAAGTCCATACATGGGAACCTCGGGAAAGCTAAGGTTGTATGGTGTTTAAAAGTCCATACATGGGAACTTTAGGCTTGTAAGGTCAAATGGTGTCTAAAAGTCCATTTGGGAGGCCTTGGATTGGTAGGATGTATGGAGCGTAGGGACAACGCTCGGAATCCGCGTATCCGATTTGGATGTTGAGTCGAAAAGTGGATGTGGTTGATCACTTGGAAGCCAATATGATGTTCTTGATTATAAGGAAGCATGAAATGCTTGAAATGATGCATAATTGCATGAGAAGTATGAGATGCTTGAAAAGATGCATGTGAGCATGGAAACTTTTAAATGCATTGAAGTCTTGTTAAGACTTGTTTCAAAAGGCATGTGATAATGATGTTGTGGTTCATGAGTTGCCTTTGGTTAATGCATGTATTGGATTGATTGAGTAAATGATTTTAAAGTGCTTCTTGCTTAAATGGTTTTTAAGTATAAGAAGGGTATGTTGTGAAATGGGAATGCTCCCAAGGTTTGATTTAACTTTGCAAATGGTGTTTATGCATGGAATGGTTAAATGGATGATTATGTCATTTATGTTTTGAAAAGGTTCTCTTAGCTTGATAAGCTAAGGTTTGGTTTCATGTATGTGCAAGGCATGGTTTAAGCATGTTGTTGAAAAGGGTTTTCAAACATGGCTTTGGTTTGTCAAATCGGATTGTTTTAAAAGTGTTTTGTAATCCGCTGCATTGATGGTGTTTTGGTTTTGAGCATTCCTCACTAAGCATTATGTGCTTACGCTCCTTTTTGTCCATCAATGCAGATTCTTGAAGTTTGGACAGCAAGGAGCAAGGGATTCAAGGTGGACTCCAATTGAGATGTATGTCTCGGTGAATAGTTATAGTTAATAAGGGCAATGGGGGTAGAATCTCTCGGATTGATGTTTTTGTGTTCGTATATGTTCGAACAAGTATGTTTTAATGTTGTTGATGTTGCTGAATCATGAATTGGCTTTAATGAGATTGAATTGGAAAGTTTGTGCTTAAATGGTTGCTTGTGTAGGAAGCATGCCTATAGATTTGGGGCTTTTTGCGTATGAAGTTAAATTGTTGATTTGATGATGCCTACAAGTCATATAAATGTTGAATTGCATGCTAGTAAAGTTTGGTGGCAATTGGAGCATTTTTGAGTGATTAATTGCATGTTTTGGAATGCCTTTTTGCTGCAATCTGTGCAGGCGTTTCGGAACAGTGTGCACCGTTTCGGAACGGGTGCCTTGCATGAACCCAGGCGTCCGAAACGGTATGCACCGTTTCGAAACGGTTTGGTCTCTGCCAGACCCCCGTTGCGGAACGCGTTGCGGAACGCGTTGCGGAACGGCCCCGAGTTTCGAAACGGGCTCTGCCTGTTTCGGAACGGGTGACCGTTGGGGGCTGACATGGGCGGTTAAATGTTTCAAAATGTTTGCATTTTGGTCCTGAAACTTGTTTGAGCAATTGTATGAGTTTGGGATGTCCGTTTGAGCTGAAATTTGGCAGAGAAGCATGAAACCTGATTAATTTTAAGTTGGTAACTTAAAATTTGGTTAAGTCCTTAAAGTTTTTCAGAATTTACAATTTGGTCCCTAAAGTTGTAATTCGTTCAATTGGGTCCCTGTTTGATCTCTGATGTTTGTGATCTTTGAGTATGCTGTTTGCATGATCACATCTAAGGTTAATGTGCATCTAGACAAGATTAAAAAGAGAAAAAAAAGGGTCGTTAATCAAGGTTGACTTTCGGGTTGACTTTGGTTTTCCCCGTGTGACTTTCTTAATTCGGGTCAACCGTCTGGGCCGGGTTAGGGGGTTACAAACGGTGCTGGAATCCGCTATACATGCCCTTCGTGACTGCCCAACTGCTCAGGATGTTCTTCGCCTTGTGGGGCTTCCGTTGTGTGTCTATAATAGTCACACCACCTCCATGGTGGCTTGGCTGTCAGAAGGAACCTATCGCTTGGACGCTTCAGGATTTGCTCTGCTTCTCACAACAATTTGGAATATCTGGAACCGTCGTAATGACTGGGTTCACTCCCAAAGACTTCAGCCCACATGGCTGACGGCTATGAATGCTACAGGTCTTCTACAGGAATACGCAGCCGCTAACGCTCTCCCCGCCGTGTCAGCCGCCATACCAGCAGCAGCCCCCCCCCCCCCCCCCCGCGATGGACGACGCCTAGACCGGGCTGTATCAAGATCAACGTCGACAGAGCATTCCTTCCAGGTTCTGGTGCTGCAGCTATCGGAGTCATTGCTAGGGATGCACATGGCTCGATTGTTGGAGGATGTGCTGTCCATGAGGCAGGCTGTCATGATGCCACCATGGTCGAGCTACATGCCATCGTTGCGGGTATCATGTTGACCCGAGATAGAGGGTGGGGCGAGGTGCTCATTGAATCCGACTCGGCTACGGTGATCAACAAGCTCTCACGCAACACTGCGGACAACTCCCTACTGGGGCCACAGATTGCAGATACACAGGCTTTGCTTAGGTCTTTTCCTTTCATCACATTATCTTTTGTACCTAGATCGGCCAATTTTATGGCCCATAACTTAGCCGCTTAGGCTTTACGCTTTACTTCTTCTGTGTATTTCGATTCAGTCATTCCTGACTGTATTAACGTTGATGTAATGGCTGACTCTCAGCCCTTATTTTGTTATAATAATAACAACACTCAGGGTACTCTTTTCCACTTAGGTTCACTTTGTGCTTCGGCACAAGGTGGTTAGAGGGGTTTTTAATGAGGCCCTTTTTCTTCAAAAAAAAAAATTCCAACGGGTCCATTGAAAGGCCCATTTCGACCTGCTCGTCCGAAACCTCTACAAAAAGGACTGCAAAACAACTTTTAATAAAATTTTAGGAGTTCAAATAATTGATTAGGAGCTTTTCAAATCAATTATATTGCAAAACCTCAATTTCTGCACTTTTTACTCAGTTAAAATTCCAACGGGTCCATTCAAAGGCCCATTTAGACCTCCTCATCCGAAACCTCTACAAAAAGGACCGCAAAAATGTTTTATTCAAATATTTGGAGTTCAAATAATTGATTAGGAGCTTTTCAACACAATTATATTGCAAAACCTCAATTTCTGTACTTTTTACTCAGTTAAAATTCCAACGGGTCCATTGAAAGGCCCATTTCGACCCGCTCGTCCGAAACCTCTACAAAAAGGACTACAAAACAAGTTTTAACCAAATTTTAGGAGTTCATGTAATTGATTAGGAGCTTTTCAACACAATTATATTGCAAAACCTCAATTTCTGTACTTTTTACTCAGTTAAAATTCCAACGGGTCCATTGAAAGGCCCATTTAGACCTGCTCGTCTGAAACCTCTACAAAAAGGACCGCAAAAATGTTTTATTCAAATATTTGGAGTTCAAATAATTGATTAGGAGCTTTTCAACACAATTATATTGCAAAACCTCAATTTCTGTACTTTTTACTCAGTTAAAATTCCAACGGGTCCATTGAAAGGCCCATTTCGACCCGCTCGTCCGAAACCTCTACAAAAGGACTGCAAAACAAGTTTTAATCAAATTTTAGGAGTTCATGTAATTGATTAGGAGCTTTTCAACACAATTATATTGCAAAACCTCAATTTCTGCACTTTTTACTCAGTTAAAATTCCAACGGGTCCATTCAAAGGCCCATTTAGACCTGCTCATCCGAAACCTCTACAAAAAGGACCGCAAAAATGTTTTATTCAAATATTTGGAGTTCAAATAATTGATTAGGAGCTTTTCAACACAATTATATTGCAAAACCTCAATTTCTGTACTTTTTACTCAGTTAAAATTCCAACGGGTCCATTGAAAGGCCCATTTCGACCCGCTCGTCCGAAACCTCTACAAAAAGGACTACAAAACAAGTTTTAACCAAATTTTAGGAGTTCATGTAATTGATTAGGAGCTTTTCAACATAATTATATTGCAAAACCTCAATTTCTGTACTTTTTACTCAGTTAAAATTCCAACGGGTCCATTGAAAGGCCCATTTAGACCTGCTCGTCTGAAACCTCTACAAAAAGGACCGCAAAAATGTTTTATTCAAATATTTGGAGTTCAAATAATTGATTAGGAGCTTTTCAACACAATTATATTGCAAAACCTCAATTTCTGTACTTTTTACTCAGTTAAAATTCCAACGGGTCCATTGAAAGGCCCATTTCGACCCGCTCGTCCGAAACCTCTACAAAAGGACTGCAAAACAAGTTTTAATCAAATTTTAGGAGTTCATGTAATTGATTAGGAGCTTTTCAACACAATTATATTGCAAAACCTCAATTTCTGTACTTTTTACTGAGTTAAAATTCCAACGGGTGCATTGAAAGGCCCATTTAGACCTGCTCGTCCGAAACCTCTACAAAAAGGACCGCAAAAATACTTTATTCAAATATTTGGAGTTCAAATAATTGATTAGGAGCTTTTCAACACAATTATATTGCAAAACCTCAATTTCTATACGTTTTACTCAGTTAAAATTCCAACGGATCCATTAAAAGGCCCATTTAGACCTGCTCGTCCGAAACCTCTACAAAAAGGACCGCAAAAATGTTTTATTCAAATATTAGGAGTTCAAATATTTGATGAGGAGCTTTTCAACACAATTATATTGAAAAACCTCAATTTCTGTACTTTTTACTCAGTTAAAATTCCAACGGGTCCTTTGAAAGGCCCATTTCGACGCGCTCGTCCGAAACCTCTACAAAAAGGACTGCAAAACAAGTTTTAATCAAATATTAGGAGTTCATGTAATTGATTAGGAGCTTTTCAACACAATTATATTGCAAAACCACAATTTCTGTACTTTTTACTCAGTTAAAATTCCAACGGGTCCATTGAAAGGCTCATTTCGACCCGCTCGTCCGAAACCTCTACAAAAAGGACTGCAAAACAAGTTTTAATCAAATTTTAGGAGTTCAAATAATTGATTAGGAGCATTTCAACACAATTATATTGCAAAACCGCAATTTCTGTACTTTTTACTCAGTTAAAATTCCAACGGGTCCATTAAAAGGCCCAATTAGACCTGCTCGTCTGAAACCTCTACAAAAAGGACCGCAAAAATGTTTTATTCAAATATTTGGAGTTCAAATAATTGATTAGGAGCTTTTCAACACAATTATATTACAAAACCTCAATTTCTGTACTTTTTACTCAGTTAAAATTCCAACGGGTCCATTGAAAGGCCCATTTCGACCCGCTCGTCCGAAACCTCTACAAAAAGGACTGTAAAACAAGTTTTAATCAAATATTAGGAGTTCAAATAATTGATTAGGAGCTTTTCAACACAATTATATTGCAAAACCTCAATTTCTGTACTTTTTACTCAATTAAAATTCCAACGGGTCCATTGAAAGGCCCATTTCGACCCGCTCGTCCGAAACCTCTACAAAAAGGACTACAAAACAAGTTTTAATCAAATTTTAGGAGTTCATGTAATTGATTAGGAGCTTTTCAACACAATTATATTGCAAAACCTCAATTTCTGTACTTTTTACTCAGTTAAAATTTCAACGGGTCCATTCAAAGGCCCATTTAGACCTGCTCGTCTGAAACCTCTATAAAAAGGACCGCAAATATGTTTTATTCAAATATTTGGAGTTCAAATAATTGATTAGGAGCTTTTCAACACAATTATATTGCAAAACCTCAATTTATGTACTTTTTACTCAGTTTAAATTCCAACGGGTCCATTGAAAGGCCCATTTCGACCCGCTCGTCCGAAACCTCTACAAAAAGGACTACAAAACAAGTTTTAATCAAATTTTATGAGTTCATGTAATTGATTAGGAGCTTTTCAACACAATTATATTGCAAAACCTCAATTTCTGTACTTTTTACTCAGTTAAAATTCCAACGGGTCCATTGAAAGGCCTATTTAGACCTGCTTGTCCGAAACCTCTACAAAAAGGACCGCAAAAATACTTTATTCAAATATTTGGAGTTCAAATAATTGATTAGGAGCTTTTCAACACAATTATATTGCAAAACCTCAATTTCTGTACTTTTTACTCAGTTAAAATTCCAACGGATCCATTAAAAGGCCCATTTAGACCTGCTTGTCTGAAACCTCTACAAAAAGGACCGTAAAATGTTTTATTCAAATATTAGGAGTTCAAATATTTGATGAGGAGCTTTTCAACACAATTATATTGAAAAACCTCAATTTCTGTACTTTTTACTCAGTTAAAATTCCAACGGGTCCTTTGAAAGGCCCATTTCGACGCGCTCGTCCGAAACCTCTACAAAAAGGACTGCAAAACAAGTTTTAATCATATATTAGGAGTTCATGTAATTGATTAGGAGCTTTTCAACACAATTATATTGCAAAACCACAATTTCTGTACTTTTTACTATGTTAAAATTCAAACGGGTCCATTGAAAGGCTCATTTCGACCCGCTCGTCCGAAACCTCTACAAAAAGGACTGCAAAACAAGTTTTAATCAAATTTTAGGAGTTCAAATAATTGATTAGGAGCATTTCAACACAATTATATTGCAAAACCGCAATTTCTGTACTTTTTACTCAGTTAAAATTCCAACGGGCCCATTGAAAGGCCCAATTAGACCTGCTCGTCTGAAACCTCTACAAAAAGGACCGCAAAAATGTTTTATTCAAATATTAGGATTTCAAATAATTGATTAGGAGCTTTTCAACACAATTATATTGCAAAACCTCAATTTCTGTACTTTTTACTTAGTTAAAATTCCAACGGGTCCATTGAAAGGCCCATTTCGACCCCCTCGTCCGAAACCTCTACAAAAAGGACTGCAAAACAAGTTTTAATCAAATATTAGGAGTTCAAATAATTGATTAGGAGCTTTTCAACACAATTATATTGCAAAACCTCAATTTCTTTACTTTTTACTCAGTTAAAATTCCAACGGGTCCATTGAAAGGCTCATTTAAACCTGCTCGTCTGAAACCTCAACAAAAAGGACCGCAAAAATGTTTTTTTCAAATATTTGGAGTTCAAATAATTGATTAGGAGCTTTTCAACACAATTATATTGCAAAACCTCAATTTCTGTACTTTTTACTCAGTTAAAATTCCAACGGGTCCATTGAAAGGCCCATTTCGACCCGCTCGTCCGAAACCTCTACAAAAAGGACTGCAAAACAGGTTTTAATCAAATTTTAGGAGTTCATGTAATTGATTAGGAGCTTTTCAACACAATTATATTGCAAAAACACAATTTATGTACTTTTTACTCAGTTAAAATTCCAACGGGTCCATTAAAAGGCCCAATTAGACCTGCTCGTCTGAAACCTCTACAAAAAGGACCGCAAAAATGTTTTATTCAAATATTTGGAGTTCAAATAATTGATTAGGAGCTTTTCAACACAATTATATTGCAAAACCTCAATTTCTGTACTTTTTACTCAGTTAAAATTCCAACGGGTCCATTGAAAGGCCCATTTCGACCCGCTCGTCCGAAACCTCAACAAAAAGGACTGTAAAATAAGTTTTAATCAAATATTAGGAGTTCAAATAATTGATTAGGAGCTTTTCAACACAATTATATTGCAAAACCACAATTTCTGTACTTTTTACTCAGTTAATATTCCAACGGGTCCATTGAAAGGCTCATTTCGACCCGCTCGTCCGAAACCTCTACAAAAAGGACTGCAAAACAAGTTTTAATCAAATTTTAGGAGTTCAAATAATTGATTAGGAGCATTTCAACACAATTATATTGCAAAACCGCAATTTCTGTACTTTTTACTCAGTTAAAATTCCAACGGGTCCATTAAAAGGCCCAATTAGACCTGCTCGTCTGAAACCTCTACAAAAAGGACCGCAAAAATGTTTTATTCAAATATTTGGAGTTCAAATAATTGATTAGGAGCTTTTCAACACAATTATATTACAAAACCTCAATTTCTGTACTTTTTACTCAGTTAAAATTCCAACGGGTCCATTGAAAGGCCCATTTCGACCCGCTCGTCCGAAACTTCTACAAAAAGGACTGTAAAACAAGTTTTAATCAAATATTAGGAGTTCAAATAATTGATTAGGAGCTTTTCAACACAATTATATTGCAAAACCTCAATTTCTGTACTTTTTACTCAATTAAAATTCCAACGGGTCCATTGAAAGGCCCATTTCGACCCGCTCGTCCGAAACCTCTACAAAAAGGACTACAAAACAAGTTTTAATCAAATTTTAGGAGTTCATGTAATTGATTAGGAGCTTTTCAACACAATTATATTGCAAAACCTCAATTTCTGTACTTTTTACTCAGTTAAAATTCCAACGGGTCCATTGAAAGGCCCATTTAGACCCGCTCGTCCGAAACCTCTACAAAAAGGACTGTAAAACAAGTTTTAATCAAATTTTAGAAGTTCATGTAATTAATTAGGAGCTTTTCAACACAATAATTTTGAAAAATCTCAATTTCTGTACTTTTTACTCAGTTAAAATTCTAACGGGTCCATTGAAAGGCCAATTTAGACCTGCTAGTCTGAAACCTCTACAAAAAGCACCGCAAAAATGATTTATTCAAATATTAGGAGTTCAAATAATTGATTAGGAGCTTTTCAACACAATTATATTGCAAAACCTCAATTTCTGTTCATTTTACTTAGTTAAAATTCCAACGGGTCCATTGAAAGGCCCATTTAGACCTGCTCGTCCAAAACCTCTACAAAAAGGAACGCAAAAATGTTTTATTCAAATATTAGGCGTTCATGTAATTGATTTGGAGCTTTTCAACACAATTATATTGCAAAACCTCAATTTCTGTACTTTTTACTCAGTTAAAATTCCAACGGGTCCATTGAAAGGCCCATTTAGACCTGCTCGTCCGAAACCTCTACAAAAAGAACCGCAAAAATGTTTTATTCAAATATTTGGAGTTCAAATAATTGATTAGGAGCTTTTCAACACAATTATATTGCAAAACCGCAATTTCTGTACACTTTACTCAGTTAAAATTCCAACAGGTCCTTTCAAAGGCCCATTTCGACGCGCTCGTCCGAAACCTCTACAAAAAGGACTGCAAAACAAGTTTTAATCAAATTTTAGGAGTTCATGTAATTGATTAGGAGCTTTTCAACACAATTATATTGCAAAACCTCAATTTCTGTACTTTTACTCAGTTAAAATTCCAACGGGTCCATTGAAAGGCCCATTTAGACCTGCTCGTCCGAAACCTCTACAAAAGGACCGCCAAAATGTTTTATTCAAATATTAGGAGTTCAAATAATTAATTAGGAGCTTTTCAACACAATTATATTGCAAAACCTCAATTTATGTACTTTTTACTCAGTTAAAATTCCATCGGGTCCATTTAAAGGCCCATTTAGACCTGCTCGTCCGAAACCTCTACAAAAAGGATCGCAAAACAAGTTTTAAAGAAATATTAGTAGTTCAAATAATTGATTAGGAGCTTTTCAACACAATTATATTGCAAAACCGAAATTTCTGTACTTTTTACTCAGTTAAAATTCCAACGGGTCTATTGAAAGGCCCATTTCGACCCGCTCGTCCGAAACCTCTACAAAAAGGACTGCAAAACAAGTTTTAATCAAATTTTAGGAGTTCATGTAAATTATTAGGAGCTTTTTGATACAATTATATGGCAAAACCTCAATTTCTGTACTTTTTACTCAGTTAAAATTCCAACGGGTCCATTGAAAGGCCCATTTAGACCTGCTCGTCCGAAATTTCTACAAAAAGGACCGCAAAAATGTTTTATTCAAATATTAGGAGTTCAAATAATTTATTAGGAACTTTTGAACACAATTATATTGCAAAACCTCAATTTCTGTACTTTTTACCCAGTTAAAATTCCAACAGGTCCATTTCGACCCGCTCGTCCGAAACCTCAACAAAAAGGACTGCAAAACAAGTTTTAATCAAATATTAGGAGTTCAAATAATTGATTAGGAGCTTTTCAACACAATTATATTGCAAAACCTCAATTTTTGTACTTTTTACTCAGTTAAAATTCCAACGGGTCCATTGAAAGGCCCATTTCGACCCGCTCGTCCGAAACCTCTACAAAAAGGACTACAAAACAAGTTTTAATCAAATTTTAGGAATTCATGTAATTGATTAGGAGCTTTTCAACACAATTATTTTGCAAAGCCTCAATTTATGTACATTTTACTCAGTTAAAATTCCAACGGGTCCATTGAAAGGCCCATTTAGACCTGCTCGTCCGAAATCTCTACAAAAAGGAACGCAAAAATGTTTTATTCAAATATTAGGAGTTCATGTAATTGATTAGGAGCTTTTCAACACAATTATATTGCAAAACCTCAATTTCTCTACTTTTTACTCATTTAAAATTCCAACGGGTCCATTGAAAGGCCCATTTAGACCTGTTCGTCCAAAACCTCTACAAAAAGGAACGCAAAAATGTTTTATTCAAATATTAGGAGTTCATGTAATTGATTAGGAGCTTTTCAACACAATTATATTGCAAAACCTCAATTTCTGTACTTTTTACTCAGTTAAAATTCCAACGGGTCCATTAAAAGGCCCATTTAGACCTGCTCGTCCGAAACCTCTACAAAAAGGACCGCAAAAATGTTTTATTCAAATATTAGGAGTTCAAATAATTTATTAGGAGCTTTTTGAACACAATTATATTGCAAAACCTCAATTTCTGTACTTTTTACTTAGTTAAAATTCCAACAGGACCATTGAAAGGCCCATTTAGACCTGCTCGTCTGAAACCTCTACAAAAAGGACCACAAAAATGTTTTAGTCAGATATTAGGATTTCAAATAATTGATTAGGAGCTTTTCAACACAATTATATTGCAAAACCTCAATTTCTCTACTTTTTACTTAGTTAAAATTCCAACGGGTCCATTGAAAGGCCCATTTAGACCTGCTCGTCCAAAACCTCTACAAAAAGGAACGCAAAAATGTTTTATTCAAATATTAGGAGTTCATGTAATTGATTAGGAGCTTTTCAACACAATTATATTGCAAAACCTCAATTTCTGTACTTTTTACTCAGTTAAAATTCCAACGGGTCCATTAAAAGGCCCATTTAGAACTGCTCGTCCGAAACCTCTACAAAAAGGACCGCAAAAATGTTTTATTCAAATATTAGGAGTTCAAATAATTGATTAGGAGCTTTTCAAAACAATTATGTTGCAAAACCTCAATTTCTGTATTTTTTACTCAGTTAAAATTCCAATGGGTCCATTGAAAACCCATTTCGACCCGCTCGTTCGAAACCTCTACAAAAAGGAACGCAAAAATGTTTTATTCAAATATTAGGATTTCAAATAATTGATTAGGAGCTTTTCAACACAATTACATTGGAAAACCTCAATTTTTGTACTTTTTACTTAGTTAAAATTCCAACGGGTCCATTGAAAGGCTCATTTAGACCTGCTCGTCCGAAACCTCTACAAAAAGGAACGCAAAAATGTTTTATTCAAATATTAGGTGTTCAAATAATTTATTAGGAGCTTTTGAACACAATTATATTGCAAAACCTCAAATTATGTATTTTTTACTCAGTTAAAATTCCAACGGGTCCATTGAAAGGCTCATTTCGACCCGCTCGTCCGAAACCTCTACAAAAAGGACTGCAAAACAAGTTTTAATCAAATATTAGGAGTTCATGTAATTTATTAGGAGCTTTTCAACACAATTATAATGCAAAACCTCAATTTCTGTACTCTTTACTCAGTTAAAATTCCAACGGGTCCATTAAAAGGCCCATTTAGACCTGCTCGTCCGAAACCTCTACAAAAAGGACCCCAAAAATGTTTTATTCAAATATTAGGAGTTCAAATAATTGATTAGGAGCTTTTCAAAACAATTATGGTTCAAAACCTCAATTTCTGTATTTTTTATTCAGTTAAAATTCCAACGGGTCCATTGAAAACCCATTTCGACCCGCTCGTTCGAAACCTCTACAAAAAGGAACACAAAAATGTTTTATTCAAATATTAGGATTTCAAATAATTGATTAGGAGCTTTTCAACACAATTATATTGCAAAACCTCAATTTTTGTACTTTTTACTCAGTTAAAATTCCAACGGGTCCATTGAATGGCCCATTTAGACCTGCTCGTCCGAAACCTCTACAAAAAGGAACGCAAAAATGTTTTATTCAAATATTAGGAGTTCAAATAATTTATTAGGAGCTTTTTGAACACAATTATATTGCAAAACCTCAATTTCTGTACTTTTTACTTAGTTAAAATTCCAACAGGACCATTGAAAGGCCCATTTAGACCTGCTCGTCTGAAACCTCTACAAAAAGGACCACAAAAAAGTTTTAATCAAATTTTAGGAGTTCATGTAATTGATTAGAAGCTTTTCAACACAATTATATTGCAAAACCTCAATTTCTGTACTTTTTACTCAGTTAAAATTCCAACGGGTCCATTCAAAGGCCCATTTAGACCTGCTCATCCGAAACCTCTACAAAAAGGACCGCCAAAATGTTTTATTCAAATATTAGGAGTTCATATAATTAATTAGGAGCTATTTAACACAATTATATTGCAAAACCTCAATTTATGTACTTTTTACTCAGTTAAAATTCCATCGGGTCCATTTAAAGGCCCATTTAGACCTGCTCGTCTGAAACCTCTACAAAAAGGACTGCAAAACAAGTTTTAATCAAATATTAGGAGTTCATGTAATTGATTAGGAGCTTTTCAACACAATTATATTGCAAAACCACAATTTATGTACTTTTTACTCAGTTAAAATTCCAACGGGTCCTTTGAAAGGCCCTTTTCGACCTGCTCGTCCGAAACCTCTACAAAAAGGATCGCAAAACAAGTTTTAAACAAATATTAGGAGTTCAAATAATTTATTAGGAACTTTTCAACACAATTATATTGCAAAACCGAAATTTCTGTACTTTTTACTCAGTTAAAATTCCAACGGGTCCATTGAAAGGCCCATTTCGACCCGCTCGTCCGAAACCTCTACAAAAAGGACTGCAAAACAAGTTTTAATCAAATTTTAGGAGTTCATGTAAATTATTAGGAGCTTTTTGATACAATTATATGGCAAAACCTCAATTTCTGTACTTTTTACTCAGTTAAAATTCCAACGGGTCCATTGAAAGGCCCATTTAGACCTGCTCGTCCGAAATCTCTACAAAAAGGACCGCAAAAATGTTTTATTCAAATATTAGGAGTTCAAATAATTTATTAGGAACTTTTGAAAACAATTATATTGCAAAACCTCAATTTCTGTACTTTTTACCCAGTTAAAATTCCAACAGGTCCATTGAAAGGCCTATTTCGACACGCTCGTCCGAAACCTCAACAAAAAGGACTGCAAAACAAGTTTTAATCAAATATTAGGAGTTCAAATAATTGATTAGGAGCTTTTCAACACAATTATATTGCAAAACCTCAATTTCTGTACTTTTTACTCAGTTAAAATTCCAACGGGTCCATTGAAAGGCCCATTTCGACCCGCTCATCCGAAACCTCTACAAAAAGGACTGCAAAACAAGTTTTAATCAAATTTTAGGAGTTCATGTAATTGATTGGGAGCTTTTCAACAAAATTATTTTGCAAAACCTCAATTTCTGTACTTTTTACTCAGTTAAAATTCCAACGGGTCCATTGAAAGGCCCATTTAGACTTGCTCGTCTGAAACCTCTACAAAAAGGACCGCAAATATGTTTTATTCAAATATTTGGAGTTCAAATAATTGATTAGGAGCTTTTCAACACAATTATATTGCAAAACCTCAATTTCTGTACTTTTTACTCAGTTAAAATTCCAACGGGTCCATTGAAAGGCCCATTTCGACCCGCTCGTCCGAAACCTCTACAAAAAGGACTGCAAAACAAGTTTTAATCAAATTTTAGGAGTTCATGTAATTGATTAGGAGCTTTTCAACACAATTATATTGCAAAACCTCAATTTCTGTACTTTTTACTCAGTTAAAATTCCAACGGGTCCATTGAAAGGTCCATTTCGACCCGCTCGTCCGAAACCTCTACAAAAAGGACTGCAAAACAAGTTTTAATCAAATTTTAGGAGTTCATGTAATTGATTAGGAGCTTTTCGACACAATTATTTTGCAAAACCTCAATTTCTGTACATTTTACTCAGTTAAAATTCCAACGGGTCCATTGAAAGGCCCATTTAGACCTGCTCGTCCGAAATCTCTACAAAAAGGAACGCAAAAATGTTTTATTTAACTATTAGGAGTTCATGTAATTAATTAGGAGCTTTTCAACACAATTATATTGCAAAACCACAATTTCTCTACTTTTTACTCAGTTAAAATTCCAACGGGTCCATTGAAAGGCCCATTTAGACCTGCTCGTCTGAAACCTTAACAAAAAGGACCGCAAATATGTTTTATTCAAATATTTGGAGTTCAAATAATTGATTAGGAGCTTTTCAACACAATTATATTGCAAAACCTCAATTTCTGTACTTTTTACTCAGTTTAAATTCCAACGGGTCCATTGAAAGGCCCATTTCGACCCGCTCGTCCGAAACCTCTACAAAAAGGACTGCAAAACAAGTTTTAATCAAATTTTAGGAGTTCATGTAATTGATTAGGAGCTTTTCAACACAATTATATTCCAAAACCTCAACTTCTGTACTTTTACTCAGTTAAAATTCCAACGGGTCCATTGAAAGGCCCATTTAGACCTGCTCGTCCGAAACCTCTACAAAAGGACCGCCAAAATGTTTTATTCAAATATTAGGAGTTCATATAATTAATTAGGAGCTTTTTAACACAATTATATTGCAAAACCTCAATTTATGTACTTTTTACTCAGTTAAAATTCCATCGGGTCCATTTAAAGGCCCATTTAGACCTGCTCGTCTGAAACCTCTACAAAAAGGACTGCAAAACAAGTTTAAATCAAATATTAGGAGTTCATGTAATTGATTAGGAGCTTTTCAACACAATTATATTGCAAAACCACAATTTATGTACTTTTTACTCAGTTAAAATTCCAACGGGTCCTTTGAAAGGCCCTTTTCGACCTGCTCGTCCGAAACCTCTACAAAAAGGATCGCAAAACAAGTTTTAAACAAATATTAGGAGTTCAAATAATTGATTAGGAACTTTTCAACACAATTATATTGCAAAACCGAAATTTCTGTACTTTTTACTCAGTTAAAATTCCAACGGGTCATTGAAAGGCCCATTTCGACCCGCTCGTCCGAAACCTCTACAAAAAGGACTGCAAAACAAGTTTTAATCAAATTTTAGGAGTTCATGTAAATTATTAGGAGCTTTTTGATACAATTATATGGCAAAACCTCAATTTCTGTACTTTTTACTCAGTTAAAATTCCAACGGGTCCATTGAAAGGCCCATTTAGACCTGCTCGTCCGAAATCTCTACAAAAAGGACCGCAAAAATATTTTATTCAAATATTAGGAGTTCAAATAATTTATTAGGAACTTTTGAACACAATTATATTGCAAAACCTCAATTTCTGTACTTTTTACCCAGTTAAAATTCCAACAGGTCCATTGAAAGGCCCATTTCGACCCGCTCGTCCGAAACCTCAACAAAAAGGACTGCAAAACAAGTTTTAATCAAATATTAGGAGTACAAATAATTGATTAGGAGATTTTCAACACAATTATATTGCAAAACCTCAATTTCTGTACTTTTTACTCAGTTAAAATTCCAACGGGTCCATTGAAAGGCCCATTTCGACCCGCTCGTCCGAAACCTCTACAAAAAGGACTGCAAAACAAGTTTTAATCAAATTTTAGGAGTTCATGTAATTGATTAGGAGCTTTTCAACACAATTATTTTGCAAAACCTCAATTTCTGTACATTTTACTCAGTTAAAATTCCAACGGGTCCATTGAAAGGCCCATTTAGACCTGCTCGTCCGAAATCTCTACAAAAAGGAACGCAAAAATGTTTTATTCAAATATTAGGAGTTCATGTAATTGATTAGGAGCTTTTCAACACAATTATATTGCAAAACCTCAATTTCTCTACTTTTTACTCAGTTAAAATTCCAACGGGTCCATTGAAAGGCCCATTTAGACCTGCTCGTCCAAAACCTCTACAAAAAGGAACGCAAAAATGTTTTACTCAAATATTAGGAGTTCATGTAATTGATTAGGAGCTTTTCAACACAATTATATTGCAAAACATCAATTTCTGTACTTTTTACTCAGTTAAAATTCCAACGGGTCCATTAAAAGGCCCATTTAGACCTGCTCGTCCGAAACCTCTACAAAAAGGACCGCAAAAATGTTTTATTCAATTATTAGGAGTTCAAATAATTGATTAGGAGCTTTTCAAAACAATTATGTTGCAAAACCTCAATTTCTGTATTTTTTACTCAGTTAAAATTCCAACGGGTCCATTGAAAACCCATTTCGACCCACTCGTTCGAAACCTCTACAAAAAGGAACGCAAAAATGTTTTATTCAAATATTAGGATTTCAAATAATTGATTAGGAGCTTTTCAACACAATTATATTGGAAAACCTCAATTTTTGTACTTTTTACTCAGTTAAAATTCCAACGGGTCCATTGAAAGGCTCATTTAGACCTGCTCGTCCGAAACCTCTACAAAAAGGAACGCAAAAATGTTTTATTCAAATATTAGGAGTTCAAATAATTTATTAGGAGCTTTTGAACACAATTATATTGCAAAACCTCAATTTCTGTATTTTTTACTCAGTTAAAATTCCAACGGGTCCATTGAAAGGCTCATTTCGACCCGCTCGTCCGAAACCTCTAAAAAAGGACTGCAAAACAAGTTTTAATCAAATATTAGGAGTTCATGTAATTTATTAGGAGCTTTTCAACACAATTATAATGCAAAACCTCAATTTCTGTACTCTTTACTCAGTTAAAATTCCAACGGGTCCATTAAAAGGCCCATCTAGACCTGCTCGTCCGAAACCTCTACAAAAAGGACCGCAAAACAAGTTTTAGTCAAATATTAGGAGTTCAAATAATTGATTAGGAGCTTTTCAACACAACTATATTGCAAAACCACAATTTCTGTACTTTTTACTCAGTTAAAATTCCAATGGGTCCATTGAAAGGCCCATTTCGACCCGCTCGTCCGAAACCTCAACAAAAGGACTGCAAAACAAGTTTTAATCAAATATTAGGAGTTCAAATAATCGATTAGGAGCTTTTCAACACAATTATATTGCAAAACCTCAAATTCTGTACTTTTTACTCAGTTAAAATTCCAACGGGTCCATTGAAAGGCCCATTTCGACCCGCTCGTCCGAAACCTCTACAAAAAGGACTGCAAAACAAGTTTTAATCAAATTTTAGGAGTTCATGTAATTGATTAGGAACTTTTCAACACAATTATTTTGCAAAACCTCAATTTCTGTACATTTTACTCAGTTAAAATTCCAACGGGTCCATTGAAAGGCCCATTTAGACCTGCTCGTCCGAAATCTCTACAAAAAGGAACGCAAAAATGTTTTATTCAAATATTAGGTGTTCATGTAATTGATTAGGAGCTTTTCAACACAATTATATTGCAAAACCTCAATTTCTCTACTTTTTACTCAGTTAAAATTCCAACGGGTCCATTGAAAGGCCCATTTAGACCTGCTCGTCCAAAACCTCTACAAAAAGGAACGCAAAAATGTTTTATTCAAATATTAGGAGTTCATGTAATTGATTAGGAGCTTTTCAACACAATTATATTGCAAAACCTCAATTTCTGTACTTTTTACTCAGTTAAAATTCCAACGGGTCCATTAAAAGGCCCATTTAGACCTGCTCGTCCGAAACCTCTACAAAAAGGACCGCAAAAATGTTTTATTCAATTATTAGGAGTTCAAATAATTGATTAGGAGCTTTTCAAAACAATTATGTTGCAAAACCTCAATTTCTGTATTTTTTACTCAGTTAAAATTCCAACGGGTCCATTGAAAACCCATTTCGACCCATTCGTTCGAAACCTCTACAAAAAGGAACGCAAAAATGTTTTATTCAAATATTAGGATTTCAAATAATTGATTAGGAGCTTTTCAACACAATTATATTGGAAAACCTCAATTTTTGTACTTTTTACTCAGTTAAAATTCCAACGGGTCCATTGAAAGGCTCATTTAGACCTGCTCGTCCAAAACCTCTACAAAAAGGAACGCAAAAATGTTTTATTCAAATATTAGGAGTTCATGTAATTGATTAGGAGCTTTTCAACACAATTATATTGCAAAACCTCAATTTCTGTACTTTTTACTCAGTTAAAATTCCAACGGGTCCATTAAAAGGCCCATTTAGACCTGCTCGTCCGAAACCTCTACAAAAAGGACCGCAAAAATGTTTTATTCAAATATTAGGAGTTCAAATAATTGATTAGGAGCTTTTCAAAACAATTATGTTGCAAAACCTCAATTTCTGTATTTTTTACTCAGTTAAAATTCCAACGGGTCCATTGAAAACCCATTTCGACCCATTCGTTCGAAACCTCTACAAAAAGGAACACAAAAATGTTTTATTCAAATATTAGGATTTCAAATAATTGATTAGGAGCTTTTCAACACAATTATATTGGAAAACCTCAATTTTTGTACTTTTTACTCAGTTAAAATTCCAACGGGTCCATTGAAAGGCTCATTTAGACCTGCTCGTCCGAAACCTCTACAAAAAGGAACGCAAAAATGTTTTATTCAAATATTAGGTGTTCAAATAATTTATTAGGAGCTTTTGAACACAATTATATTGCAAAACTTCAATTTTCTGTATTTTTTACTCAGTTAAAATTCCAACGGGTCCATTGAAAGGCTCATTTCGACCCGCTCGTCCGAAACCTCTACAAAAAGGACTGCAAAACAAGTTTTAATCAAATACTAGGAGTTCATGTAATTTATTAGGAGCTTTTCAACACAATTATAATGCAAAACCTCAATTTCTGTACTCTTTACTCAGTTAAAATTCCAACGGGTCCATTAAAAGGCCCATTTAGACCTGCTCGTCCGAAACCTCTACAAAATGGACCACAAAACAAGTTTTAGTCAAATATTAGGAGTTCAAATAATTGATTAGGAGCTTTTCAACACAATTATATTGCAAAACTGCAATTTCTGTACTTTTTACTTAGTTAAAATTCCAACGGGTCCATTGAAAGGCCCATTTAGACCTGCTCGTCCGAAACCTCTACAAAATGGACCGCAAAACAAGTTTTAGTCAAATATTAGGAGTTCAAATAATTGATTAGGAGCTTTTCAACACAATTATATTGCAAAACCTCAATTTCTGTACTTTTTACTCAGTTAAAATTCCAACGGGTCCATTGAAAGGCCCATTTAGACGTGCTCGTCCGAAACCTATACAAAAAGGACCGCAAAAATGTTTTATTCAAATATTAGGAGTTCAAATAATTGATTATGAGCTTTTCAACACAATTATATTGCAAAACCTAAATTTCTGTACTTTTTACTCAGTTAAAAATTCAACGGGTCCATTGAAAGGCCCATTTAGACCTGCTCGTCCGAAACCTCTACAAAAAGAACCGCAAAACAAGTTTTAGTCAAATATTAGGAGTTCAAATAATTGATGAGGAGCTTTTCAACACAATTATATTGCAAAACCGCAATTTCTGTACTTTTTACTCAGTTAAAATTCCAACGGGTCCATTGAAAGGCCCATTTAGATCTGCTCGTCCGAAACCTCAAAAAAAGGACCGCAAAAATGTTTTATTCAAATATTACGAGTTTTAATAATTGATTAGGAGCTTTTCAAAACAATTATATTGCAAAACATCAATTTCTGTATTTTTTACTCAGTTAAAATTCCAACGGGTCCATTGAAAGGCCCATTTCGATCCGCTCGTCCGAAACCTCTACAAAAAGGAACGCAAAAATGTTTTATTCAAATATTAGGAGTTCATATAATTGATTAGGAGCTTTTCAACACAATTATATTGCAAAACCTCAATTTATGTACTTTTTACTCAGTTAAAATTCCAACGGGTCCATTGAAAGGCCCATTTAGACCTGCTCGTCCAAAACCTCTACAAAAAGGACTGCAAAACAAGTTTTAATCAAATATTAGGAGTTCAAATAATTGATTAGGAGCTTTTCAACACAATTATATTGCAAAACCTCAATTTCTGTACTTTTTACTCAGTTAAAATTCCAACGGGTCCATTGAAAGGCCCATTTAGACCTGCTTGTCCGAAACCTCTACCAAAAGGACCGCAAAAATGTTTTATTCAAATATTAGGAGTTCAAATAATTTATTAGGAGCTTTTCAACACAATTATATTGCAAAACCTCAATTTCTGTACTTTTTACTCAGTTAAAATTCCAACGGGTCCACTGAATAGCCAATTTCGACCCGCTCGTCCGAAACCTCTACAAAAAGGACTGCAAAACAAGTTTTAATCAAATATTAGGAGTTCATGTAATTTATTAGGAGCTTCTCAACACAATTATATTGCAAAACCTCAATTTCTGTACTCTTTACTCAGTTAAAATTCCAACGGGTCCATTGAAAGGACCATTTAGACCTGCTCGTCCGAAACCTCTACAAAAAGGCCCGCAAAAATGTTTTATTCAAATATTAGGAGTTCAAATAATTTATTAGGAGCTTTTGAACACAATTATATTGCAAAACCTCAATTTCTGTATTTTTTACTCAGTTAAAATTCCAATGGGTCCTTTGAAAGGCCCATTTCGACCCGCTCGTCCGAAACCTCTACAAAAAGGACTGCAAAACAAGTTTTAATCAAATATTAGGAGTTCAAATAATTGTTTAGGAGCATTTCAACATAATTATATTGCAAAACCTCAATTTCTGTACTTTTTACATAGTTAAAATTCCAACAGGTCCATTGAAAGGCCCATTTAGACCTGCTCGTCCGAAACCTCTACAAAAAGGACCGCAAAAATGTTTTATTCAAATATTAGGAGTTCAAATAATAGATTAAGAGCTTTTCAACACAATTATATTTCAAAACCTCAATTTCTGTACTTTTTACTCAGTTAAAATTCAAACGGGTCCATTGAAAGGCCCATTTCGACTCGCTCGTCCGAAACCTCTACAAAAAGGACTGCAAAACAAGTTTTAATCAAATATTAGGAGTTCATGTAATTGATTAGGAGCTTTTCAACACAATTATATTGCAAAACCTCAATTTCTGTACTCTTTACTGAGTTAAAATTCCAACGGTCCATTGAAAGGCCCATTTAGACCTGCTCGTCCGAAAACTCTACAAAAAGGACCGCAAAACAAGTTTTAGTCAAAAATTAGGAGTTCAAATAATTGATTAGGAGCTTTTCAACACAATTATATTGCAAAACCGCAATTCTATACTTTTTACTCGGTTAAAATTCCAACGGGTCCATTGAAAGGCCCATTTCGACCCGCTCGTCCGAAACCTCTACAAAAAGGAATGCAAAACAAGTTTTAATCAAATTTTAGGAGTTCATGAAATTGATTAGGAGCATTTCAACACAATTATATTGCATAACCTCAATTTCTGTACTTTTTACTCAGTTAAAAATCCAACGGGTCCATTGAAAGGCCTATTTAGACCAGGTTGTCTGAAACCTCTACAAAAAGGACAACAAAAATGTTTTATTCAAATATTAGGAGTTCAAATAATTGATTAGGAGCTATTCAACACAATTTTATTGCAAAACTGCAATTTCTGTACTTTTTACTCAGTTAAAATTCCAACGGGTCCATTGAAAGGCCCATTTCAACCCGCTCGTCCGAAACTTCTACAAAAAGGACTGCAAAACAAGTTTTATTCAAAAATTAGGAGTTCAAATAATTGATTAGGAGCTTTTCAAATCAAATATATTGTAAAACCTCAATTTCTTTACTTTTTACTCAGTTAAAATTCCAGCAGGTCCATTGAAAGGCCCATTTAGACCTGCTCGTCCGAAACCTCTACAAAAAGGACCGCAAAAAGGTTTTATTCAAATATTAGGAGTTCAAATAATTGATTATGAGCTTTTCAACACAATTATATTGCAAAACCTCTATTTCTGTACTTTTTACACAGTTAAAAATCCAACAGGTCCATTGAAAGGCCCATTTAGACCTGCTCGTCCGAAACCTCTACAAAAAGGACCGCAAAAATGTTTTATTCAAATATTAGGAGTTCAAATGATTGATTATGAGCTTTTCAACACAATTATATTGCAAAACCTCAATTTTTGTATTTTTACTCAGTTAAAATTCCAACGGGTCTATTGAAAGGCCAATTTAGACCTGCTCGTCCCAAACCTCTACAAAAAGGACCGCAAAAATGTTTTATTCAAATATTAGGAGTTCAAATAATTGATTAGGAGCTTTTCAACACAATTATATTGCAAAACCTTAATTTTTGTACTTTTTACTCAGTTAAAAATCCAACGGGTCCATGGCCCATTTAGACCTGCTCCTCCGAAACCTCTACCAAAATGACCGCAAAACAAGTTTTAATCAAATATTAGGAGTTCAAATAATTGATTAAGAGCTTTTCAAATCAATTATATTGCAAAACTGCAATTTCTGTACTTTTTACTCAGTTAAAATTCCAACGGGTCCATTGAAAGGCCCATTTCGACCCGCTCGTCCGAAACCTTTGCAAAAAGGACTGCAAAACAACTTTTAATAAAATTTTAGGAGTTCATGTAATTATTTGGGAGCTTTTCAACTCAATTATATTGCAAAACCTCAATTTTTGTTCTTTTTACTCAGTTAAAATTCCAACGGGTCCATTGAAAGGCCCATTTAGACATGCTCGTCCGAAACCTCTACAAAAAGGACCGCAAAACAAGTTGTAATTAAATTTTAGGAATTCATGTAATTGATTAGAAGCTTTTCAACACAATTATATTGCAAAACCTCAATTTCTGTACTTTTTACTCAGTTAAAATTCCAACGGGTCCATTGAAAGGCCCATTTCGACCCGCTCGTCCGAAACCCCTACAAAAAGGACTGCAAAACAACTTTTAATAAAATTTTAGGAGTTCATGTAATTATTTAGGAGCTTTTCAACACAATTATATTGCAAAACCTCAATTTCTGTACTTTTTACTCAGTTAAAATTCCAACGGGTCCATTGAAAGGCCCATTTAGACATGCTCGTCCGAAACCTCTACAAAAAGGACCGCAAAACAAGTTGTAATCAAATTTTAGGAATTCATGTAATTGATTAGGAGCTTTTCAACACAATTATATTGAAAAACCTCAATTTCTGTACTTTTTACTAAGTTAAAATTCCAACGGGTCCATTGAAAGGCCCATTTAGACCTGCTCGTCCGAAACCTCTACAAAAAGGACCGCAAAAATGTTTTTTTCAAATATTAGGAGTTCAAATAATTGATTAGGATCTTTTCAACACAATTATATTGCAAAACCTCAATTTTTGTACTTTTTACAGAGTTAAAATTCCAATGGGTCCATTGAGAGGACCATTTAGACATGCTCGTCCGAAACCTATACAAAAAGGACCGCAAAAATGTTTTATTCAAATATTAGGAGTTCAAATAATTGATTAGGAGCTTTTCAACACAATTATATTGCAAAACCTCAATTTCTGTACTTTTTACTCAGTTAAAATTCCAACGGGTCCATTGAAAGGCCTATATCGACCCGCTCGTCCGAAACCTCTACAAAAAGGACTGCAAAACAACTTTTAATCAAATTTTAGGAGTTCATGTAATTATTTAGGAGCTTTTCAACACAATTATATTGCAAAACCTCAATTTCTGTACCTTTTACTTAGTTAAAATTCCAACGGGTCCATTGAAAGGCCCATTTAGACCTGCTAGTCCGAAACCTCTACAAAAAAGACCGCAAAAATGTTTTATTCAAATATTAGGAGTTCAAATAATTTATTAGGAGCTTTTGAACACAAATATATTGCAAAACCTCAATTTATGTACTTTTTACTCAGTTAAAATTCAAACGGGTCCATTGAAAGGCCCATTTCGACCCGCTCGTCCGAAACCTCTAAAAAGGACCGCAAAAATGTTTTATTCAAATATTAGGAATTCAAATAATTTATTAGGAGCTTTTGAACACAAATATATTGCAAAACCTCAATTTCTGTACTTTTTACTCAGTTAAAATTCAAACGGGTCCATTGAAAGGCCCATTTCAACCCGCTCGTCCGAAACTTCTACAAAAAAGATTGCAAAACAAGTTTTATTCAAAAATTAGGAGTTCAAATAATTGATTAGGAGCTTTTCAAATCAATTATATTGCAAAACCTCAATTTCTTTACTTTTTACTCAGTTAAAATTCCAGCAGGTCCATTGAAAGGCCCATTTAGACCTGCTCGTCTGAAACCTCTACAAAAAGGACCGCAAAAAGGTTTTATTCAAATATTAGGAGTTCAAATAATTGATTATGAGCTTTTCAACACAATTATATTGCAAAACCTCTATTTCTGTACTTTTTACACAGTTAAAAATCCAACAGGTCCATTGAAAGGCCCATTTAGACCTGCTCGTCCGAAACCTCTACAAAAAGGACCGCAAAAATGTTTTATTCAAATATTAGGAGTTCAAATGATTGATTATGAGCTTTTCAACACAATTATATTGCAAAACCTCAATTTCTGTATTTTTACTCAGTTAAAATTCCAACGGGTCTATTGAAAGGCCCATTTAGACCTGCTCTTCCCAAACCTCTACAAAAAGGAACGCAAAAATGTTTTATTCAAATATTAGGAGTTCAAATAATTGATTAGGAGCTTTTCAACACAATTATATTGCAAAACCTCAATTTCTGTACTTTTTACTCAGTTAAAAATCCAACGGGTCCATGGCCCATTTAGACCTGCTCCTCCGAAACCTCTACCAAAATGACCGCAAAACAAGTTTTAATCAAATATTAGGAGTTCAAATAATTGATTAGGAGCTTTTCAAATCAATTATATTGCAAAACCGCAATTTCTGTACTTTTTACTCAGTTAAAATTCCAACGGGTCCATTGAAAGGCCCATTTCGACCCGCTCGTCCGAAACCTTTGCAAAAAGAACTGCAAAACAACTTTTAATAAAATTTTAGGAGTTCATGTAATTATTTGGGAGCTTTTCAACACAATTATACTGCAAAACCTCAATTTTTGTTCTTTTTACTCAGTTAAAATTCCAACGGGTCCATTGAAAGGCCCATTTAGACATGCTCGTCCGAAACCTCTACAAAAAGGACCGCAAAACAAGTTGTAATTAAATTTTAGGAATTCATGTAATTGATTAGAAGCTTTTCAACACAATTATATTGCAAAACCTCAATTTCTGTACTTTTTACCCAGTTAAAATTCCAACGGGTCCATTGAAAGGCCCATTTCGTCCCGCTCGTCCGAAACCCCTACAAAAAGGACTGCAAAACAACTTTTAATAAAATTTTAGGAGTTCATGTAATTATTTAGGAGCTTTTCAACACAATTATATTGCAAAACCTCAATTTCTGTACTTTTTACTCAGTTAAAATTCCAACGGGTCCATTGAAAGGCCCATTTAGACATGCTCGTCCGAAACCAATACAAAAAGGACCGCAAAACAAGTTGTAATCAAATTTTAGGAATTCATGTAATTGATTAGGAGCTTTTCAACACAATTATATTGCAAAACCTCAATTTCTGTACTTTTTACTCAGTTAAAATTCCAACGGGTCCATTGAAAGGCCCATTTAGACTTGCTCGTCCGAAACCTCTACAAAAAGGACCGCAAAAATGTTTTATTCAAATATTAGGAGTTCAAATAATTGATTAGGATCTTTTCAACACAATTATATTGCAAAACCTCAATTTCTGTACTTTTTACAGAGTTAAAATTCCAACGGGTCCATTGAGAGGCCCATTTAGACATGCTCGTCCGAAACCTATACAAAAAGGACCGCAAAAATGTTTTATTCAAATATTAGGAGTTCAAATAATTGATTAGGAGCTTTTCAACACAATTATATTGCAATACCTCAATTTTTGTACTTTTTACTCAGTTAAAATTCCAACGGGTCCATTTAAAGGCCCATATCGACCCGCTCGTCCGAAACCTCTACAAAAAGGACTGCAAAACAACTTTTAATCAAATTTTAGGAGTTCATGTAATTATTTAGGAGCTTTTCAACACAATTATATTGCAAAACCTCAATTTCTGTACCTTTTACTTAGTTAAAATTCCAACGGGTCCATTGAAAGGCCCATTTAGACCTGCTAGTCCGAAACCTCTACAAAAAGGACCGAAAAAATGTTTTATTCAAATATTAGGAGTTCAAATAATTTATTAGGAGCTTTTGAACACAAATATATTGCAAAACCTCAATTTATGTACTTTTTACTCAGTTAAAATTCAAACGGGTCCATTGAAAGGCCCATTTCGACCCCCTCGTCCGAAACCTCTAAAAAGGACCGCAAAAATGTTTTATTCAAATATTAGGAGTTCAAATAATTTATTAGGAGGTTTTCAAATCAATTATATTGCAAAACCTCAATTTATGTACTTTTTACTCAGTTAAAATTCCAACGAGTCCAATGAAAGGCCCATTTAGACCTCCTCGTCAGAAACCTTTACAAAAAGGACCGCAAAAATGTTTTATTCAAATATTAGGAGTTCAAATAATTGATTAGGAGCTTTTCAAATCAATTATATTGCAAAACCTCAATTTCTGTACTTTTTACTCCGTTAAAATTCCAACGGGTCCATTGAAAGGCCCATTTCGACCCGCTCGTCCGAAACCTCTACAAAAAGGACCGCAAAAAGGTTTTATTCAAATATTAGGAGTTCAAATAATTGATTATGAGCTTTTCAACACAATTATATTGCAAAACCTCTATTTCTGTACTTTTTACACAGTTAAAAATCCAACAGGTCCATTGAAAGGCCCATTTAGACCTGCTCGTCCGAAACCTCTACAAAAAGGACCGCAAAAATGTTTTATTCAAATATTAGGAGTTCAAATGATTAATTATGAGCTTTTCAACACAATTATATTGCAAAACCTCAATTTCTGTATTTTTACTCAGTTAAAATTCCAACGGGTCTATTGAAAGGCCCATTTAGACCTGCTCGTCCCAAACCTCTACAAAAAGGACCGCAAAAATGTTTTATTCAAATATTAGGAGTTTAAATAATTGATTAGGAGCTTTTCAACACAATTATATTGCAAAACCTCAATTTCTGTACTTTTTACTCAGTTAAAAATCCAACGGGTCCATGGCCCATTTAGACCTGCTCCTCCGAAACCTCTACCAAAATGACCGCAAAACAAGTTTTAATCAAATATTAGGAGTTCAAATAATTGATTTGGAGCTTTTCAAATCAATTATATTGCAAAACCTCAATTTCTGTACTTTTTACTCCGTTAAAATTCCAACGGGTCCATTGAAAGGCCCATTTCGACCCGCTCGTCCGAAACCTCTACAAAAAGGACCGCAAAAATGTTTTATTCAAATATTAGGAGTTCAAATAATTTATTAGGAGCTTTTGAACACAAATATATTGCAAAACCTCAATTTCTGTACTTTTTACTCAGTTAAAATTCAAACAGGTCCACTGAAAGGCCCATTTCGACCCCCTCGTCCGAAACCTCTAAAAAGGACCGCAAAAATGTTTTATTCAAATATTAGGAGTTCAAATAATTGATTAGGAGGTTTTCAAATCAATTATATTGCAAAACCTCAATTTATGTACTTTTTACTCAGTTAAAATTCCAACGAGTCCAATGAAAGGCCCATTTAGACCTCCTCGTCAGAAACCTTTACAAAAAGGACCGCAAAAATGTTTTATTCAAATATTAGGAGTTCAAATAATTGATTAGGAGCTTTTCAAATCAATTATATTGCAAAACCTCAATTTCTGTACTTTTTACTCCGTTAAAATTCCAACGGGTCCATTGAAAGGCCCATTTCGACCCGCTCGTCCGAAACCTCTACAAAAAGGACCGCAAAAAGGTTTTATTCAAATATTAGGAGTTCAAATAATTGATTATGAGCTTTTCAACACAATTATATTGCAAAACCTCTATTTCTGTACTTTTTACACAGTTAAAAATCCAACAGGTCCATTGAAAGGCCCATTTAGACCTGCTCGTCCGAAACCTCTACAAAAAGGACCGCAAAAATGTTTTATTCAAATATTAGGAGTTCAAATGATTAATTATGAGCTTTTCAACACAATTATATTGCAAAACCTCAATTTCTGTATTTTTACTCAGTTAAAATTCCAACGGGTCTATTGAAAGGCCCATTTAGACCTGCTCGTCCCAAACCTCTACAAAAAGGACCGCAAAAATGTTTTATTCAAATATTAGGAGTTTAAATAATTGATTAGGAGCTTTTCAACACAATTATATTGCAAAACCTCAATTTCTGTACTTTTTACTCAGTTAAAAATCCAACGGGTCCATGGCCCATTTAGACCTGCTCCTCCGAAACCTCTACCAAAATGACCGCAAAACAAGTTTTAATCAAATATTAGGAGTTCAAATAATTGATTTGGAGCTTTTCAAATCAATTATATTGCAAAACCTCAATTTCTGTACTTTTTACTCCGTTAAAATTCCAACGGGTCCATTGAAAGGCCCATTTCGACCCGCTCGTCCGAAACCTCTACAAAAAGGACCGCAAAAATGTTTTATTCAAATATTAGGAGTTCAAATAATTTATTAGGAGCTTTTGAACACAAATATATTGCAAAACCTCAATTTCTGTACTTTTTACTCAGTTAAAATTCAAACGGGTCCATTGAAAGGCCCATTTCGACCCCCTCGTCCGAAACCTCTAAAAAGGACCGCAAAAATGTTTTATTCAAATATTAGGAGTTCAAATAATTGATTAGGAGGTTTTCAAATCAATTATATTGCAAAACCTCAATTTATGTACTTTTTACTCAGTTAAAATTCCAACGAGTCCAATGAAAGGCCCATTTAGACCTCCTCGTCAGAAACCTTTACAAAAAGGACCGCAAAAATGTTTTATTCAAATATTAGGAGTTCAAATAATTGATTAGGAGCTTTTCAAATCAATTATATTGCAAAACCTCAATTTCTGTACTTTTTACTCCGTTAAAATTCCAACAGGTCCATTGAAAGGCCCATTTAGACCTGCTCGTCCAAAACCTCTACAAAAATGACTGCAAAAATGTTATATTCAAATATTAGGAGTTCAACTAATTGATTAGGAGCTTTTCAAATCAATTATATTGCAAAACCTCAATTTCTGTACTTTTTACTCATTTAAAATTCCAACGGGTCCATTGAAAGGCCCATTTCGACCCGTTCGTCCGAAACCTCTACAAAAAGGACCGCAAAACAAGTTTTAATCAAATATTATGAGTTCATGTAATTTATTAGGAGCATTTCAACACAATTATATTGCAAAACCTCAATTTCTGTACAAAAAGGACCGTAAAAATGTTTTATTCAAATATTAGGAGTTCAAATAATTGATTAGGAGCTTTTGAACACAATTATATTGCAAAACCTCAATTTCTGTAATTTTTACTCAGTTAAAATTCCAACGGGTCAATTGAAAGGCCCATTTAGACTTTCTCGTCCGAAACCTCTACAAAAAGGACCGCAAAACAAGTTTTAATCAAATATTATGAGTTCAAATAATTGATTAGGAGCTTTTCAACACAATTATATTGTAAAACCGCAATTTCTGTACTTTTTACTCAGTTAAAATTCCAACGGGTCCATTGAAAGGCCCATTTCGACCCGCTCGTCCGAAACCTCTACAAAAAGGAGTGCAAAAAAAGTTTTAATCAAATTTTAGGAGTTAATGTAATTGATTAGGAGCTTTTCAACACAATTATATTGCAAAACCTCAATTTCTGTACTTTTTACTCAATTAAATTTCCAACGGGTCCATTGAAAGCCCCATTTAGACCTGCTCGTATGAAACCTCTACAAAAAGGAACGCAAAAATGTTTTATTCAAATATTAGGAGTTCATGTAATTGATTAGGAGCTTTTCAACACAATTATATTGCAAAACCTCAATTTCTGTACTTTTTACTCAGTTAAAATTCCAACGAGTAAAAATTCCAACGGGTAACGGGTGTGGGATGGCTCTCAATTTTCTCTCAACTTTCTCCGGGGTTTTGGTTTGGTTTTGGCTTTCTTTTCCCTTTTTTCCGGTGATATTTTTCACCAATTTCCTCTCCCCTCACGGCAACTTTTCTTTTTCTGCCGATTTAGCCATAATCTTCACGGTTACCAAGACTCCCTTGGAAAGCGGAATGAGAATCCCAAGAGTCATCCCTATCAGCCAACAATATCAACAAACAGGTTATTTCTATCCTTCTATATCTTTTCATTTTTTTACTCTATTTTTTCGGCTTTTTCTTTGGATTTGTGTTATTTGGGAGTTTCTAGATCTAAACCACCACTTCACCAGATTTTCTTTCTATTTTGCTAAGATTTTCCTTTTCTGGTTTTGTTTTCATCGTGTGTTTCCGATGAGACTTTCCCAGCTTTATTCAATTCGAATCCTTAAAGGCAGATCTGGTCTTCATCTCAGATCTGGGCTTCAAGGCAATTTCGGTGATTTTCCTCCTTGTCTTTTTTATCTTTTAATTTCATTTTTTGTTTTAATCTCTGATCTTTGGGTTTCTTTTTGTCGGTTTTGTTCTCATCACCGGGATCTTTCAATTCCGGATTTGGGCTTCGATTGTTTCCTCCGCTTGGTTATGACGATACCTCTTCTCTGGTCTTCGGATGATCTTAATGGTAAGTCCGACCGACGAATCCATATTCATCATTTTGTTGTTTTAATTTTCCTTCTTCATCTTTTGTTTCTTTTTAACCTAATCGATGGGTTTTGCCTATTTACTTTCTTTTTATGTTTTTTCCGTTTCATCGGAGTCTCCTTCCTCTGGCGGCGGGCCAAGGCGGTGGCTGACCACCTTTATTCTCGGTTTCCTCTTTCCTTTATCTTTTCATTCTTTGCTAGGATATTCTTTTTTTGTTGCATTTCCTCTTCGCATAATATTTTTTTAGGATATCGATTTAGTTTTTTCTCTACTTTTATTAATCCAATGTTTGTCATATGTTATCTGGGTTTGCCTAAAAGTATGGATCTAAGGATTTTCCGAAGGGCCTCCTTAAAGAATCCTTTTCATCCTTTACTTTCTCAGGCTTTTTCTATTTGGCTTGTTTACATCCTATTCCTTTCCTGTTGTTCGTTCTTTGTTAATATACATCTTATACTCTGCATTTCAAATTGTTTTCTTTTTTCTTTGCTATATTTCTTTTTAATTCTTTCTTTGTTATGTCAACAGATTATCTTTGCATTCTCTTTCCTTGGAGTAATATGCATTATACGTCCTTCTTCTCTAAGGTATGATTCTGCACATACTTGCAAATCATCTCTTTTTTACAATCCTTTGCTTGCCTTATTCCTCAGTAAATACATCATGAATCTACACGAAATGTTTTATCTATCCCCCTTAATCATAAGGCCTAATCTTTGCTTACATACCTTTCTTTTGTTCTGCTTCCTGGAAATTAATTATGTTTACTTATGTCTATCTCGATTATCAATTACTTATCTCAAAAAACCAACCCTTTTAGGGAAACAAATACTAGCCCACTCATTGGGATATTTTTCGATCAAAAATATAATACTAAATCAGTATTATCTAAAAGACAAACTGTATTCTGATAATTTCTATATTTTAAAATATAATTATTCTTCTTCTTTTAATACTGTTCTCTATGTAATTCTTTATTATTTACCTATTAAAACACTTCAAAAATATATATATCCTACTATCCACAATACTGTCTCAACATTAAAAGTCAAAAAAATATTATCATTCCAATCTAAAATGTACACTAATATATCGGTCACTTTTATAATAAAAGCTTTTAAATTACCTTTTAAAAGTAACTTTTATAATAGTACTAAAATGCATACTGTTCTCTGTGTATCTGCATTTTTTACTACATTCTCCATTCATTCAGTAATGCTTGCATTCTCGATCACAATCCTGGAAAATTATTCTAAAATAAGTGTCATATCTTCTTTCTGGATATCACCCATATATAACCATATAATTCTCAACTGTTGGTTTAATCTTTGTCATATTTTATTGTGTAAAGTATGTTTCATTAACACCATCACTTCTTTGCCTTTTCATTATGTGTCTAGTCTAAACTCTACCTATACCTTTGTACTTACTCCTTTATCATGTTTATATTGTACTATCAGTTGCTGGTCTCTAACTCTTTGTAATTGTTCTTCCTTCGGTTCTTATTATGGGTTTTATCGGTGCAAAACAACAAATGCAATCTCTATACAAATTACTAGGCATGAGCTAAAGGAAAGCTGGGACATCTATCCCCCTACTATACCACGATTAATTTCAATTATAAGTAAATTCAATTGCATCCCCCCCTTTACTTTTTCTTTGCTCTTTTGGTTTGTAATAACTTTCTTATCCCCGCTTCCTTTCTTCCCTGGGTCTGTAATTTTTTATTGCCTATTTCCTTTCCTGCTTTTCTTTCCTTTTTACCATGCTATTATCTGCTCTCTTCTATGCATTATATCTGCCATGTATGCTTTATTTTCCTTTTTAGATTCCTGTTACTACCTCAATTTATGTTATCTACCGAAATATGCGGAAAAACTCTTATCCCACTACACCTTTCTAGGTGAAATATTACAAGCCCACATTTGGGATACTCTTAATTTCCTACTAAATAGGTGCTTTTTATTTAAAAAATTTATCAATTTCTTAAACTCTTTCCAAAATTATAGTTCAACTTTTTCAATAATTATTCGCCATCTCATAAAGTATTCAAATTTCAAAAATTCAATTAATTATTCTTTATCCCTTACCCCCCATTTAATACACCGACAAAAAATTTCTTCCAGCTTGGCTCTCAAAATATCCCTTTTAGTTTTATTTACATATTTAATATCTCATAAATTTTCCTATAATAAAGCATTATATACAGTCAATATTAACGTCATCTTAACGTATTTATTCTACTTATTAATATTAATTTTATTCCTAAAATCTACTTCCTCAATCTATACCTTTTATTTTGCTTCTTCAATACTAATAATTACAATATATCCCAATAGTTACTCTTTTTATTCTCCTTTAACTACGCCTTTCAAATTTAATCGCCTCTTTAAATACTTCAATATTAAAATATTCCCTTATTTTACTAAAGTCATTATGTCCTTTCCCTTCTTAATTCAAATCTCTTTAAAATATTACCCTTTAATTTCTCCTAGATTTTATTTTCCTTTTACGTCTATTAATTCAATTAAGGCAACTTCCTTAATTAAATTACATTCTGATACTACTAGTCCCTCCTTTTTACTCTGGTCAATAATTTCTCTGAATTTATTAGGTCCCACTTTCCATATCTCCAACCTCTTAACTATTCCAGTCTTCTTTATAAACCCACAACACAATTCCATCATTCCACCACACCTACTATCTCAATCGTATTATTCACATCCTTCAAAATCCCCAATGGCCTCATCCTCTTCAATCCCCCAACTCAACTCGATCAGCCTCACAAATGAAGAATCGAAATTACGCTATACTCCCGATTTCGACTTCGTCAAGGAAGATCCCAAACTCATTGTTATTGGTCGCTTTATATCATCCAAGCCCATTGATATTTCTGCGGTTATCAATGCCTTTGAAGGTATCTGGAAACCTAACGAAGTTGTATCCATCTCAGGGATACAAGATAACTTCATCAAGATCAAGTTTAAGGAAGTCAAGAATTGCTATGAAATTATCAACCGCGGACCTTGGCTATACAAGGATGAATGGCTTGCAGTCACCGAATATGATCCAGCCAAATCTTTAACCGACTACAATTTCAACACAATGAGAATCTGGATCAGAATCTTCTCCCTTCCTGATTCACTCTTTGTCGATGTAGATCGATCCCATCTGGTGGGACATGCCTTAGGCTCGATGGTAGGCAACGTTCTTCGTACGGATACCCGCCAAATTGATGGGAATATGGTGGAATTCCTCCGAGTGGAAATCTTTCTCAACATAACAAGACCAGTTACTCGTTTTGTGTTCATTGGCTCCGGCGAGAACACAATTATGTGTCGTCTCCAATATGAACGACTTCCAACTCTTTGCCCAGGTTGTGGTATTATCAGCCATACCTTAGAGAACTGTCCCAACCGATCTTCTTTCGACCCCAACAAACTGCAATACGGAGATTGGCTCCGTTACCTTCCTCCTAGACGTCGCCCGATTGGAATTCGTGGGCGCATCCGTAATGTTGAACCGAATCAGATTCCAAACATTCCTCCAGTTAATGGTATATTTTTTTCATCTATTAAAATTACATCTGATTTTATTTATTCTTCCCTATCAAACATCATGATGTTTTTATCATTCCCTAACTTTTTTGTAGCAAATCCGCCGAATAATCCAGTTATCCCGGTCAATCCTACAGCTCCTCCTAATAACCAGAACAATTTGGGTAACTCACTTTACTCTGTTATCATCCCTCCTATAAACATTTACAAATCTCTAACATTACTCTTTTTTCTAAATAAAGGCTCTCTAAATGAAGGCGATGCCGCCTCATTCACGGAACAAGTTACCGAAGATGCCCAGAATGTTGATATGACAATGGAAGATGGTCCTAATACGGTCAATGATCCCCCTGCTGATCCGAAACAAAAGGCCCCTCTTGAGCCTCAACCCCTGAATACCATCTATCCAATCCTGGAAGATGGCTCTGATGATGATTGGAAAACCAATGATGACTATGGTGTTCCAAGCCCTACTGCCGACCAAATCAAAAAATTTGACTCTGAATCGAGTAAGCCTTCTAAACCCACTGATTCACTTTTCAATGACTTTAATCAGTGGCTGTTAAAAACTTACCCAAATGATGCAGCCCCTGCACCTGCTCCTGTTCCAGCACCCGCACCAGCACCAGCACCTCCCCAAACTAACCGAGGCATGAAACGCCGCTCCCCAATACAAGTTTCGCTCCCGCCAAAAAAATCCAAACAATCAGGATCTACTCCAAAAGCTGGGATGAGCAGCTCTAAAAACTCTCCGGCGGCGGCTGATTCCCAGCCCCGCCGAGCAAAATGAAGATCCTGTGCTGGAACTGTCAGGGCCTTGGACAAGCTCCGACGGTTCATCATCTCCGAGACTATGTCCAACGTACCAACCCTAATATTATCTTTTTATGTGAAACTAAGTTAAATAAAGCGGATTGTAACCGCTTATGCCTTTCATTAGGTATGATAGACATAATTTCTATCCCCCCCTCGGAAGGGTGTTTCGGTATCTCCTTATTCGCTGCAAAAGATATTAATATAAGTTTAATTTCCTATTCGCTGCGTTATATTCACATCCAAATCACAATTAATAATAGCACTATGTTTTTCACCGGAATGCATGGTTTTTCGGAAACTAGCCAAAAATATAAAACATGGGAATTAATTGATTCCTTACACACTTCTACTAAAGATGAACCTTGGCTTATCGGAGGAGATCTCAATGAGATCCTAACAGATTCAGAAAAACAAGGGGGTCCACGGAGAGCTAGATCCCAAATCAAAAATTTTCGAAATTGTCTTATTCGAAACAACTTATTTGACTGCAAACCAACATCAGGATGGTCTACATGGACGAAATTAGGTCCCTTAACACCAGTAATTCATGAACGACTTGATCGATTTATTGCTAACTTTGCGTGGAAAGATCTCTACCCTAATCATTGTATAACTTCGGAATATGTCGCAAAATCAGACCACTGTTTCCTTCTTCTTGACGTTGATAAACCTTCTAATACATCCAAAACACAAATCCCTAAAAACTTCAGATTTGAAAGTTGTTGGGCTAATAATAAAGATAACATCCAAACAATCAAACGGGCATGGGTTGATACCCCCGGTACAGCCATTAATAAAATTAAAGCAGTAGGTTTATACCTAGATGATTGGCAAAAACAACAACTTTTCAAAACAACAGGTCGTATTAAATTCCTTACCAAAAAAATAAACAAACTTCTCTATCGCCCCTTAACAGCCATTAATAAACAAACTTATTTAAATTATAGAACGTAATTAAATAATCTCTTATCAGAACAAGAAGCTTATTGGGCTCAAAGATCTCGAACTCTTTGGCTTTCCCAAGGAGACAAAAATACCAAATTCTTTCATGCCAGAGCTACTAATCGAAATAAGAAAAACTCAATCATAGGTCTTTATGACGTCAACTCTAATTGGTGCACCTCTGAACCTGAAATAATGGATATCGCTTCGAATTATTTTAAAAACCTATTTACAACCTCTAACCCTCAATTTTCGGAAATCATTCTTGATAAAATTCAACCCTCCATTAACTCATCGATTAACGACAACCTTCTCAAGCCGTTCTCTAGAGAAGAAATACTACATGCCTTTAAAGACATTGACCCTAGGAAGGCTCCGGGTGCTGATGGCCTGCCTAGTAGCTTCTTTAGACAACACTGGGACACAGTTGGTGATGATGTTCTTAATCTTTGTATGGATCTTTTAAATGGTAACGCAGATATGTCCTTAGTCAACAAAACTATTCTAGTACTAATACCCAAAGTAAATGATCCAACATCCATGAAGCAACTCAGACCAATTAGTCTATGTACTGTACTCTATAAAATTGTCGCCAAAACAATTGTTAATAGAATGAAACATGCTATACCTCTTTGTATTAGCCCTAATCAAGCTGCCTTTGTTCAGGGACGCAACATTTCGGACAATATCCTTGTTGCGCATGAAATAATTCACAATATCAACTCTGGTACGACTAAATCCTCACAAGGAGCTGCTCTCAAGCTTGACATGGAAAAAGCCTTCGATAGCGTTGAATGGTCTTTCCTTGCAAACGTTATGACACGAATGGGTTTTGCATCCGATTGGATTGAACTTATAATGCGTTGCATTTCCACTGTTTCTTTCTCAGTTAAAATTAATAATTCCTTTTCACCAACATTTCAACCTCAACGTGGTCTTCGTCAGGGTGATCCTCTATCCCCTTTTCTTTTCCTATTCTGCACTCAAGGACTCTCGGCTTATTTAGCCACCGCTCAACAAACTAATATCCTTCCAGGTCTAGGCGCATGTAAGCATGGGCCCAAAGTTAACCACCTTCTTTTTGCTGATGATTGCTTGGTATTTATAAATACCAATCAATCTGAAGCATCCCTTCTAAAAAATGCCCTTCAAGTATATGCTAACGCCTCTGGTCAAGCAATAAATTTCGATAAATCCACAATTTTCTATAACCCACGTACACCTTCCACAACAAGAAATGCAATCAATAGCCTCTTACAAGTACGTGAAGTTTCTAACCCCGGAGTATACCTGGGCATCCCGCTCCTAATAGGGAAAAACAAAACCGAATCATTAGGCTTTGTCCGAGATAAAGTACATGATCGTCTCGCTAGCCGGAACAAACACCTTCTATCCTTTAGTGGTAGAGAGATTTTCATCAAAGCTGTTTTACAATCTCTCCCACAGTATGTGATGTCTTGCTACCTTCTTCCACATAATATCATCGACGACATGACTACATCAATCCGCCAATATTGGTGGACTGGTAAATCCAACAAAAAAGGTTGGCACATGTTACCGTGGAACCATATATGTTTGCCTAAATCCGCTGGTGGCATGGGCTTCAAAGACTTACACGATTTCAACATTGCTCTTTTGGGTAAGCAAATTTGGAAATTAATTTGTGAACCAGACTCCTTATTAGGTCAAATATGCCGCTCTAAATATTACCCTTCGGGTAACATCTTGGATGCGCTGAAACCTAATAGAGGTTCCTTTGCCTGGCAAGGTATATATAACGCTATTCAGCGACTTCTCCCCGGCTTTCTTCATCGCCCTGGTATAAACAGTAATATCAGAATACACAAAGATATATGGGGTGGGTCTTCCCCGATTGAGCTATCTGGGGATTATGAAATTTCTGACGAATTCCACATTCGTTGTAAGGAGTTCATGATCCGCAATCAAACTGCATGGGATATAGTAAAGTTGAATACTTACTTCAATCAAAGTGATGTGGATGCCATTCTCCGTATTCCCATAATAAATGATCAACGGGATTCAATTTTATGGTCTCCCAATGACTCGAGTATATACTCAGTTCGCTCCGGATATATTTTCTTACAACGCTCCTTTTCCCAACCTTCGCCACCTTCTCGGTTTTGGAAATTTTTATCCAAAATAAAAGTTTTACCCAAAGTTAAAACTTTTGGCTGGCGTATGGCATCTGATGCTCTACCAGTTGGCACTAAAATGCAAGTTTTCTCCCCTTGTTCGGGGCTATGTTCTATCTGTGGTAATCATTCGGAAACAATTCTACATGCGCTTCGAGACTGTCCTAGAGCAACTGAAGCCCTCCAAATTAGTGGTATTCCTATCTCTCTCTATAAGAGTTTAGCTCCTTCTCCTTTACAATGGCTAGAGGAAGCAGCCTCCATTATTTCCACCGATAAATTTGGTCTCTTTCTTACAGTTTTATGGAATATCTGGAATAGACGTAATGATTGGATTCACAACCAACATTTACAACCCTCATGGCTAATTGCAGTCAATTCAATTAGCTTACATGATGATTTTTGTAAATCTTCTACTTCATATGTTCCACCTCCATCTACAAATACCAATCCATCCTGTCATCCTCCACCTAACTACATCAAACTTAATGTGGACGGATCCTTTAACCCTTCAACTCGTGCAGCAGCAGTCGGTGTTGTTGCCCGTGACCCTGCCGGAGCAGTCGTGGGTGGTCTCGCTTTCCCTCTCGGTAGCCGTCTGGACGCTATCACCAGTGAGGGGGAAAGCATCCTTGCTGGTCTCACCCTTGCCCGATCTCGAGGATGGAATTGCATCAAGATTGAAACGGACTGCGCCTCTCTTGCAAATAGGATCAACAATCCTGCTCAGGACCTATCTACTATGGGACCAACTATTCTTCAGATTCAAGCTGCTCTATCTGACTTCGACTTTATATCGATTTCCTTTGTACGCCGTGAGGCAAATGTTATAGCCCATACGTTGGCTTCCTTTTCTCTGAATTCTATGACGTCTTTGTCATTTGAATCGGATTTTCCACATTGTATCCAACATCTTGTACCAAATATTCTTTGATTAATAAAATTCTTGGGCACTCTTTTCCCCTTTTTAGGGTCCTCTAGCTTTGCTTGAAGGACAGTAGTAGGGGTTTTTAATGAGGCCTTTTATTCAAAAAAAAAAATTCCAACGGGTCCATTGAAAGGCCCATTTCGACCTGCTCGTCTGAAACCTCTACAAAAAAGACCGCAAAACAAGTTTTAGTCAAATATTAAGAGTTCAAATAATTGATTAGGAGCTTTTCAACACAATTATATTGCAAAACCGCAATTTCTGTACTTTTTACTCAGTTAAAATTCCAACGGGTCCATTGAAAGGCCCATTTAGACCTGCTCGTCCGAAACCTGTACAAAAGTTTTGTACCGCAAAAATGTTTTATTCAAATATTAGCAGTTCAAATAATTGATTAGGAGCTTTTCAACACAATTATATTGCAAAACCTCAATTTCTGTACTTTTCACTTAGTTAAAATTCCAACGGGTCCATTGAAAGGCCCATTTCCACCCGCTCGTCCGAAACCTCTACAAAAAGGATTGCAAACCAAGTTTTATTCAAATATTAGGAGTTCAAATAATTGATTAGGAGCATTTCAACACAATTATATTACAAAACCTCAATTTATGTACTTTTTACTCATTTAAAATTCCAACGGGTACGGGAAATGAAAATTCTCTCTGAACTCTCTCATTTCCTCCCTTTGCTTCTCCTCTCTCTCTATTTTCCTCATCACCAACCACCGCCCCCACCGCCATATCCTTGACCCTCCACTCCCACAACCACCACATAGAAGCCGCACAACCATCCCCCATCCACCAGCATGCCACCATTTATCGTGGTCTCATGCGTCCGTCCCCTCCTCAAAGCTGCCTGGCAGCAAATTGTCTTATAACAACAATATGCAAAACTTGCATATCCAATTGTTGCAAGTCCTAAGTGGAGTAGAGTTGGCAAAGGTAAGTATCTCTCTTCATGTTTTTTAAACTCTTTTACCATTATTAATAGTGGTTATAATTTTATATTAATTGCTTGGATCAAGCCTTGGCTCGATAAATCCGGCCACATTTCCTTTGTCTTTTGCACAATAAGGAGGTGGTTTCAGCATCAGGTTTTAACAATGATGCACCGATCCTGGCCCTCGAGGCCTTGTACCGAAAAAATCCATTCGATAGAATGGTTGTTTTCTTGGCCCTTCGGGCCTTGCCACGGCTTATTCATTCGAATAAGATCAAGAGGGCTATCGTTTCGATGGCAAATACAGCCCCTATGGCTGGAAACAAGGCAGTGGAAGACTGTCTCCCACGTCGGACGTGCATGGCACATGCAAATAAGGCTGCCGGCAGCAACTATGTTGGAGCTGATATTACACACACTGCATGCACGACACATGCAGTTGAGACTTTCGACAGCTGCTACACCCTGTTGGGGGAGGAGGCGTCAGTCGGCCAAGGAGGTGGTTGACATCCTCCGGCCACCAACATTACCTTCGATGACCGGTTCCAGGGTTTCCAGGATCGTCCCAACCGACGTATTATCCCTATTATTTTGGGATTTGATACTTTACAAATTCAAATTCAATGAGACTGTTAATATTAAATTATATTTAATATTTTCACCACATAAATTGAGCTTAATTTATTCACCACATAAATTATGGTTATTACCACACATTATAAATTTAAGCTATGTTTTACATATATTAAATTTGGTGTGGTTAATATAAATTAATTTAAAATTAATTTTTGATTTGGATTGTTTCAAATACAAAATCCAATCGTCTTGGAGCCTCATACTGGGACTCTATCACTACCAAATAACAAAAATCCTACAATATAGGAGATATACTGGGGTCCATATCACTAAATTAAATTCAACTTATCTATCCCATAACTTGAATTTTATATGGACATTATCATCTATTTTAAATTTAACTCACTTATCTCACAGGTTAAATTTTGAATGGACATTATCACATGGATTAAATTTAATTTATCTGTCATATAAATTAAATTTTGAATGGATAGTATCCCATACATTAAAGTTACCTCACTTATCCTACAAGTTAAATTTTGAATGGATTTTATCACATGGATTAAATTTAATTTATCTATCCCATAAATTAAATTTTGTATGGATATTATCCCATCAATTACATTTAACCTCCTTATCTCGCAAGTTAAATTTTGAGTGGATTTTATCTCATGGATTAAATTTAATTTATTTATCATATAAATTAAATTTTCAATGGATATTATCCAATAAATTTAATTTAACTCACTTATCTTACAAGTTAAAATTTAAAGGGATATTATCACTTGGATTAAATTTAATCTATCTAATTCATAAATTAAATTTGGACAGGATATTATCATATCGGCTAAGTTTAATTTATTTTCCCCATAAATTAAATTTTGAATGGTTTTTATCTCACCAATCAAATTTAATTCATTTATCCCTTAAATTAAATCTTAATTTATCTACCCCTACCTCCCAGGTAGTTTTACCGGATACACTCCTCAATAATAGGGGAAGTAATCGAATAATTAGATTTAATTTAATTCCACATATTTATCTACATTCGAATTTAAAAAATCTAATCTTTACCCTTATACAACATTTGACGGTGGATTACTTCACCACATCAAATAAACAAGGTTACTATTGGAGTACCATCTCTCAGTGTTTTTCTCGTTTCACTTTTTGTGGCAATCGATTTCACAACTTTCGTTTCTCACAAACAATGGCCTCCTCGGACTCTTTCCTGGATCACTTCGATAACCTCCAGTTTACTGCAGAGGAACAAGCCGTCGTTTACGCCCCTAAGGCCACAAAGGCCATACCCTTGGAGGATCAACGATGCTCACTGTTAGGGAAGCTCTTTCCCACAACCAAGCCGGACGACATTGCCCTGGTGAAGGTGTTCACGGCCATTTGGAAGGAAGATAAGCTTATCTCCACCACGATCCTTGGCTCAGGTTACTTTCTGTTTAAGTTTGAAACTGCGGCAAAGGTTAAGGATATTCTCAAGCGAGGGCCATGGACCTTCAAACGTGACTAGCTCGCCCTTGCCCCTATCCAGCCTCAACTGACACTGGAGGAATATAAATTTACTCATATGAGGATTTGGGTCCGAATCCTACGTGTGCCCCTGGCAATGATGATAGGCGACACAGTGGCCAATGCATCTGGACGTGCCCTCGGCAGTGGCCTTGGTGCAGTAATTGGCACCGACACCCGCAAAGATGATGAAGGGAATCGGGTTCAGTTCCTAAGGGTGGGAGTACTCATCGATGTTACTCGACCTCTCCGTCGAGGTGTTGCGTTAGTGGATGAAGAACACCCGGATAAGCCCAAAATGCTTCCAGTGAGATACGAGAAATTACCCAATTTCTGTCTTGGTTGTGGGATGCTATTTCATATCCGCGAAACTTGTGCAGCCTTCAAGGATAAGCCAAATACTGATCTGCCTTATAGTGAGTGGCTTCGGGCACCTGCCCCTAAACCGAAGGTTAAAACAAATGTTCGAGGTCGGGTCCGATACTTCGAACCAGGATCATCTTCTAACTCGAAAGAACAATTCACAGGTTTTATTCTTTTTTTAATGGTTGTAACAACGTATGTATGTGGAGAGTCAGATTATACTACTATTTTCCCTATGCCTATTACACCACACGTGCCTTAATTTTCAGTTTATATTCCTATGTTTTTCCTTCACGCATCCTACGTGCATGTATAGGAATTGTAGGCTCCATCTTTTTCCTTTTTTTACGTATATGCAATGCCCATGCATGGGATAACAATAAATGGATGCAATGCATATGTTTACTGTCATACTCCTTATTTCGACTATACATAATGCTTTTATATCTACCTTCAATTCCAGTTTTCCGGCTGTGCAATGTAGGATTAGGGTATATCTTGTTTACTTATCCCATTACTGCTTCCTTACTATACATGTCGTCCACTGTTTTCCTTACAGTGAACAACGGGAAGGGAACGACTGCAGCCACCCCAGATGTGGTGAAGGGCTCGCCTGCAATACCGCCGGGCGGTGGTTCGATGAATATAGAGGAGGACGATCTGCTGGGTGAAGAGCTTGCCGCTTCTCCTGCTGCAAAATCGCCACCGCCGGCAGACGGAACAGCCGCTGAGGGTGCTGTTGAGGCTGCGGTTGCACAGATGGAACCTCTTGATGTTATGCCGCTGAACATGATTCCAGCAGATGCAGAATCTGTTGTTAACGATTCGAAGGAGGTGGAGCTGGATGACGGCACAAAAGAGGCTGAGTAGAATGGCCTCACTGTGCAGCCATACAAACATGATATATCACCGGACAAGCGTTTTATTCTGCTTGATGAAGACGCCATCCCGGTGCCAATTGTGGATGACACGGCTACGGGGGAAAGCTCGAATAAAGGCAAGGGTCCTAAGGACAAGGGTAAAGAACCGGTTAACCCGGAATTCGAAGTTTGGTTGGCTGCCACGACCGACAAAGAACCGGATCCTGCGGTTCTAAAAAAGTCTAAGCGTACGTCACCTATTATCACCGGAGGAATTACCAAACGGCCACGTACATCCCCTCTGGTTGCCGGCAAAACAATGAAACAAGGAGACAAAAATCAAAGGAAAGCTGGGATGAGCAGCAAAAACTCTTCGGCGGTGGTTGACGGTCAACCCCGCCGAGAGAAATGAGGGCCATATGTTGGAACTGTCGGGGACATGGTATGCCCTCGGCAGTTCATGAACTTCGTTCTATTATTTTACGCTTATGTCCAGATTTTATTTTTCTTTCTGAAACTCGTTTGAATGCTTCTAAGTTTGAATCTCTTAAACTATATCTTGAAATGGAGGGTTTTTTTGCTATGGATAGCAGCCCTTCTTGTGCAGGTTTATGCCTGCTTTTTAATAAAAATGTTAAAGTAGATTTTCTCTCGTCTTCGACGAGATACATTGATGTTTTCGTGCATAATTCGAATTCTCGTTTTCGCTTTACCGGTATTTACGGATATGCTGCCACAAACATGAAAAACATACTTGGGAAATCATCGATTCACTCAAAACAAAATCAAATCTTCCTTGGCTAATCGGTGGTGACCTTAACGATATCTTAGATGATTCGGAAAAACAAGGCGGCAATCGTAGGCCTCGCTCGCAAATTTTAAACTTTCGAGATTGTCTTACAAGGAATAATTTGTTTGATTGTAAACCGAACACGGGCTGGTTCACTTGGACCCGCACAGGGCCTAATGTCAACCCGATTTGTGAACGGCTTGACCGTTTTTTGGCATGCTCACAATGGTTGCATCACTTCCCCAACTTCGGTCATTTTCACTCCTTTTCACTCGAATCGGACCATAGTGTCATTATCTTGGACACCGATAATACCCCTACACCGATCACTTATAACCAGCAAGCCGAAGACCAATTTCGGTTTGAAACTTGTTGGGCGCATGACCCAGTCGGCATACAGGTTTGCAAACGAACTTGGGATGCCACGTCGGGGACCATTTTGGACAAACTATCCGCACTAGGTCATAATCTTCAAGAGTGGCAGCATGCTCAACGCAAACAGTCCACTATCCGCATGCAACAATTGCAACGTTCCATTAATCATCTTCTACGGCGTAGACACCTATCCCGGAAAGCTCTTTCCACTCTTCATAATGCTAAATTGGAACTTCGGAGCTTAACGATGGCTAAAGAAGCTTACTGGGCTCAACGCTCTCGTATCTCCTGGTTAACCAATGGGGATAAAAATACCACCTACTTCCATGCGAGGGCTACCAAACGACGTAGGAAAAATGCAATCAAGGGCTTAATGGATGACAATGGAGTTTGGCAGTCTTCCACTCCTAACATATTACAAATTGTGTCGTCCTACTTCCAACGTATTTTTTCATCATCATGTCCGGTGTCCTCACCGGAGTTGCTGAATAACATTCGGCCTACAGTGACCACATCTATGAATGATGCTCTTTTACGACCTTTCACAGCTGAAGAGATCCGAGCCGCTTTTTTGGATATCAACCCTAAGAAAACACCTGGTATCGATGGATTCCCCAGTAGTTTCTACAAACAGCATTGGGATATGATTGGCCCTAATTTCATCTCTCTTTGCATGGATCTCCTACAAGGGAAAGCCGATATGGCATCGGTTAACCGATCGGTCATAGTGCTTATACCTAAGATCTCGGACCCCACCACTATGAAACACTTTCGTTCGATCAGCCTGTGTACCGTCATTTACAAAACGGTTTCAAAGGTTCTGGTGAATCGCATGAAACTAGCCCTCTCTTCTTGTATCAGCGACTCGCAAGCAGCGTTCATCAGCGGACGCAATATTACCGACAATATTTTGATCGCACATGAGCTGGTGCATACCCTTCACTCGAGTGGCACTCTCTCCTCTCAAGGGGCGGCTGTCAAACTAGATATGGAAAAAGCCTTTGATAGGGTCGAATGGTCCTTTCTAAGGGATGCCATGCTCCGTATGGGGTTTGATCGAGATTGGGTTAACCTTATTCTACGTTGCGTTTCCTCGGTCTCCTTTTCGGTCAGAATTAACGGCACGATATTGGAGGAATTCTTCCCTACCCGGGGTATCCGTCAGGGTGACCCTTTGTCACCTTTCCTGTTCCTCATTTGCTCCCAAGGGCTATCAGCGGCTTTGGAAACAGAGCAACAAGAAGGACGTCTTTCGGGACTTAGCGCTAGCCGCCGAGGACCTAGGGTTACACATCTCCTTTTCGCTGATGATAGTTTGGTGTTTCTCCGCAATGAACCAACAGAAGTGGATAGATTACGTTACGTTCTTTCTTTATATGCATCTTCTTCCGGTCAAACGGTAAACTTTGATAAGTCTACCGCTTACTGCAGTCGCGGGTGTTCCTCCACTTTTCTCCATGCTATGCAATCAACTCTGGGTGTACGCCTAGTGGATGACCCAGGCGTATATTTGGGAGTTCCCCTTTTAATCCAAAGGAATAGGACTGCCTCCTTAGGCTTTGTGAGAGATAAAGTCCAATCCCGCATGAGCAAATGGGATAACAGTTTCCTTTCATATAGTGGACGAGAAATCCTCATTAAGGCAGTCGCATAAGCTATGCCACAATATGTGATGTCATGCTACCTTCTACCCCAAAACATAATTGATGACATTACCATGTCCATACGGTGATATTGGTGGTCAGGGCGTAGTAATAAGCGTGGCTGGCCGCTTTTGTCGTGGGATTCTCTCTGCACGCCGAAGAATGCGGGAGGCTTAGGTTTCCGCGATCTGCGGTCTTTTAATATTGCCCTTTTAGGGAAGTAGATTTGGCATTTGCTATCACACCCGGACTCTCTCTTGGCAAGGGTCCTTCGAGCTAAATACTACCCTTCCGGCGACCTCTTGAATGCCTCAGCAGACAAGCGGGCTTCGTTTGCTTGGAAAGGTATACACCACGCACTCCACTCCCTTGGGCCTGGTTATTTTTGGCGGCCCGGGACCAGAAGCTCAATTCGTCTGCTCAGTGATAATTGGGGAGGGGATAAACCAATCACTCTTTTTGGACAATATATGGACAATGAAGAGATTCCGTTGCGTTGTCGGGACTACATGTTGCGTGACAATGCTTCATGGAATGAGTCCAAGCTTCGAAATGACTTCGACAAAGATGATGTCGAAAGTATCCTTCGGGTCCCAATCTATAAGGATAGACCGGACAAATTGGTCTGGGGACAACATGACTCTGGGACCTATACAGTCAGGTCAGGGTACTTTTTTCTTCACCAACCTGCGAGGCCGCTACAGCGACCTACACGTCTTTGGAAAGTAATTTCTAAATCTCCAACTTTACCGAAAATACGCTCCTTCAGCTGGCGAGCGGGCCGTGATGCTTTGCCCACCGGGGACAAACTCAGGGCGATACAACATACGGATGGACATTGTCCCTTCTGCCCAACGGTGCTAGAATCCGCTATGCATGCCCTTCGTGATTTCCCTACTGCTCAGGACGTTCTCCGCCTAGTGGGACTCCCATCAAGCGTCTACACTAGTAACACCAGCACAATGGTGGCCTGGCTATCAGAGGGGTCTTATAGTTTAGACGCCTCCGGCTTTGCTCTACTCCTCACAACGATTTGGAATATTTGGAACCATCGTAATGATTGGGTTCATTCCCAACGACTTCAGCCGTCCTGGCTTACGGCCATGAATGCTACCGATCTCCTACAGGAATATGCAGCCGCTAACGCTCTCCCCGCCGTGCCAGCCGCCGTACCAGCCGCAGCCCCCCCACGATGGAAGACGCCCAGCCCGGGCTGTATAAAGATAAACGTAGATGGAGCCTTTCATCCCGGATCCGGTGATGCAGCTGTCGGAGTCATTGCCAGGGATGCACATGGCTCGATTGTTGGAGGATGTGCTGTCCATGAGGCAGGCTGTCGCGATGCCGCCACGGTCGAATTACATGCCATCATTGCAGGTATTATGTTGACCCGAGATAGAGGATGGGACACGGTGATCATTGAATCCGACTCGGCTACGGTGATCAACAAGCTCTCGCGTCCCGCTGAGGACAACTCTCTGCTGGGACCACAGATTGCAGATGCACAGGCTTTGCTTAAGACTTTTCCTTTAGTCTCTATTTCTTTTGTACCTAGATCGGCCAATTTTCTGGCCCATAACTTAGCCACTTGGGCTTTACGCTTTACTTCTTCTGTGTACTTTGATTCAGTTGTTCCTGACTGTATTAACGTCAATGTACTGGCTAATTCTAAGCCTCCCTCTTGTTATAATATAACAACACTCAGGGCACTCTTTTCCCCCTAGGTTCACCGCGTGCTTCAGCACAAGGTGGTTAGAGGGGATTTTAATGAGGCCCTTTTTCTTCAAAAAAAAAATTCCAACGGGTCCATTGAAAGGCCCATTTCGACCTGCTCGTCCGAAACCTCTACAAAAAGAACTACAAAACAAGTTTTAATCAAATTTTAGGAGTTCATGTAATTGATTAGGAGCTTTTCAACACAATTATATTGCAAAACCGTAATTTATGTACTTTTTACTCAGTTAAAATTCCAACAGGTCCATTGAAAGGCCCATTTAGACCTGCTCGTCCGAAACCTCTACAAAAGGACCGCAAAACAAGTTTTAATCAAATATTATGAGTTCAAATAATTGATTTGGAGCTTTTCAACACAATAATTTTGTAAAACCGCAATTTCTGTACTTTTTACTCAGTTAAAATTCCAACGGGTCCATTGAAAGGCCCATTTCGACCCGCTCGTCCGAAACCTCTACAAAAAGGAGTGCAAAAAAAGTTTTAATCAAATTTTAGGAGTTCATGTAATTGATTAGGAGCTTTTCAACACAATTATATTGCAAAACCTCAATTTCTGTACTTTTTACTCAATTAAATTTCCAACGGGTCCATTGAAAGGCCCATTTAGACCTGCTCGTCTGAAACCTCTACAAAAAGGAACGCAAAAGTGTTTTATTCAAATATTAGGAGTTCATGTAATTGATTAGGAGCTTTTCAACACAATTATATTGCAAAACCTCAATTTCTGTACTTTTTACTCAGTTAAAATTCCAACGGGTCCATTGAAAGGCCCATTTCGACCTGCTCGTCTGAAATCTCAACTAAAAGGACCGCAAAACAAGTTTTAGTCAAATATTAAGAGTTCAAATAATTGATTAGGAGCTTTTCAACACAATTATATTGCAAAACCACAATTTCTGTACTTTTTACTCAGTTAAAATTCCAACGGGTCCATTGAAAGGCCCATTTCGACCCGCTCGTCCGAAACCTCCACAAAAAGGACCGCAAAACATGTTTTAATCAAATTTTAGGAGTTCATGTAATTGATTATGAGCTTTTCAACACTATTATATTGCAAAACCTCAATTTCTGTACTTTTTACTCAGTTAAAATTCCAACGGGTCCATTGAAAGACCCATTTCGACCTACTCGTCCAAAACCTCTACAAAAAGGACCGCAAAACAAGTTTTAGTCAAATATTAAGAGTTCAAATAATTAATTAGGAGCTTTTCAACACAATTATATTGCAAAACCTCAATTTCTGTACTTTTTACTCAGTTAAAATTCTAACGGGTCTATTGAAAGACCCATTTCGACCTACTCGTCCGAAACCTCTACAAAAAGGACCGCAAAACAAGTTTTAATCATATATTAGGAGTTCAAATAATTGATTAGGAGCTTTTCAACACAATTATATTGCAAAACCGCAATTTCTGTACTTTTTACTTAGTTAAAATTCCAACGGGTCCATTGAAAGACCCATTTCGACCTACTCGTCCGAAACCTCTACAAAAAGGACCGCAAAACAAGTTTTTGTCAAATATTAAGAGTTCAAATAATTGATTAGGAGCTTTTCAACACAATTATATTGCAAAACCTCAATTTCTTTACTTTTTACTCAGTTAAAATTCCAACGGGTCTATTGAAAGACCCATTTCGACCTGCTCGTCCGAAACCTCTACAAAAAGGACCGCAAAACAAGTTTTAATCATATATTAGGAGTTCAAATAATTGATTAGGACCTTTTCAACACAATTATATTGCAAAACCGCAATTTCTGTACTTTTTACTCAGTTAAAATTCCAACGGGTCCATTGAAAGGCCCATTTGGACCTGCTCGTCCGAAACCTCTACAAAAAGGACCGCAAAAAGGTTTTATTCAAATATTAGGAGTTCAAATAATTAATTAGGAGCTTTTCAAGACAATTATATTGCAAAACCTCAATTTATGTACTTTTTACTCAGTTAAAATTCCAACGGGTCCATTGAAAGGCCCATTTAGACCTGCTCGTCCGAAACCTGTACAAAAATTTTGTACCGCCAAAATATTTTATTTAAATATTAGCAGTTCAAATAATTGATTAGGAGCTTTTCAACACAATTATATTGCAAAACCTCAATTTCTGTACTTTTTACTTAGTTAAAATTCAAAAGGGTCCATTGAAAGGCCCATTTCGACCCGCTCGTCCGAAACCTCTACAAAAAGGACTGCAAACCAAGATTTATTCAAATATTAGGAGTTCAAATAATTGATTAGGAGCTTTTCAACACAATTATATTGCAAAACCTCAATTTATGTACTTTATACTCATTTAGAATTCCAACGGGTCCATTGAAAGGCCCATTTCGACCTGCTCGTCCGAAACCTCTACAAAAAGGACTACAAAACAAGTTTTAATCAAATTTTAGAAGTTCATGTAATTGATTAGGAGCTTTTCAACACAATTATATTGCAAAACCGCAATTTATGTACTTTTTACTCAGTTAAAATTCCAACAGGTCCATTAAAAGGCCCATTTAGACCTGCTCGTCCGAAACCTCTACAAAAAAGGACCGTAAAAATGTTTTATTCAAATATTAGGAGTTCAAATAATTTATTAGGAGCTTTTGAACATAATTTTATTGCAAAACCTCAATTTCTATATATTTTTTACTCAGTTAAAATTCCAACGGGTCCATTGAAAGGCCCATTTCAACGCGCTCGTCCGAAACCTCTACAAAAAGGACTGCAAAACAAGTTTTAATCAAATTTTAGGAGTTCATGTAATTGATTAGGAGCTTTTCAACACAATTATATTCCAAAACCTCAATTTCTATACTTTTTACTCAGTTAAAATTCCAACGGGTCTATTGAAAGGCCAATTTAGACCTGCTCGTCCGAAACCTCTACAAAAAGGACCACAAAAATGTTTTATTCAAATATTAGGAGTTCAAATAATTGATTAGGAGCTTTTCAAATCAATTATATTGCAAAACCTCAATTTATGTACTTTTTACTCAGTTAAAATTCCAACGGGTCCATTGAAAGGACCATTTCAACCCGCTCGTCCGAAACCTCTACAAAAGGACTGGAAAACAAGTTTTAATCAAATATTAGGAGTTCAAATAATTGATTAGGAGCTTTTCAACACAATTATATTGCAAAACCGCAATTTCTGTACTTTTTACTCAGTTAAAATTCCAACGGGTCTATTGAAAGGCCCATTTCGACCCGCTCGTCCGAAACCTCTACAAAAAGGAGTGCAAAACAAGTTTTAATCAAATTTTAGGAGTTCATGTAATTGATTAGGAGCTTTTCAACACAAATATATTGCAAAACCTCAATTTCTGTACTTTTTACTCATTTAAAATTCCAACGGGTCCATTGAAAGGCCCATTTCGACCCGCTCGTCCGAAACCTCTACAAAAAGGACTACAAAACAAGTTTTAATCAAATTTTAGGAGTTCATGTAATTGATTAGGAGCTTTTCAACACAATTATATTGCAAAACCTCAATTTCTGTACTTTTTACTCATTTAAAATTCCAACGGGTCCATTGAAAGGCCTATTTCGACCCGCTCGTCCGAAACCTTTACAAAAAGGACTGAAAAACATGTTTTAATAAAATTTTAGGAGTTCATGTAATTGATTAGGAGCTTTTAAACACAAGTATATTGCAAAACCTCAATTTCTGTAATTTTTACACAGTTAAAATTCCAACGGGTCCATTGAAAGGCCCATTTCGACCCGCTCGTCCGAAACCTCTACAAAAAGGACCGCAAAACAAGTTTTAATCAAATTTTAGGAATTCATGTAATTGATTAGGAGCTTTTCAACACAACTATATTGCAAAACCGCAATTTCTGTACTTTTTACTCAGTTAAAATTTCAACGGGTCCATTGAAAGGCCCATTTAGACCTGCTCGTCCGAAACCTCTACAAAAAGTACAGCAAAACAAGTTTTAATCAAATATTAGGAGTTCAAATAATTGATTAGGAGCTTTTCAACACAATTATATTGCAAAACTGCGATTTCTGTACTTTTTACTTAGTTAAAATTCCAACAGGTCGATTGAAAGGCCCATTTCGACCCGCACGTCCGAAACCTCTACAAAAAGGTCTACAAAACAAGTTTTAATCAAATTTTAGGAATTCATGTAATTGATTAGGAGCTTTTCAACACAATTATATTGCAAAACCGCAATTTCTGTACTTTTTACTTAGTTAAAATTCCACGGGTCCATTGAAAGGCCAATTTAGACCTGCTCGTCCGAAACCTCTACAAAAAGGACCGCAAAAATGTTTTATTCGAATATTAGGAGTTGAAATAATTGATTAGGAGCTTTTCAACACAAGTATATGGCAAAACCTCAATTTCTGTACTTTTTACAAACTTAAAATTCCAACGGGTCCATTGAAAGGCCCATTTCGACCCGCTCGTCCGAAACCTCTACAAAAAGGACCGCAAAACAAGTTTTAATCAAATTTTAGGAATTCATGTAATTTATTAGGAGCTTTTCAACACAATTATATTGCAAAACCGCAATTTCTGTACTTTTTACTCAGTTAAAATTCCAACGGGTCCATTGAAAGGCCCATTTAGACCTGTTCGTCCGAAACCTCTACAAAAAGGACCGCAAAAAGGTTTTATTCAAATATTAAGAGTTCAAATAATTGATTAGGAGCTTTTCAACACAATTATATTGCAAAACCTCAATTTCTGTACTTTTTACTCAGTTAAAATTCCAACGGGTCCATTGAAAGGCCCATTTAGACCTGCTCGTCCGAAACCTCTACAAAAATTTTGTACGGCAAAAATGTTTTATTCAAATATTAGCAGTTCAAATAATTGATTAGGAGCTTTTCAACACAATTATATTGCAAAACCTCAATTTCTGTACTTTTTACTCAGTTAAAATTCCAACGGGTCCATTGAAAGGCCCATTTGGTCCTGCTCGTCCGAAACCTCTACAAAAAGGACCGCGAAAATGTTTTATTGAAATATTAGGAGTTCGAATAATTGATTAGGAGCTTTTCAACACAATTATATTGTAAAACCTCAATTTCTGTACTTTTTATTTAGTTAAAATTCCAACGGGTCCATTGAAAGGCCCATTTAGACCTACTCGTCCGAAACCTCTAGAAAAAGGACATCAAAAATGTTTTATTCAAATATTAGGAGTTCAAATAATTGATTAGGAGATTTTGAACACAATTATATTGCAAAACCTCAATTTCTGTACTTTTTACTCAGTTAAAATTCCAACGGGTCCATTGAAAGGCCCATTTCGACCCGCTCGTGCGAAACCTCTACAAAAAGGATCGCAAAACTATTTTTAATCAAATATTAGGAGTTCAAAAAATTGAATAGGAGCTTTTCAACACAATTATATTGCAAAAACACAATTTCTGTACTTTTTACTCAGTTAAAATTCCAACGGGTCCATTGAAAGGCCCATTTCGACCCGCTCGTCCGAAACCTCTACAAAAAGGAGTGCAAAACAAGTTTTAATCAAATTTTAGGAGTTCATGTAATTGATTAGGAGCTTTTCAACACAATTATATTGCAAAACCTCAATTTCTGTACTTTTTACTCAGTTAAAATTCCAATGGGTCCATTCAAAGGCCTATTTAGACCTGCTCGTCCGAAACCTCTACAAAAACGACCGCAAAAATGTTTTATTGAAATATTAGGAGTTCAAATAATTGATTAGGAGCTTTTCAGTAAAATTATATTGCAAAACCTCAATTTCTGTACTTTTTACTCATTTAAAATTCCAACGGGACCATTGAAAGGCCCATTTCGACTCGCTCGTCCGAAACCTCTACAAAAAGGACTGCAAAACAAGTTTTAATCAAATTTTAGGAGTTCATGTAATTAATTAGGAGCTTTTCAACATAATTATATTGCAAAACCTCAATTTCTTTACTTTTTACTCAGTTAAAATTCCAACGGGTCCATTGAAAGGCCCATTTCGACCCGCTCGTCCGAAACTTCTACAAAAAGGACAGCAAAACAGGTTTTAATCAAATTTTAGGAATTCATGTAATTGATTAGGAGCTTTTCAACACAATTATATTGCAAAACCGCAATTTCTATAATTTTTACTTAGTTAAAATTCCACGGGTCCATTGAAAGGCCAATTTAGACCTGCTCGTCCGAAACCTCTACAAAAAGGACCGCAAAAATGTTTTATTCGAATATTAGGAGTTGAAATAATTGATTAGGAGCTTTTCAACACAAGTATATTGCAAAACCTCAATTTCTGTACTTTTTACAAACTTAAAATTCCAACGGGTCCATTGAAAGGCCCATTTCGACCCGCTCGTCCGAAACCTCTACAAAAAGGACCGCAAAACAAGTTTTAATCAAATTTTAGGAATTCATGTAATTTATTAGGAGCTTTTCAACACAATTATATTGCAAAACCGCAATTTCTGTACTTTTTACTCAGTTAAAATTCCAACGGGTCCATTGAAAGGCCCATTTAGACCTGTTCGTCCGAAACCTCTACAAAAAGGACCGCAAAAAGGTTTTATTCAAATATTAAGAGTTCAAATAATTGATTAGGAGCTTTTCAACACAATTATATTGCAAAACCTCAATTTCTGTACTTTTTACTCAGTTAAAATTCCAACGGGTCCATTGAAAGGCCCATTTAGACCTGCTCGTCCGAAACCTCTACAAAAATTTTGTACGGCAAAAATGTTTTATTCAAATATTAGCAGTTCAAATAATTGATTAGGAGCTTTTCAACACAATTATATTGCAAAACCTCAATTTCTGTACTTTTTACTCAGTTAAAATTCCAACGGGTCCATTGAAAGGCCCATTTGGTCCTGCTCGTCCGAAACCTCTACAAAAAGGACCGCGAAAATGTTTTATTGAAATATTAGGAGTTCGAATAATTGATTAGGAGCTTTTCAACACAATTATATTGTAAAACCTCAATTTCTGTACTTTTTATTTAGTTAAAATTCCAACGGGTCCATTGAAAGGCCCATTTAGACCTACTCGTCCGAAACCTCTAGAAAAAGGACATCAAAAAGGTTTTATTCAAATATTAGGAGTTCAAATAATTGATTAGGAGATTTTGAACACAATTATATTGCAAAACCTCAATTTCTGTACTTTTTACTCAGTTAAAATTCCAACGGGTCCATTGAAAGGCCCATTTCGACCCGCTCGTCCGAAACCTCTACAAAAAGGATCGCAAAACTATTTTTAATCAAATATTAGGAGTTCAAAAAATTGAATAGGAGCTTTTCAACACAATTATATTGCAAAAACACAATTTCTGTACTTTTTACTCAGTTAAAATTCCAACGGGTCCATTGAAAGGCCCATTTCGACCCGCTCGTCCGAAACCTCTACAAAAAGGAGTGCAAAACAAGTTTTAATCAAATTTTAGGAGTTCATGTAATATATTAGGAGCTTTTCAACACAATTATATTGCAAAACCTCAATTTCTGTACTTTTTACTCAGTTAAAATTCCAATGGGTCCATTCGAAGGCCTATTTAGACCTGCTCGTCCGAAACCTCTACAAAAACGACCGCAAAAATGTTTTATTGAAATATTAGGAGTTCAAATAATTGATTAGGAGCTTTTCAACAAAATTATATTGCAAAATCTCAATTTCTGTACTTTTTACTCATTTAAAATTCCAACGGGACCATTGAAAGGCCCATTTCGACTCGCTCGTCCGAAACCTCTACAAAAAGGACTGCAAAACAAGTTTTAATCAAATTTTAGGAGTTCATGTAATTAATTAGGAGCTTTTCAACATAATTATATTGCAAAACCTCAATTTCTTTACTTTTTACTCAGTTAAAATTCCAACGGGTCCATTGAAAGGCCCATTTCGACCCGCTCGTCCGAAACTTCTACAAAAAGGACAGCAAAACAGGTTTTAATCAAATTTTAGGAATTCATGTAATTGATTAGGAGCTTTTCAACACAATTATATTGCAAAACCGCAATTTCTGTAATTTTTACTTTGTTAAAATTCCAACGGGTCCATTGAAAGGCCCATTTAGACCTGCTTGTCCGAAACCTCTACAAAAATTTTGTACCGCAAAAATGTTTTATTTAAATATTAGGAGTTCAAATAATTGATTAGGAGCTTTTGAAAACAATTATATTGCAAAACCTCAATTTCTGTACTTTTTACTCAGTTAAAATTCCAACGGGTCCATTGAAAGGCCCATTTCGACCCGCTCGTACGAAAACTCTACAAAAAGGACTGCAAAACAAGTTTTAATCAAATATTAGGAGTTCAAATAATTCATTAGGAGCTTTTCAACACAATTATATTGCAAAACCTCAATTTTTGTACTTTTTACTCAGTTAAAATTCCAATGGGTCCATTGAAACGCCCATTTCAGCCCGCTCGTCCGAAACCTCTACAAAAAGGAGTGCAAAACAAGTTTTAATCAAATTTTAGGAGTTCATGTAATTGATTAGGAGCTTTTCAACGCAATTAAATTGCAAAACCTCAATTTCTGTACTTTTTACTCAGTAAAAATTCCAACGAGTCCATTGAAAGGCCCATTTAGACCTGCTCGTCCGAAACCTCTACAAAAAGGACAGCAAAAATGTTTTATTGAAATATTAGGAGTTCAAATAATTGATTAGGATCTTTTGAACACAATTATATTGCAACACCTCAATTTCTGTACTTTTTACTTAGTTAAAATTCCAACGGGTCCATTGAAAGACCCATTTCGACCTGCTCGTCCGAAACCTCTACAAAAAAGGACCGCAAAATAAGTTTTAATCAAATATTAGGAGTTCAAATAATTGATTAGGAGGTTTTCAACACAATTATATTGCAAAACCGCAATTTCTGTACTTTTTACGCAGTTAAAATTCCAACGGGTCCATTGAAAGGCCCATTTCGACCCGCTCGTACGAAAACTCTACAAAAAGGACTGCAAAACAAGTTTTAATCAAATATTAGGAGTTCAAATAATTCATTAGGAGCTTTTCAACACAATTATATTGCAAAACCTCAATTTTTGTACTTTTTACTCAGTTAAAATTCCAATGGGTCCATTGAAACGCCCATTTCAGCCCGCTCGTCCGAAACCTCTACAAAAAGGAGTGCAAAACAAGTTTTAATCAAATTTTAGGAGTTCATGTAATTGATTAGGAGCTTTTCAACGCAATTAAATTGCAAAACCTCAATTTCTGTACTTTTTACTCAGTAAAAATTCCAACGAGTCCATTGAAAGGCCCATTTAGACCTGCTCGTCCGAAACCTCTACAAAAAGGACAGCAAAAATGTTTTATTGAAATATTAGGAGTTCAAATAATTGATTAGGATCTTTTGAACACAATTATATTGCAACACCTCAATTTCTGTACTTTTTACTTAGTTAAAATTCCAACGGGTCCATTGAAAGACCCATTTCGACCTGCTCGTCCGAAACCTCTACAAAAAAGGACCGCAAAATAAGTTTTAATCAAATATTAGGAGTTCAAATAATTGATTAGGAGGTTTTCAACACAATTATATTGCAAAACCGCAATTTCTGTACTTTTTACGCAGTAAAAATTCCAACGGGTCCATTGCAAGGCCCATTTCGACCCGCTCGTCCGAAACCTCTCCAAAAAGGAGTGCAAAACAAGTTTTAATCAAATTTTAGGAGTTCATGTAATTGATTAGGAGCTTTTCAACACAATTATATTGCAAAACCTCAATTTCTGTACTTTTTACTCATTTAAAATTCCAACGGGTCCGTTGAAAAGCCCATTTCGACCCGCTCGTCCGAATCCTCTACAAAAAGGACTGAAAAACATGTTCTAATCAAATTTTAGGAGTTCATGTAATTGATTAGGAGCTTTTAAACACAAGTATATCGCAAAACCTCAATTTCTGTAATTTTTACACAGTTAAAATTCCAACGGGTCCATTGAAAGTCCCATTTAGACCTGCTCGTCCGAAACCTCTACAAAAATTTTGTACCGCAAAAATGTTTTATTTAAATATTAAGAGTTCAAATAATTGATTAGGAGCTTTTGAACACAATTATATTGCAAAACCTCAATTTCTGTACTTTTTACTCAGTTAAAATTCCAACGGCTCCATTGAAAGGCCCATTTCGACCCGCTCGTACGAAAACTCTACAAAAAGGACTGCAAAACAAGTTTTAATCAAATATTAGGAGTTCAAATAATTCATTAGGAGCTTTTCAACACAATTATATTGCAAAACCTCAATTTTTGTACTTTTTACTCAGTTAAAATTCCAACGGGTCCATTGAAAGGCCCATTTCAGCCCGCTCGTCCGAAAACTCTACAAAAAGGAGTGCAAAACAAGTTTTAATCAAATTTTATGAGTTCATGTAATTGATTGGGAGCTTTTCAACACAATTAAATTGCAAAACCTCAATTTCTGTACTTTTTACTCAGTAAAAATTCCAACGGGTCCATTGAAAGGCCCATTTAGACCTGCTCGTCCGAAACCTCTACAAAAAGGACAGCAAAAATGTTTTATTCAAATATTAGGAGTTCAAATAATTGATTAGGAGCTTTTGAACACAATTATATTGCAAAACCTCAATTTTTGTACTTTTTACTCATTTAAAATTCCAACGGGTCCATTGAAAGACCCATTTCGACCTGCTCGTCCGAAACCTCTACAAAAAGAACCGCAAAACAAGTTTTAATCAAATATTAGGAGTCCAAAAAATTGATTAGGAGCTTTTCAACACAATTATATTGCAAAACCTCAATTTCTGTACTTCTTACTCATTTAAAATTCCAACGGGTCTATTGAAAGGCCCATTTCGACCCGCTCGTCCGAAACCTCTACAAAAAGGACTGAAAAACATGTTTTAATCAAATTTTAGGAGTTCATGCAATTGATTAGGAGCTTTTAAACACAAGTATATTGCAAAACCTCAATTTCTGTAATTTTTACTCAGTTAAAATTCCAACGGGTCCATTGAAAGGCCCATTTAGACCTGCTCGTCCGAAACCTCTACAAAAAGTACAGCAAAACAAGTTTTAATCAAATATTAGGAGTTCAAATAATTGATTAGGAGCTTTTCAACACAATTATATTGCAAAACCGTGATTTCTGTACTTTTTACTTAGTTAAAATTCCAACAGGTCCAATGAAAGGCCCATTTCGACCCGCACGTCGGAAACCTCTACAAAAAGGACTACAAAACAAGTTTTAATCAAATTTTAGGAGTTCACCTAATTGATTAGGAGCTTTTCAACACAATTATATTGCAAAACCTCAATTTCTGTACTTTTTACTCATTTAAAATTCCAACGGGTCCATTGAAAGGCCAATTTAGACCTGCTCGTCCGAAACCTCTACAAAAAGGACCGCAAAAATGTTTTATTCGAATATTAGGAGTTCAAATAATTGATTAGGAGCTTTTCAACACAAGTATATTGCAAAACCTCAATTTCTGTACTTTTACAGAGTTAAAATTCCAACGGGTCCACTAAAAGGCCCATTTCGACCCGCTCGTCCGAAACCTCTACAAAAAGGACCGCAAAACAAGTTTTAATCAAATTTTAGGAATTCATGTAATTGATTAGGAGCTTTTCAACACAATTACATTGCAAAACCGCAATTTCTGTACTTTTTACTCAGTTAAAATTCCAACGGGTCCATTGAAAGGCCATTTCGACCCGCTCGTCCGAAACCTCTACAAAAAGGACCGCAAAACAAGTTTTAATCAAATTTTAGGAATTCATGTAATTGATTAGGAGCTTTTCAACACAATTATATTGCAAAACCGCAATTTCTGTACTTTTTACTCAGTTAAAATTCCAATGGGTCCATTGAAAGGCCATTTCGACCCGCTCGTCCGAAACCTCTACAAAAAGGACCGCAAAACAAGTTTTAATCAAATATTAGGAATTCATGTAATTGATTAGGAGCTTTTCAACACAATTATATTGCAAAACCGCAATTTCTGTACTTTTTACTCAATTAAAATTCCAACGGGTCCATTGAAAGGCCCATTTAGACCTACTCGTCCGAAACCTCTACAAAAAGGACCGCAAAACAAGTTTTAATCAAATATTAGGAGTTCAAATAATTGATTAGGAGCTTTTCAACACAATTATATTGCAAAACCTCAATTTTTGTACTTTTTACTCAATTAAAATTCCAACGGGTCCATTGAAAGGCCCATTTAGATCTGCTCGTCCGAAACCTCTACAAAAAGGACCGCAAAAAGGTTTTATACAAATATTAGGAGTTCAAATAATTGATAAGGAGCTTTTCATCACAATTATATTGCAAAACCTCAATTTTTGTACTTTTTACTCAGTTGAAATTCCAACGCGTCCATTGAAAGGCCCATTTAGACCTGCTCGTCCGAAACCTGTACAAAAAGGACCGCAAAAATGTTTTATTCAAATATTAGGAGTTCAAATAATTGATTAGGAGCTCTTCAACACAATTATATTGCAAAACCTCAATTTCTGTACTTTTTACTCATTTAAAATTCCAACGGGTCCATTGAAAGGCCCATTTCGACCCGCTCGTCCGAAACCTCTACAAAAAGGACTGCAAGACAAGTTTTAATCAAATTTTAGGAGTTCACCTAATTGATTAGGAGCTTTTCAACACAATTATATTGCAAAACCTCAATTTCTGTACTTTTTACTCAGTTAAAATTCCAACGAGTCCATTGAAAGGCCCATTTCGACCCGCTCGTCTGAAACCTCTACAAAAAGGACTACAAAACAAGTTTTAATCAAATTTTAGGAGTTCATGTAATTGATTAGGAGCTTTTCAACACAATTATATTGCAAAACCTCAATTTCTGTACTTTTTACTCAGTTAAAATTCCAACGGGTCCATTGAAAGGCCCATTTAGACCTGCTCGTCCGAAACCTGTACAAAAAGGACCGCAAAAATGTTTTATTCAAATATTAGGTGTTCAAATAATTGATTAGGAGCTTTTCAACACAATTATATTGCAAAACCTCAATTTCTGTACTTTTTACTCATTTAAAATTCCAACGGGTCCAATGAAAGGCCCATTTCGACCCGCTCGTCCGAAACCTCTACAAAAAGGACTGCAAAACAAGTTTTAATCAAATTTTAGGAGTTCACCTAATTGATTAGGAGCTTTTCAACACAATTATATTGCAAAACCTCAATTTCTGTACTTTTTACTCAGTTAAAATTCCAACGAGTCCATTGAAAGGCCCATTTCGACCCGCTCGTCTGAAACCTCTACAAAAAGGACTACAAAACAAGTTTTAATCAAATTTTAGGAATTCATGTAATTGATTAGGAGCTTTTCAACACAATTATATTGCAAAACCGCAATTTCTGTACTTTTTACTCAATTAAAATTCCAACGGGTCCATTGAAAGGCCCATTTAGACCTGCTTGTCCGAAACCTCTACAAAAAGGACCACAAAACAAGTTTTAATCAAATATTAGGAGTTCAAATAATTGATTAGGAGCTTTTCAACACAATTATATTGCGAAACCTCAATTTATGTACTTTTTACTCAGTTAAAATTCCAACGGGTCCATTGAAAGGCCCATTTAGACCTGCTCGTCCGAAACCTCTACAAAAAGGACCGCAAAAAGGTTTTATTCAAATATTAGGAGTTCAAATAATTGATTAGGAGCTTTTCAACACAATCATATTTCAAATCCTCAATTTCTGTACTTTTTACTCAGTTAAAATTCCAACGGGACCATTGAAAGGCCCATTTAGACCTGCTCGTCCGAAACCTGTACAAAAAGGACCGCAAAAATGTTTTATTCAAATATTAGGAGTTCAAATAATTGATTAGGAGCTTTTCAACACAATTATATTGCAAAACCTCCATTTCTGTACTTTTTACTCATTTAAAATTCCAACGGGTCCATTGAAAAGCCCATTTCGACCCGCTCGTCCGAAACCTCTACAAAAAGGACTGCAAAACAAGTTTTAATCAAATTTTAGGAGTTCATGTAATTGATTAGGAGCTTTTCAACACAATTATATTGCAAAACCTCAATTTTTGAACTTTTTACTCCGTTAAAATTCCAACGGGTCCATTGAAAGGCCCATTTAGACCTGCTCGTCCGAAACCTGTACAAAAAGGACCGCAAAAATGTTTTATTCAAATATTAGGTGTTCAAATAATTGATTAGGAGCTTTTCAACACAATTATATTGCAAAACCTCAATTTCTGTACTTTTTACTCATTTAAAATTCCAACGGGTCCAATGAAAGGCCCATTTCGACCCGCTCGTCCGAAACCTCTACAAAAAGGACTGCAAAACAAGTTTTAATCAAATTTTAGGAGTTCACCTAATTGATTAGGAGCTTTTCAACACAATTATATTGCAAAACCTCAATTTCTGTACTTTTTACTCAGTTAAAATTCCAACGAGTCCATTGAAAGGCCCATTTCGACCCGCTCGTCTGAAACCTCTACAAAAAGGACTACAAAACAAGTTTTAATCAAATTTTAGGAATTCATGTAATTGATTAGGAGCTTTTCAACACAATTATATTGCAAAACCGCAATTTCTGTACTTTTTACTCAATTAAAATTCCAACGGGTCCATTGAAAGGCCCATTTAGACCTGCTTGTCCGAAACCTCTACAAAAGGACCACAAAACAAGTTTTAATCAAATATTAGGAGTTCAAATAATTGATTAGGAGCTTTTCAAAACAATTATATTGCGAAACCTCAATTTCTGTACTTTTTACTCAGTTAAAATTCCAACGGGTCCATTGAAAGGCCCATTTAGACCCGCTCGTCCGAAACCTCTACAAAAAGGACCGCAAAAAGGTTTTATTCAAATATTAGGAGTTCAAATAATTGATTAGGAGCTTTTCAACACAATCATATTTCAAATCCTCAATTTCTGTACTTTTTACTCAATTAAAATTCCAGCGGGACCATTGAAAGGCCCATTTAGACCTGCTCGTCCGAAACCTGTACAAAAAGGACCGCAAAAATGTTTTATTCAAATATTAGGAGTTCAAATAATTGATTAGGAGCTTTTCAACACAATTCTATTGCAAAACCTCCATTTCTGTACTTTTTACTCATTTAAAATTCCAACGGGTCCATTGAAAAGCCCATTTCGACCCGCTCGTCCGAAACCTCTACAAAAAGGACTGCAAAACAAGTTTTAATGAAATTTTAGGAGTTCATGTAATTGATTAGGAGCTTTTCAACACAATTATATTGCAAAACCTCAATTTTTGAACTTTTTACTCCGTTAAAATTCCAACAGGTCCATTGCAAGACCCATTTAGACCTGCTCGTCCGAAACCTCTACAAAAAGGACCGCAAAAATGTTTTATTCGAATATTAGGAGTTCAAATAATTGATTAGGAGCTTTTCAACACAAGTATATTGCAAAACCTCAATTTCTGTACTTTTACAGAGTTAAAATTCCAACGGGTCCATTAAAAGGCCCATTTCGACCCGCTCGTCCGAAACCTCTACAAAAAGGACCGCAAAACAAGTTTTAATCAAATTTTAGGAATTCATGTAATTGATTAGGAGCTTTTCAACACAATTATATTGCAAAACCGCAATTTCTGTACTTTTTACTCAGTTAAAATTCCAACGGGTCCATTGAAAGGCCATTTCGACCCGCTCGTCCGAAACCTCTACAAAAAGGACCGCAAAACAAGTTTTAATCAAATATTAGGAATTCATGTAATTGATTAGGAGCTTTTCAACACAATTATATTGCAAAACCGCAATTTCTGTACTTTTTACTCAATTAAAATTCCAACGGGTCCATTGAAAGGCTCATTTAGACCTACTCGTCCTAAACCTCTACAAAAAGGACCGCAAAACAAGTTTTAATCAAATATTAGGAGTTCAAGTAATTGATTAGGAGCTTTTCAACACAATTATATTGCAAAACCTCAATTTCTGTACTTTTTACTCAATTAAAATTCCAACGGGTCCATTGAAAGGCCCATTTAGATCTGCTCGTCCGAAACCTCTACAAAAAGGACCGCAAAAAGGTTTTATTCAAATATTAGGAGTTCAAATAATTGATAAGGAGCTTTTCATCACAATTATATTGCAAAACCTCAATTTTTGTACTTTTTACTCAGTTGAAATTCCAACGCGTCCATTGAAAGGCCCATTTAGACCTGCTCGTCCGAAACCTGTACAAAAAGGACCGCAAAAATGTTTTATTCAAATATTAGGAGTTCAAATAATTGATTAGGAGCTTTTCAACACAATTATATTGCAAAACCTCAATTTCTGTACTTTTTACTCATTTAAAATTCCAACGGGTCCATTGAAAGGCCCATTTCGACCCGCTCGTCCGAAACCTTTACAAAAAGGACTGCAAGACAAGTTTTAATCAAATTTTAGGAGTTCACCTAATTGATTAGGAGCTTTTCAACACAATTATATTGCAAAACCTCAATTTCTGTACTTTTTACTCAATTAAAATTCCAACGAGTCCATTGAAAGGCCCATTTCGACCCACTCGTCTGAAACCTCTACAAAAAGGACTGCAAAACAAGTTTTAATCAAATTTTAGGAGTTCATGTAATTGATTAGGAGCTTTTCAACACAATTATATTGCAAAACCTCAATTTCTGTACTTTTTACTCAGTTAAAATTCCAACGGGTCCATTGAAAGGCCCATTTAGACCTGCTCGTCCGAAACCTGTACAAAAAGGACCGCAAAAATGTTTTATTCAAATATTAGGTGTTCAAATAATTGATTAGGAGCTTTTCAACACAATTATATTGCAAAACCTCAATTTCTGTACTTTTTACTCATTTAAAATTCCAACGGGTCCAATGAAAGGCCCATTTCGACCCGCTCGTCCGAAACCTCTACAAAAAGGACTGCAAAACAAGTTTTAATCAAATTTTAGGAGTTCACCTAATTGATTAGGAGCTTTTCAACACAATTATATTGCAAAACCTCAATTTCTGTACTTTTTACTCAGTTAAAATTCCAACGAGTCCATTGAAAGGCCCATTTCGACCCGCTCGTCTGAAACCTCTACAAAAAGGACTACAAAACAAGTTTTAAT